>JAJJHQ010010498.1:933551-1083041 GCA_021223825.1 Drosophila ironensis
TTCAATATTTATTGTCCGATCTTTATAAAACTTAGCACATGCCTAGATATTATCATTTTATATCTAAGTAAAAATATTCATTCCTCTAGCTTCAACCATCTCGGAGATATGGTTAAATATGTGGAAGAAAATACAGTTTTATGCAAATTAAGAAGTCGAAAATGGGCGTATTTTTACCTTAAATGTTACTCATTCGAATAAATTAAAATTTAAGTATAAGGATTGCCTTAAAACTTTTGAATTTCCTAAAGAATTTTTAACATTTGTGAAAGTATTGATTGCCAAGGAGAGCAAACGAATTTGAGCGTTGCAAATTGCGGTGGCCCAAAGTCCCTTCCCGTGGTGGCAACACAGCCGCAAGTCTCAAGTGATTGCACATACTCGTAATCTGTCTGAATTGGAAGTTGATTTGTCATGCACGTAGCGTTTGTCACATCAACAGCAACACTTCGCTGCCAGACAGACAAATATATAGAATATATAGGATATATATACCAGAAGTCACAGACGGAGACAGAGCCAGGCCAGAGCCCGAGTGATGTATGCATTGCCAATTGTCACTTTTGTTGACTGACATTGACGTGAAATGTTTTTCATAAACTACGCTCGGGAATTTGCGGGCAGCTGCCGGAGGCCATCCGCCCGACAGGATGTGTGTGGTCCCGCCAAAATGTTCGCTTTCTTCAACTTAATGAAAAAGTTTTTATTGNAGGAGTGATGTATGCATTGCCAATTGTCACTTTTGTTGACTGACATTGACGTGAAATGTTTTTCATAAACTACGCTCGGGAATTTGCGGGCAGCTGCCGGAGGCCATCCGCCCGACAGGATGTGTGTGGTCCCGCCAAAATGTTCGCTTTCTTCAACTTAATGAAAAAGTTTTTATTGCCGCGCATGCATAAGAAATGCTCGGAGCGCGCAGGGGAAAAACTATGGGGCAGGACCCCCGGAATAATAAATGAAGCGCCCAAGGGGCGGGCCCATTGAAGTTTCCGCCGCCAGGAGATTGATGGCACTCCTCAAACTGAAACGAAGAGCACACATCAGCATCCCGAGGCGATTCGTGTCTAATTAAAAAGCACAAGGGCCTCAAATGAAGCGCACACCCACACCCAAGGAGTCCCATCACTCAGACGTTATAAACACATTAAATGCGGAGTCGCGGCAGCATAAAATCTAAACCATAATTACACATGCGACTGCTGAAGCTCAGTGCAGCACCCGAGCGAACATATGTTCCGGGGAATGGGTCCCCGGGGAATTTCTGTTTCTGTTTCCGTGTCCGGAGCTCTGAGTCCGGAGTCACCGGGTCCGGGGCTGCCGAGTTTTGGGTTCGGTGCCCATAAACGTAAGTGAATTAACCATTCAACTAACATTACGGCCATTAAATCATTTTCGTGTGCGCTGCGTGCGGATGACTACGGCGGGCATACAGGCCCCGGAAGTCCCAGGAATCCTGGAAGACTGCGCAGCGCAACGGGGGAGTGTCCTTTGGGTTTCCGCACACTTTTTGGGGGCGCAACTGCAGAGCCAAAAATTGGTTTCAAAATCAAAGACTTACAGACTTTTTATTGAATTTCATCCTTGGTTATTTCAGAAAATAATCTAGAAAACATTATATTAAAGATTAATCTTGATTTGGAAACATTAGAACACAAGTTTTAGAATTAATTTAGTTTTTGGAATTTATATAAAGAGTTGATTATTTAAATAGGAAAATCGAAAATATTCAATAGGTTTAAACCGCATCTGAAGTCTCAAAAACTCCCTCTAAGGATGCCGTAAAATTGGAGCTAATAAATCAGTTTAATCTCCAAGTCCAATGATAATTAGGGTGTGATTTCTCCCAGTGCACATCCTCAAAATGAGCATGCAAACTAATTTGATGTGCCCGCCTCACCTTTGCCCCGAAAACGCACTGTGCGTGCGCTTTGCAATTGAAATTGAACTACGAAAACTACAAAGTGTGCTGATGAGTGGTTGCTTTTGCCGAAGAAACGTGTCGCTGCGGGGTGAAGGGTCATGTCGAAAAAGTGTTTACAGCAATGCAATAAATTTCGCACCGCACGCGACCCAAAGAAGGGAGGCGAATGGGAACTTAAGGAGTGGCCCGTCCAGGTGCATTGCCTCTGAATGGATTCCTTACACCCAAAGTGGTTGTTCCAGCGGGGTTGCTCGAGGAGGACATGGAAAACACGGAGGACATTAACAAGGCGTCAAAAGGTGCGATTAAGTCGAGCAAAGCAGCCAACACAAAGGGCGTCGTCGTTCACAGCGGGAAAATCAATTTATGACTCACGCATAGCTTCCCTTGCGTTCGAAGGGGAGGCGTGAAAAGCTCTTGGCCCCAACAATGCCATGATTTGATGTCACAGGTCGAACAATGGAGCTAAATAGCCTGATATGCAATCAATGGGCGTACGTGTTCACTTGTGAGTGTTCCCGCCAAAGTGTTTTGTGCATCAGAGTTCAATCGCAGTTCAATTGCCAAGCCTTCGCCAAGTTAAATGCAATAATCAAAAGGTAAACAAAATGTAATCATAATTTGGGAATCACACCAAGGGGTTGTAGTTTTTTTCCAAATTTAAGATAGATTTGTGCCAAATTAGAATACATTTAAATGAAAAAAACCAACCCTTAACAAGGAACCCTTGAGGACCGCAATCTTTAATGTTATCTTAAGCATATTGCGCACAATAAAATCCTAAGAAGTATGTCTGAAAAATCATAAATAACAACTGAAAGGGCATTATGGGCCCGTAAACTTAAAGTTTTCCGCCATTCACGCCCTGGAACGACATTTATCTGGCGGAGAGGAAACACAAACAGGCCATCAACCTCCCCAAATATATATAGACTTAACCACTGTATACCCGTGCTGTGTTCGTTGTATTTGCATTTGCCCGGGGAAGATGGAGCGGTATCTTTATGCGGCAGGAAAGGTGAAATAAATATCTTAACGAGCAGCGCCAGCGAGCGGCGTTGAAGTGCGTCGGCAAAATGAGCCGTAAAAGCAATCAATTTGCCATGTGTTTTGAAATGAAAATGCAAATGTACGCAAAATCAAATAATGTTTCGAATTCATGTATATATACAACTGCAGGCAGACGGCGTTGGAATCCACACAGATTTATTTGGGCTTGGTGCTGTGCAAACAATTATGAGCCAGTGCCAAAATCGGTGGCTCCTTTGATGACACACGTTTTCTTTTTGTTGCTCCAGTTGTGTTGCCTTGATAAATACGATATGTAATTGCAAATATTTATTTGCGCTCACGTATGATAAAGCAAACATTCACACACCGGGCCTACACACATGCTGAGCTACGGAAAATAAATAAAAAGCATTTCCCTCTCGCAGGAAAAGCTGGCCCCGAACGTGACGCTGTCAGCACTTGTAATTTTTAATGGCAACTCTTGGAATTTATGGCTCCTGGCTCTTGGCTCAAGCCCGGGGGCCAACCTTGTGCCCAAGCATGGGATGCCCTGCACATTTGAGCATAAGAAGCGGGGCAAAACTGTGTTCAGCATTTAAATGGCAGCCGGGGAAACTCTGGCTCCCCAGAAAGGGCAATTTAAAGAGCAAAAATATTGGCCACGGCCGCTGGAATGCTCGTGACCTCCACCCACACACCCCACACCCGCCGCCCACAATCGGGGTCAAGCAGCGCCCACACAATATGCAAAAATAGTGAAACCCCAGGAAAAATACCCATCTCATACCCGCCCTCGAACCGGCAAAAATTAGTTCGAGGGGTGCATAAATTTATAGGAAAATATGTGAGAGCGAGGGTGTGGTGTGGAAATTAGTTATTTAAGTGGCATATGCACGCATAAATGTTGAATTTTTAATTGATTGCAGCAGAAGCCACTCCACAGGGGGCACGTGAAAAGCTCTTTCAATTGCCGCTCATAATGACGCGTTCGAGTGCCGCATAAGTGGCATGAAGAAGTAGCCAGTGGAGTGGCGCGAAAAATGGCAAAAGCCATAATTAACTTTGCTGCAGTCTTTAAATTATCAGTGTGCAGCATAGAAACAGGTCGATTCCCCTTATCGATGCCATATAGTTTCAAAAATTGTCGAGTGCCGCTGCTTCTGAATGCTCGTAACAAGTTGATTGCGCCGAATGTTGTGGAGGAGTTAATTAATGTTCTGAAGTACCCCATAAGCTTGGATGTTATGGCAGTGCCTGCTGTTAATTAAATGTTCATGATTCCGGGGAGAAGTCCATGATCTTGTACTTACGGCTAACGAGTGAGTGCCCGTAAATGGTTCGTATACTTTCCTCTTGTGCCTTATTTGAGTCTATTTCAAGACAACAATCTACGAGTATTTGCCGGTGGAATTAGCTTTTATGAATTAAAATCAGTTAAGCTTTTGGGGTCACTCCCCGGGGAAAAGACAAACGATGTTTGCGCTCCCGAATGATGGATTGGAACCGCTCATAACTGGCCAACAAATCGCTAACAAAAATAACTGAGCACCGTAATTTACGTAGACCAAACTCGGGGGCGGAGCACACATACGAGTATATCCCTTAGACAGCTGTAAAAGCAACAGGAGGAGTATAGTAACTTTCGGGGTAAACCTGCAAGTTGTTTGCCCACTGGCAGCCGTGGCTGTTTGTCTTGGCCCGAAACGAGCAGAGCGTGGAGCTGGCCTGGGCCCAAAGTGGCGCCATTTCACCTGGCTCAGTTGCTTAATTGTGGCCACAATTTCGGGGTAGTGTCCCTGGCTAGGTCCTTGCCAGGTCCTTGCCGCTGACATTTTAGTTGCCGTTCATATGTTAATATGCGAGTGGGGCCAAAGGTTGAAAGGTTTTCGGCTCTCGCCCATTGTTTGGCTCTAATTAAAAGCCAGGCACACAGACTTGGCCCGGGCTTCGGGCCGACAATTTAACACTGTCACGCATGACTCTCTGGCCGGAAAGGTGAGGCAAAGGCCGGGCCTAATCACTGAGATCTGGGGATCGCCGGGAATGTACGCACGCCCGCCCAGGAGTCACAATTAGTCTAATGAAAGCGGCATCAGACTGCGTAATTTTGTGGCTAATTCTCATTCGGTTTTCGCAGACAGAGAGCCTTTTGGCCTTTGGCTGCTTGTTTGTTGTATAGTACCCCTGTTTTCTACTCTTGCCAATTAAAATAAATTATAATCCAATTTATCTGGAAAACGAGTTCGCCGGAATGTTTATAAGGTTTTCACAAAATAGCAATGACGTTTCTGTCCTCCCTTTTTTTGCGCCCCCTGGGAATCGGATTCATTTGCTTAAAATGCTTTGTGTCGGAGCGCGTAATGAAAAGCGTTCGGCCTTCGATGGGATGTCGTAGACAGACTGTCTGGTTTCTCATTTTTATTATTCGAGGATTTTTCCCCGTCCGCCCTCTGTTTGCTCTTCAGCTATCGCCCGCTAAAACAATTTTCCTTTTTTTGAATGGAAATCAAGCGCAGCAGGCAGTGCGATGGCGAAAGCATTTTGATGGATTAAAAGTTAAATGCCCTCGCCAAGTGCCCCCCGGGAAATTTTGCATTTTCCAGTCACTGGTTGTTCAATCTTAGAGTTTTAAATAAAACAAAAATCCTAACAAGATGACCCGAAATTAGCGGGCCCTGTCCGGGGTCATCAGACGAAAAAAGTTGCCACAAAACAGCTTAAAAAATTAACTTGATTAAAACTACCTAATATTTTAGGGCAAATTGTGCCTAAGCATTTACAAAAATTATTATTTCATTTATAATTATAAATTAAAAGCCATTTAAGGCACTTTTTTCTACAATGATAACCTTATAATAACTTGATAATAACTTGTAAGAAATGCAAGTTATTACTGGATTGCCATTCTATATAAATTTAGTAATTTCCATTTAATTTGATCAAGAACCGCATGTCGTGGTCCTTCATTCGTGGCCTTCCAATTAGCGATAATGAGCATTAAAATATGAATGCAACAAATGACGGCCGCATAACTATTTATAATTTTATGCAAAGTTTTATAGTTAATGCCTGAATTCCACAGCCTGGCTGCAAAGTTTGCTGCAGCGTTGACAGCTTCCCGGCAAAAAGTCGCCCTAGACTTTGGACTTTACTATACATCCCAGACTGGAGGAGACCCTAGACGCCAGACGCCGGAGTGGTTGAAACTTTTGCGGTGATAAGCGTCGGGGAACTCTTTTTTTCTACTTTTGGTTTTGGCGGTGCTGGCGATGTTGCAACAAGAGGCACTGATGGTGAAGCGCACAAACAGATGCATACGAGAAGTATGCAACAGTTTGCGGCAGCCGCATTATTCCCCAACTTGCTAGCCGTGGAAGATAGTTTTGCAGCAGCATTGTTGCTGCATTTGACTCTGTTTTTGGCCTCTCGTATCGGTTCGCGTCTGAATAGAGACGTTATCTGTGCCCAAAATGGCTTGAAGGGAGCCGGGAACGTGTCAGATAAATACAGACAATGCCTTGCGATTTCTTTTTGTAACCGGTTCTCAAAAAGAAGAAGGGTATATTGAATTCGTACCAACGTGTGTAACAAGGAGAAGGAAGCTTTTCGACCCCCTAAAGTATATATATTCTTGATCCATCAGCAGCCGAGTCGATCTAGCAATGTCCGTCTCTCCGTCCATCCGTCTGTCCAGATTTTGGAGACTATAATACTCGTAGATAGATAAAAACTTAAGATAAACAGTGAAATTCTGTGGCAATCACAATTTTAACTCTAGAGCCACTAAATACAGTTAGTGTATTGTTAGCTCCAATATCTATATGTGCTATGAAAATCAGCCGATTACGCCAAATTCCGACCGCGCAGATGACAAAAATGTGTGACGCCCTTGAGCTTCCCCATAGAAACATGCCGAGATCTTCTCATCAGCAATGTTTATCCATGTTCTTTAAATCAGGTGGAAACTGAGAACCGGGTATTTATAGTCGAGATACTTGACTTTAATCCTTCTTACTTGATTTTATTGGTTTGAGGCCCCGAAATCGAGGCACTCCTTCAGGTAGCTAGCACTTTCAGCCGGCAATTATTAAACTGCCACACACTACAGGACTCAGAAGGCAAATTAATCAACGGAAATAAATCTAAATTAGAGCACTTGACACCTCAACCCTGGCACACAATTCAATTGAAATTTTCATTTCAACAAGTTGGGAATATAAGTTGGTCCTTGTGGCCGCAACAATGCAGTATATTTTAGGGCCAAAATGCAGTTTATTTACCTTTCCAGGGCAGTAAATACAACTGGGAACGCACATAAATTTGATTTGTTCGACAGGGATACACTGGGGGAAATTACAACTACCTATAACACTACACTAAAGTTTAAATTCATGCATGCAAGCAGGTATTATTCGAGTGCATTGTCTGCCCGTTCGATGGCAAAGTTCAAGTTTTGCATTGTAGCAGTACACGCCGAGATCGACATAAATAATTCATGCTTGATAAATTAAACAATATACTAAGCAGCCATTTGTTATGCATAAAGTATGCGCCATGTGCGCCAGACTGTGACACACCCGCACTAGGGCCAGCATGGCATTATACGACGAGTATGCCCGTAGCATCAGAGACAACGTGGCAGAGGCTGTCGTTGCAACAAGCGACAATTGCAACGCCTGCGAAGCCCGAAAAGCGGAAACGGAAACGTGCATAGTGCATGCTATTTGCACAAATGCGGCTGCTGCAAGAAGTGGCAGTATCGGGCGGGGCGCAGGGAAATTGTCTGCTGGCCTTCATCCTTCCACTGTCACTGCCACCACTAGACTGTCTCATCCATTGTGTCTGCGATGGAGTGGTTATTGTGAAGAGCATTTATTTATGGCTATTCGGAAGATGATTCTTTCCCAGTGACTCCCAGTGCCCCCTTTAATTTGTACTTGTGATCCGAGGGAATGGGCATCTCTAAAGTGCCTTTTGCAATATGATATCTTTAATAATAGATATTTTGGACAGACATTACAATGGCTAGCAGAAGCCAGAGCGATTTTCGTAGGAGTGGCGTATAAACTTTATTTTCAGGACATCAGAAGGCAGTGGATAACAATAATAATTGATGTTTAAGAGGAAATATTGTATGTTGTTAGAACTTTCAGGTTTCTATAAAACCTTTTTTTTGCTTGACAAGAACGTTAAATAGTCAACTTAAAAACAGTGGCCTAAACATAAGTTTCGGATGTCGTAAATAGATATATCACATAACACCCAGCCCTAATCTTGTCCTTATTCACGTTTGCAACTTTACTTTTTTAACTTCCAAGGGAGACTAATTGCAGTGAAGCAACCTCAGAAAGGGGAGCAGCCCCCGAGAGTGAAATAGTCCTGCAGCAAGCAGGAGTAGGATATTGCCGACAAGCCAAACCCAACTAACGAGATTCCCAACTAACCTTGACAATTACTCATAATCACTGCTGGTTGCACTAACCTCCGGCCCCGGGGGACGAGTGCTGCCTGCCGCAGTGCAAACACAACAGTAATTATGTAATGAATAAAAGCCACATTTGCCGTTGCAGCCAGGACGAAGGATACGAGCGCGGAGGAAGGGAATTCTGGGGCAGGGGCTGGGGAACGACCCCAAATGACGCTTGTCGTGTGTGTCGCTCTTTTCAAATGCCTAGGCGTCAGATACTATAATTGAAATGGAAATTACTACAGCCTGCAGGCACTACGCAAATTGTGAGGCCGTGATCCACCTACCCCGCAGTGGTGCGATTTATGTTGTTCATATTGTTAGGGATACAAGAAAATTATTGTTTTTCACTTACTTTTCACATACTTAAGGGGCAAGGCTTACAATTAGTTGGAAGGCAAACTAAAACGCAATTAAAGCAAAGGGCTTTACTTAAAGCCTGCCTATTTGAAACTATTTAACACATTTTAGTTTTTCTTTAAAAAGAAAATAAATAAATGTTCTTAATCTCTAATTATTTCTTATTTCAGGAGAATTTTGTGAAACTATATGCATTTAATTTCACATGGGAACTACTACAACTTATAAGCCATAATGNAACCAGCTTAAAGTCGAAATAGTTTTCCAAAAATTGATGGGGAAAATGTTACACAACCTAAAGAATTAGCAGCTTGCATACTAGTAAATTCCTAAGCCAGCAATTAGCGCCAATTCGATTTACAGCCAAATTAGCAACACTGGCCAAGTGCGCTGGCGAACGTAATTACGTATACGTCATGTGTTACATGGCAGCATAATTTAAGTTGAAATGTCTGCCAAAGCTCGGTAATATTTCGGCGAAGGCGAAAGGGAACAAAGTAGTACTCGTGACGAGCAATTTACTTGCGCTTTGTTGTTCAACGGGCGGAAGATTTTAATGATCCCAACAGAGTCCGACGGCCAGGGGGCGGAAGGAGGCAGGCACTGGCATTTCCTGCAGCCAATGCTGATTTAAATTAATTACGGCTAAATATTTGCTCTGGCGCCGTTCAAATTGGCTGGCCCCGGCTGGCCACGGAAAACTAAAGCCGAAAGGCGAAAGTTGCCAGCCAGACAGTAGATGGATCGCTGTGGTGTTGGATGGTAATCGATACACGTAACTTGGAGTCAGCGTCATAACAGAGCCATGCAGAACCGTCCCGTACAGGACAAAGACAAAGGCAGCGGCAACGGCAACGGCAACAGCAACGGCAAAGACAAACAAAATTAATTTAATTTGCTCGCACAGTGCGATGGCACTGAGCGTGTTCGGGTGCGAGTAGCTGGGATTACGTTGCATGGAATTTAATGCAATTTAAAACGCATCAATTTTCCGTGATGCAGCAACGTGCAGAGAAAGGATTTTCTTTCCACACACGCAGGCTGCCGACAAATGCCATTTAAGCTGCAATAATAAAGCAGCGCATCCACAAGGCTGCCCGGGTGCTGGGTTGCTGGGTTGCTGTGTTGCTGCGATCCTTGGGCCGTTGTATCCTCACGTGGGTGTGCGGCGGCATTAACTTTTGACGCTTGGCTTTGCGCCGCCACGGCAATAAGGATTCCCCCAAGATTGCTCGGCACTCGCTTAATTAATGATAAATATTGCCTGCAGCCATCGCGTCATCAGCGACCGCGTCATCGCTATTGTCATTGTCAGCGGGTCGCGGCGGTCATCGAAAGCCGGATAATAACTCAATTTGGCTAACTCAATTTCCCCCAGAACGTTGGCCGGAAAATCCGCTCTTCGGTTACTTTTCCAGGTATGAAAACCTTACAACTCTGCCACGTTTTTGGGTCTTAAAGCTGTTTCAAGACTTCGCTCTGCGTGCCCTGAGGAATGTATTGTTTCAGCTGGGCAGCCAGCTCCGGGATCCGAGAGACTTTGGACTTTTGCCGCTGGTGCATGCAACAACTTTGACTCCCGCCCGGAGACTTCATAAAATATTTCCGTGTTTTTGCCAAGTTGCAGAGCGGGCCGAGGGAAAATCTCCGAGCAGCAGTGCAAAAATATTTACAGTCTACAGTTTCCTAAGGTCATTAGGCTGGCTCATAGAAATGGATTACTTTATGTTTATTGGATGCTCGCACAGGAAATTTCCAACAAAATTATTTACAATTTAAAGCTAACACAAAACTGCCATATCCAGCCATTAGCCGGATAAAACTTTTCCCGTAAATAGCCCCAATAATTAAACGGCGTAACTTATGGTTGCGAAATATTTCAAATTTGCATTGCCCTGTTGTATGAGTTGGAATTTTTTTTTAAATTTTGCAAGCAGTCGAACATGGTTGAAGTAAACAAGTAACGAATTGAACAATTATTCTAATCCGACTAGGAACCATCCGCCCACTAGCAGAGCGAGAAAGAACAGCTGCAGCCACTTCAGGATGACCAGTTGCTTGTGGCAACGGGGATGATCGATTGCAATGCGCGACAGGATTTGATATGAGTCCCGCGGCTTGGGATTGTAGGCAGCTCCGGGCAGTTTGGGGGGATCGTTGAGCCGGAACCAGTTGGGCATTTGGGCGTCAGACAGATACAGGCCCGTGGGACGGGCCACGGCTCCCGGCTCGGCCAGCAAGTCGTCGTCTTCGGGCTTGGCAAAGGGGCCTTCGGCGTTGAATGGTACGATGTCGTCGTGCAGGATCAGGCGCTTGTAGCAGTGCGGACACTTCGGAGAGTTCTTGCCATGCAACTTTGGCCACAAACAGATCCAACAAAAGAGATGGCCGCAAATGGTGATCACGCCGCCGCGCACGAGCTCCAGGCATATGTTGCACATATACGGGAACAGGAGGTGCTTTTTGGTGCGACGCTGTGGATGGATTGGTCCATTGCCTTCCAGGTGGCATTTCATAATGCCATTGACTCCAGAAAGATTGACAACAGTGGGACGCTTGTATAGGCGACACATGTCGCCTGAAATCGATTTGGGTTTCTTTTGCAGCTGATGGGCAAGTGCAATATATGCTGCAATGCTTCCCACCAGTTGTATCTCTTCCTTACGACCCTTCGATTTTGTTTTCACGACAATTTTAATGTTGTCTTTCTCAGGAACAATCTCTATTTCGGCTTTAATGTTTTTCTCCTTGGAAATGAAGGTTATCTTAGGTACCAGCGCCATTTTGCATAAAATTTTTCACGAGTTTCTGAACTGAATGCTTTCGCCAGCAAGTAATTGTAGTGAAGCCTGGGACAGTACAACCAGAAAAGTAATGTCAAGGCAAATGTGATGTGTACTATATTTCGGAGCCTCAATATTTCTCAATTAATAAGACCATATTTTGGGAATAATTAGCATCAAATGAGGTAATTTTTTAGGGATTTTAACTAAGAACTGGCTTGGATCTCTGAGCTTGAATTTAAATTTGCAAACCATGAGTGCTGCACACTTTAAGGTGAAACTCCTTTTGAACTCTAGTTAAATCCTCGGCTCTTCTCATACAGGTATTTACCACAAAATTACACAAGTGATTGATGATATACAGATTTCTGAGGACAAGCTGCACTTTCCCGATTACAGCTCTTTAGTGGCTGGGATTAAATTCCGGCCCTGCACTTGGCATAATGCCAGTGGCAATTAGACGAAAGCTGCCGCTGCAAGCCTCGTAAATTCCGACCTACAACACACGCCAGGCACTTGACAGTAGTTATCGCCAGAAAAAAAAAAGGCAAATGGAAAAGCGACTGAAAAATTCAAAATTTCGGAGGAAGCGCGCACATTCGCCAGATGTGTGACATATGGTGGCATAATTTATGCGGACATTGAACCGGAGAACCAAAAACCGGAGAGCCGTAGTGCAGTGCAACGCCGGGTGGCAAATTTGCGGTCCACTGGTGTTGCATTTAAATTCTGACAATTGTTGGCATTGTCCTGGCAGCACGTTTGCGGCATTGTTTAATCCCGTATCCACGGACGTCGACGGATGCATACTTGTTAATTGACCCACATTTGTGATCGGAGTACATAATTAAAAGAAAATAAAGCGTACGCGTACGCGCACAAGATAAACCCGCCCATGCGCCCACTTGCACAGCCTTTCACTGTCATAACAATAATAGTAAAAATAAAAAGATACACGGAAACTGGATGGCTAAATGCTGCCAAGTTCCCTGAGCGAATGTTGAGTACTCTATAATGATTTGAAGGCCTCACAATATATTTATATTTATCAAATTTTAAAACTTTGGCCTAACCAATAAGTTACATACAATTTATTCATTTTTTGTGTGTTCCGAGTAGGGTATTTATCAATTTGAACTGGACAACTGGAACTGGATAATTTACCTTGTCATTTTTATTTGCCAAGCAAACGGACAACGATGGCAAAATAATGCATATTAATTGCGACTTGTTCATGTTCTACCAAGTGGCGGCATTTATCAGGCATTAATAATTACGTGTTAATACGTGAAATATGATTAAATTTTTATCAGTTTACATGAATCACTTTCGCACGCCTGCGCCACCGTCCCCGCCCCCGGCCCAAACGGCTCAGGAGCTGCGTGCAGACAAGGACTTTTTATTGGCTTCATTTCGGCGAAAGGACCGCAGCGAAACTGACATTTGCACAATCTGTATGCGAATTACAATCGGGATTCTGCGTCATCGGACATCCTATATTCATTTTTCACCCCCCGAACAATGGCAAGCCTTTGCTTTGGCCATTTGCATGGCGACTCTCTGTAATACACTGCGTATACGCAATAAAAAATGTGGAAAAAAGGGGGAAAACCGCGTGGGGAAAAGGAGAAACGAAAACGGATGACCGAACCGCATGGGCGGGCCATTAAATGCAACAATAAATTCGGCAGTTGAGTCCGCTGGCATGCCCGAAATTTAATTAGTTGGCATTTAACATTAAAACATTTCGGATGTCCTTCGGCACTTTTCTGGCGCCGCGCGGCTGTCATTCTGTTTTGTTCTTCGTTCCTCAGGCCAGGAAAGTCTCGTTTGGCTTTTTATGTTATTTTTCAGTTAATTAAACGCACGCAAACATTTCGCCATTCTAAATTGTGCGCAATTAAATTTGGAATTACTCCCGACTCCCGAGTGCGGCTCGGCAATAACTTAACTGGAAATTTTATTGTAAATCCCCGCCCCGGTCCTGCCAACTGTCACATTTGATGGGCAACCATTGGAGCGTAATTAGGCAAGCACTCGCTGCTGCCCCCCCCTCCCCCTCGCATCCGCAGCAGCGAACAGCGAACAGTGGAAACTTTAACTTTTCCACTCCGGCAAGCCTTTAAGTTGTTGTTTAACTTCGTTTGGCTGTCACTGAAGATGGCACTGTCTGCCGGTTTCATTATGCAAAATGCAATAATAGCACGAGCATGTGAAGAGGTTGCTTGCTTGTCTTCGTTATGAGTTTCACATCCGGTTCCGGAGGGGAATGGATCTCTTGGGGCTTGGGATGATGGCCAAACACTCGCACTGCCACTGCATCCGTCTGCAGTTTTTATACCCGGTTCTTAAAAAGAACAGGGGTATATTGAATTCGTATATAACAGGGGAGAAAGATTTTCCGACCTATACATTTTATATACTCTTGATCTTGATTGATTCTTGATTCATAAAAAGCCGAGTCGATCTAGAGATGCCCGTCTTCGTCTGTCCGTATGAACAACTAGATTTTGGTGACGACATCAGATAGAGAATAAGTATTTTCATATTCAATATTTTGTGATAGCAGATGAAAACTGAGAACCGGGAACACTTGATTATAATCGTTCTTACTTGTAGTAACTGTTACTCAAAGTACTTCCCCCCACACGAGATTCTTGTAATCATCTCCAGAAGAATGGGAACCCTTATTCAGTATGTAACCTATAAAATATTTGATAAAACGAAGTATTTGAATTTTAATTATATTTCTTTGATATTTGTTCCACATTTTAGGCACAATTTAAAGGACTAAAGATAAGTAATCAAGAGAATAAAAGATCTTTGGGCATTTTTATATAGAAATCTAGATGATATATTGTTTTCCAAATTGTGTATTTACATTTTAAAAGAGTCATTAAGAGTAGGTATCTCTCCATTGGTAGTGAGTTTATAAAAAAATTCATGAAAATTCTACATTTATTCAATGGTAACCATTTCTTTATGCATGCCAGGCTCCAGGGAGTTCATCCTTTGACTCGGCAACCCAGAATTGAGGTTCAGGCTTCTTTTTGCTTTTTTTCGCATCACCTGCAAGGATAAGCAACAGACATGAAATCTGCAAAGGTGCAAGCCGGCGCCCACACCATTCCCCTGTCTGTGTCTGTCTGAGCCAAACGACGTTGGATTATAATATTTATATTATTGCAACGCTGGCGCCGCACATGGCAGCGACATTAAGACATGTTTGACGTGTGGCAGCGAATGCCAAACTTTGCGGGCGGACCAACTCCATTGTTATGTCGCCATCGGTCTGCCCTCCGCCGCAGTTTTAAGGCGATATCTTTGCTTATTCTTCCGATTTATCGTCCGAATAACCATCAACAGGACAAAGATCATTAACAGAATGCTGGCCACGGTCAGGACAATGCAAATCGGGACGCATGTGGTCTCGAAGGAGGAGAGGAATGATTTAATGTCGGTTGATTTCTGCAGAACTTCAAAGTTTGTGAAATCGATGAAGTAGGCTAAGGAGACGCAATTGCAAACGCACAGGATGATCAGCATGGCCACAAGCTGTATGGGGAATTAGCAGAAATATTAAATACTCTCCAAGGAATATCCCTCAACCACACCCACCACGTAGCGCATGTGCTGGCGGGCCCGTGAATAATTCGAGTGGTAGAAATATGTACTCGCCGAGTAAACCAGGCAAATGTAGGCGGTTCCCACGCAAACGACCTGATGAAACAGCTGCTCCCAACTGACGTGCAGGGCGAATATGTTCGCAAAAATGACCGCGTTCAGCAAACTGAGCATCTAAGGGTCTCACAGGGGTCAGCAATTACAATAAAGATTCCCAGGTGTCTGGGTGGTGTCTTAACGTGGCAAGACAGGTGCAACTAACCGCGGCCAGAAAGAGCAGTACCGATACGATTTCCTTGCGGGATAACGACATAATGGATAATTTCACTGGGAATTTGAATAAAAAAGATATAACTGATGTTAATATCAAGGTTTATATTTTGTAAAGCATATTGCAGGAAACATTTGTAAAACATTAAGAGTGATTTAAAGGCTTCAAGGTGGTATTTATCATTTTAATTGAAATTTTAGTGACAGATAAAATGCCTTGAACTCTTCAGTTTTTCATCCTATAAATAAAATGTTTCTATCCAAAATTTTGGCAGCCAAAAATTGGTAATATGTAATATTTTAAAGATGTTGAGTTCTTGATAGTTTCAAGAACCATTTTATAATATAGGAAATTCGATTGACCTGAACCTTTTTGTTATGAATACCAGGTTGTAGATATTTTCTATTTTAGCTTCCCCAGCTTGTAATTGAAATTCCGCTTCACTTCACCGACTGTGTGAGTTTTGTGCCTCTGTGCGATAATGTTGTAATTATAGAAACAATATCGGTTGCGCAACGCCTTCCACTTGATCGATTGCCACACCTTGTTGCCCCCGCTATCCTCGGAGCGCCAAGGTCTTCCCATTGAAATGCCGGCCTATTTGATTGGCGGCGCACAACAAAATCATTGGGGAACAAATTGAAATTTGCTAGCGCGGAGGAAGCTTATCTCCACAGCGCAGCCACTTGCTTTGGGGAGCAGGCCTGGCGGGAGCCGGCACGCTAATTCATCAACAGTAAAGGCAATTTAGATACTCATCTAGCCATCCGGATATCGACAGCCGGGCAGCCGGCAGCAGGCAGCCATGTAAGCAGATACCCTGGTCTGGTCTGGTTGGGTCTGGTCCTGCTCCAAGGACGCAGCCAACCCATTTCTGCGGCTACGATCCGAGCGGAGGGCGGAGCGTCCTGCAGACAGGGTTTCATAAAATATTGATGGACGTGGAGTTGGCAGCGCATGCCGGCTTCCTGTTCGTGTCTGTCGCAGCCATAAATAATTTGCTGTAAATGCAATCGTGGGGTTACACCATGGGCCATGGAGTTTGCTTGATGGGTTCATGGGTGGTTGGGTGGTTGGGTGGTTGGGTGGCAACGTTGTTGCGGGTGCCTGGGGGGAGGGAGGTTTGGGGTAGTGCGATGCTAATGGCAAGGCACACGGTGCGAAAGTGTTCCGTATGAATTATTCGCTGGCAGCCAATTTGGAGTCACGTTTGCGAGCACAATTGAAACTGAACACCGGCCATCGAACCAGCGAACAGGATGCTCGCCAGGGCTGCCCTTAATGTTGGCTCACAAAAATCTTAATTGAGTCAATCAGATACAAAATTGACTAATTATTCTCTAAGATCCAAAATGTAGTACTTATGTAGTACTTATTTGTAGAATTGTAGTACTTATTTAGTACTTATTTGTAGAATTGACTGTCTAGCATTTGTTAATTTTTTTAAGTTTTGTGAAATGATATCCAACGATTTTGAAAATCATTATACCATGTACCTTAAGGTACAAATGGTATATTAAGTTTGTGCAAATTTTTGCCACGCCCCTTTCCGCCTTCGTCATTTGCATAAAACTGCATTTTCTTCGATAACTTGGACAAAATAAGAGCTAGAGACCTGTGTCTTTTTGCATTAGGACCGTTAAACTATTATGCAGATAATGTCATTTCCTCGTATTCGCAAAAAAATCGATATCTCCAAAATGGTAAAAGCTAGAAACTTAATTTTAGGTCTCCTAAGTCTGCTGATCGTCAAACACGTGCATGCAAAATTCCGCTCAGATCGGACAATAAATATAGAAGATATGACCAATTAAAGTTATACCCACCCCTTCCCACGGCAACGGCAAGAGAGGTACATGGTATCTCGTTGTCGAGGAATCTCGACCACAGCGTTTCTACTTGTTATTATTTTCGGATCGGTTTCTATTGCTTAACAGAGCTCGAAAAGTAGGCTTCGCTCAAAGCATCGTCATTGAGCAGCCCTCAACTGTTTTAAATACTCAGTTTAAGTGGAACAATCCTATAAAATTCTACAAAATGGAGAAGAATCGAATTCCGCCAGGCTTCAAAAACCCGCGAAAGATCATCAAAACTAGACGAAGCTCCTCATCCGTCAAGATCACTTCTCTAGACGATGGATCTGCAGTGGAGGTGGTAGTTACCGAAGAAGGTCTCTATGACTTCTGCCACCGGAGCATAGTCGGCGAAAACAAGCTTCTCAAAAGATCATTTGGTAGACGCGTCGCCCGATGGATAATCGAGTTCTCGAGTATCAATATTATTGTTATCCTGGGAGTCGTATTTATATTATGTTATTTATACTTTTAAAATATTTTTCAAGCCGACGCCCTTTATTTGGCAATGGCTAAGAACGTTTCACCAAATATTATATTTTTTTGTGTTCTTGTTAGTTGATTTGTCTTTTTATTTCTTGGCCCAATAATTAACAAAAATAAAACCATGCTGGCTACAAAACGGCCAGGATATCAGCACCGCCTTCCGCTCCCACTCCCTCCCGCCGAAATGCCGTAATTTGTTATGTCTGCCACAGTGGCCCCTGTATCCTTATGGCCCCCGTATCCCCGTATCCTTGCTGCCTGGTCTATCTTCGGGCAGGGGCTCCTTTTTAATAGCCATTCGACTGTTGCTCGGCTGCTGTTGTGGATTGTGTGTTGTTGTCCTGGGCCGTGCTGTATGTTGTGCCTTTATCGCCGGTCGGACCGCCTTTCTCCGCCGTCGGCAGGGTAATGTGTATTTAATGACACCATCTCATGTACACGCCGGCCCCCTAATGCCACCCGCACGGCCGACGCACCGGTGGTCCTGCGGGTCCTCCTGCAGGACCTCTCCAAGAGCTCCTAATGTCCGGTGACCGCAGCCATCTGCAGGCGGGATAACGGCCCGGCTCCTCGATTACGGGTGCCAATAAAGCAGCGCCTGCTGGCCGGCATTTCAATTTCGTACCTCTCCCAGGACCCTCGTGTTTTTTCAGGTTTTTTATTCATATTTTTTAAAGCGGCAGCCATAAAAACGTGAGCGGTAATGTGCGGACAAGGCAGTTTAATTGCACCCCCGGCCCTGAGGGCAATCAGCTCCTGTTTGTCTGCGATGATGGCGATGGCGGTGGCATGGCCCTCGATGAGCATAAACAATAATTGAATTTAAGTCCCTAAATCAGGGTAAAACAATTGGCCGGCCAGCCACTGGGCAACTAATTATTAAGGAATTTGTAAGCACCAAATGGAACCATTAGTTCAAAGTTCAAAAATATTTGTTTCGATATTTGTGTGTGGTGTTGGTAATCTGTTTTAATTTTGAATGCTACATTTCCTGTATTCCTGCTAGTCTTAACCCTGGTAATCTCTCCACAATTAATTAATTAATAGCTTTCCTGAGACTTTCCACAGTGCATCCTTAGGGCAATATTCCGAGAGTACTCCGTTCAATTGCCGAGCTGAATGGCACTTCCTTTCAAACAATTGCACCTAATTGTGAACACTTGAAGCTAAGCTCGCCCTTGAAGCAATATAAGCATTGCACATATAGCAACCCGACACTTGCAAATGCAGCCCCCATTCCGGGGGTTCAATACAGCTTTGCATTCAAAGGGAATATAATAGGAAGGAAATAATGATTTGCATAAAGCTTTTAGCTCAACGATGCAACATTTGCTTTTTATGTGATTCATGGCCCTCCTCCTCATCTATCTCATCCTTTTCCCCGGCGGGACAGAGAGTGCCACAACTTCCGCTCAATTATGCAGAAATTTTTAACACAACAAGTGGAATGGTTGTGGATGCCCGATGGCCCTTTGGCTTCCTTTGCTTTTCCCGCGTCTCTTAAGCAGATTGAAACAATCTCCGGCTTTCAGTTCACTTTCGCAAGCCGTTTTTTTTTCCTGCCATTATAATAAGGCTGCTGCCTGCAACTGTCAGTTGGGGAAATTTATAATGAAGTTTCCCTATTGACAGCAGCAGTTCCCTGGCCAAAATTCCGTCGCGTTTCCGCTGCAGTGATTCCAGCGCCTCCTCCTTCTTGGCTGCAAGGGGGCATAAATTATGGCCACTCGGAATAGATATATCGCAATAAATTGCTTGTCAAGCTGCTAACTAAGACGCTGGCCGCCTCGCTGGGGCAAACAAATAACAATCAAAATCACTTTTCGACCCCAAGTCGATTTATATGGGTAAATCTCGGTCGGCAGCGGAGCTCTTTAATCGCTGAGGCCAGCCGCATCATGAGATCGTCAATCGTTTTGATTTATTGCCGTTTTATTTGCGCATATCCTTATTTGGCGCCCCAAGCCCGGGACTGAGACCCTGGCTATTATATTGTTCGATAAGTTATCAAAGGCAAGCGCACAGGGAGCGGCTCAGAAGATGGCAAATATCATAATTTTGCGCAGGCCACGCTGCCCTGTGTTTGCTTGCGGGCTGTCACAATGCCTTGCAGGGCATAAATCTAAATTAAATGCCTTTTTGAGCGGCTTTCAGGCAGAAGAAAAAAACACAGAGAAAAGGGAGCAGGCGCCAGGGAAAATGTTTATATTCAGCACATTGTCACTTGTTGTGGCCAACCGAGGAGCAACTTGGACTTGAGATTCTCGGCGAGATTCTGGACACAATCCCATTGGGACACCGGGAACTCAGTGGTCCGGGCAAATAAATATTAATCATTGTGCAATAATTTTCTGCTGTCAGCTAAATTCAAGCAAAGTATTCATAATCCACAAGTAAGAACCGCTTTTGACAAATCGCTTTGCGGCTTCGCTGGATAAATATTTATACATAAAGTATGGGTTTATTTATGCCGGCTGGTTGGTTGGCAGTTGGAATGCTTTTAAAGTGTTTGCCAAACTTGGGAGCTGTTTGCTGATTTGATTCCACGGCTAAGGCAGTTTACAGTTTGTCGTAAATCAGATCCTTTGATGTTGGCCGGACCGGCGAAACGAGATTGCAATAATCAAAACGTAATAAACAGGCCTTCTTCACACATCCATCCATCCATCGGGATGTGTTGCCGCTTTCAACTCCTTGGGTCAAACAAAAATGTTGTTTATGCACGGGATACCGCTACGTGCGTGTCCCTGCGTATCCTTGGGAGCCGCTCATTTTGTCCTTTGTCTGGCCGCTTGGCAGTCGATGCACGTAACGCATTGTTTGAATTTCATGGCGACTTTATGAGTTTTGTAATCAGGTTTGCGAGCAAACAGACCCAAGCCAGGCCGAAAACCAAGAGATGCAGGATGCGTGAGTGCGTGGCGGTCGTGTTAACCTGCACATAAATATTGTTTCTGCTCCGTGGGCCGGGTCCTGTTGACAAGCCGAAGGAGCCCAGGACCAGCCGCCTGTTAATGCTAATGAAAGCCAAGCCGAGCCGGGCCATCCCCTTCGAGCCCTGGCTATTAAGCCATTTTGTGGTCCACGAAATCCACTTACAACGTCTGGCCGCAACAAAAATATTTTATTGCACACTTTTATGCGCAGACATTACCTGCACCGCATCCTCACACCTCAAACTCGCTTCTCAACAACAAAATATTCCTCACCGATGTGATTTATACACGCTTGAAGCACTTAAAACTAGACACACGCTTACACAATAGACTCTGGGCCACGCCCACACCCGAAAACGCCCAGTTTGTTGTTTGCCGGCACTTTGGAGCTGGTCCAAGGTTTTTGGGGCTTAGTCAGCACACGGAGAAAAATCTATGGGAAACATATCACTACAAATTTCTTGAAATAGTTTTGCATTTTCACAGTGCACAACATTGTCTGGCAGGAAAACAAAGCCGCCCTCTGTAGCTTATGACCAGAAATTAACTAAGCACCAGTGGCAGAGGCAGGAGCAGCAACTAAGTTGCCAAGCCCCAGATAATGGAGCAGACAACCAAGAATTTGCCTCCGAAAGGGCAAACAAGTACTATCATCACCCAGCCGTGACCCAGCCCAACCGGGACCTTGATTTGAAGGAGGTTTGCATGTCTGGCTATCGGCTGTCCACTCCGAAGCATTAAATAAATATTTGCCATGCTCTGCAGGAATTTAGAGACCCCAATACCCGTCAAGCCGCCCTCTCTGCTAAATATCTAAATATCATATCATCAGCGTTTTTCGATAGACCCACCCCATGGACACGAGGGTGTATGGTATGTTTTGGGATGGTCCAGTGTTTGCCATTTATTTTTTGATTTGGGTATTTAAGGTGTGGATGGACGTGCCAAAGGCGGGCGTGCGTGTCCGAGGGTTTGCGGTTCCACTGTGGTACCCGTAGCCACTGTATGCAGAGAGTTGACAATATAAGAATTATGCCTTAATATATCTCAAAAGTTTGGAGTATTTATTTAGGTAAGTAGATAAATGTGTAAAATACAATGGAATAGAGAATGACAGACCCAAATGACCACCCGGCCAGAAATCCGTCAAGTTTTCTTTCTGACCTGGTGATCGTACAGAATCATAAACCCATACAAGGGGGACTTGATCATATAGCGCCTTACATTGGGGCTGAAAAAATTCCTTCGACTGGTTGCTGGAACCATTTTGTGATCCCCCCTGTGGTTGAACATGAGCCCCACATTTGGATTGGAAACCACCGTGTACTTTTCGTTATCATTGGAACAGATACTTCGGGTACGCCAATCGTAAAAAACCAAATCGTATCGCGAAGGTCTTAGCTTTTTCCGCTCCTCAAAAATGGCTTTCCAGTTGACTGCCCCTTGTGCCTTAACTCGACATTTGCGGAGACTGTCCTCGAAGTCTATGAAACCGGACTTGGAAAAGCCAGTGCTGCAACTTACCTCCAAGAAGATAATGGTCTACAAGGTAAATTAACTGGAATTAGGCTTCTTTTGCAATGCCATCTCCCTACCCACCGAAATAGACTGCTGCACATTGGCATACTCCCGATCCGCCAGTGCCCGGAGTGCTGGATCAGTTCCTTTGAAATATTGGCGATAGTATAAGACAGACGAAACGGTAGGACTTCGGATCTGTTCCACCTGCTTTCTAACAAGATGGAACTGCTGCTCGTCGTAGAAAGGTCGGCTGTCTCGGTATCCTAACTTGGCAACAGAGTCGACTGCTTTATGATTGGGAAGGTAACGAAAGTCCTCAACGGTGGTAAAAGAACGCCAATACTCCTGATAATTGTCGAAGTTGAGGATGCTGAAGTCCGTCATTCTGGTATAATTGTATTTTCGGTATAATTGTTTGTTTTGTGTTTCTACGTGTGTGTATTGTTATATTAGTGTTTTGTTTCTGTCGAGTTGTGTTTGTCAATGTGTGTAAGTATAGATGCTGGACTACTATCTATACAAATATTACACAACAGTCCATCGCTAAACATATCTTCTGCAGTTTTATTGGATATCTTAATGACATCTACTTCATGAAAATACAATCCTAAGAAGTAGTAACGATTAGAGTCGAGTGTCTCAAATACCCGATTCTCAGTTTTGAAATTGTGGGCGAAAAAAATTGTCGTAATTTGTGTTTGTAGGTTTGTGTATGAGATTGATAATCTCGCAAAGTTTTGTTATTAGATTAGGACAAGCTTCCTTCTCCCTGTTACATACATTCGTACAAATTCAATATACCCTTGTTCTTTTTAAGAATCAGGTATAAAGAGGTCACGGCAAAATTCGATGCGGCACGTTCTGCCGCCTAAACCACATAGATATAAAAATATTTTAAATAATCCGCATCATGCATATATCGATGGTGTGGAATGTTTTATTACATTTCGGTTGGTTCATATACATGTAATTTGGCGAATTATTCACACATCAGGAGTAAAGAAAAATGTATTTAGTAGTTTACCATGTACCTTAAGGTACAAATGGTATATTAACTTTGTGCAAATGTATGTAACGGCCAGAAGGAGACATCTCCGGCCCCATAAAGTATATATATTCTTGATCAGCATCAACAGCCGAGTCGATATAGCCATGTCCGTCTGTCCGTCTGTCCGTCTGTCCGTCCGTCCGTCCGTCCGTCCGTCCGTCTGTCTGTCCGTCTGTCTGTATGTATGAACACCTCGTTCTCGGAGATGGTAAGAGCTAGAGGTCTAGTTCTTTTTGCTTTTGGTGTGTTATTATTGCAGGCAGATCAAGTTTATTTCAAATTTTTGCCACGCCCCTTTCCGCCTTCGTAATTTGCATAAAACTGAATGTTCCTCGACACATTAGCCCATAACTTGCACAAAATAAGAGGTAGAGACCTATTTTTTTGCATTATGTTCGTTTAGCAATTACGCAGATAATGGTATTATTGGATTTTTGCCACGCCTCTTTCCGCCCTCGTATTTGCAAAAAAATCGATATCTTCGAAATGGTAAAAGCTAGGGGCATAATTTTCAGTCCAATAAGTCCACTGATCGTCAAACACGTACGTGCAAAATTACGTACGGATCGGACAATAAATATAGAAGATATGGCCAATTAAAGTTTTACCCACCCCTTCCCTAGGCAACGGCATGCCGCACACAAACGAAAATTTGGTGAATTATTTGAAAAAAAAAATAAATAAAATCAAAGAAATGGTTCATAAAGAAAAGAGGTACATGGTATCTCGTTGTCGAGAAATCTCGACTACAGCGTTCCTACTTGTTTCATCTGCTCTTTCGGAGATTGTAAGAGCTAGAGGTGTAATTCTATTCGCTTTTAGTGCTTTATTAAGGTAGGCGGACCGAATTTATTTTAAATTTTGGTCTCGCCCCTTTCCGCCTTATATATTTGCATACAACCGTACCTCCCCCACCTTAATTGACCATAACTTGGGCAAAATAAAACTAGAGACACAATTTTTTGCATCAGGTCGGTTTAACGAAACCACAGATAATGTTATTTCCAGATTTTTGACCATCCCCTTTCGGTCTTCGCACTTGCTATATACTTGCAAAAGCTATATCTTCAAACTGACAAAAGCTGAAAACATCATTTTGAGTCCGATGTTGAACCTATTATGCAAAATTACGTCCAGATCGGACAATAAATATAGAAGATATGGCCCACCCCTTGCCACGGACAGACGGACAATGCCGCGGCAGAAGAGGTACATATGACATTAAAATGGCAGGAGGGACAGTTATCATTTAGGGGCCAAGAGGATGTTTGTCTTTATCAAAAGTACTCAGCATTTATTACGTGAAGTATGTAAAGGTGTAAAATGGAATAGGAAAATAACGCCCGGCCAGAAATCAGTCAAGTTTTCTTTCTGATCCGGTGATCGTACAGAATCATAAACCCATACAAGGGGGACTTGATCATATAGCGCCTTACATTGCCGCTGAAAAAATTCCTTCGACTGGTTGCTGGGACCATTTTGTGATCCCCCTTGTGGCTAAACAGGAGCCCCAGTTGCGGATCGGAAACCACCTTGTAGCTTTCGTTGTGATTGGAAAAGATAGTTCGGGTGCGCCAATCGTAATAAACCAAATCGTATTTCGAAGGTTTTAGCATTTTCCGCTCCTCAAAAATGGCTTTCCAGTTGACTGCCCCTTGTGCTTTAATTCGACATTTGCGAAGACTGTCCTCGAAGTCTATGTAACCGGACTGTGAAAAGCCAGTGCTGCAAGTTATCTCCAAGAAGATAATGGTCTACAAGGGAAATTAGCTGGAATTAGGCTTCTTTTGCAATGCCATCTCACTACCCACCGAAATTGTCTTCTGCACATTGGCAGCCTCGCGATCCGCCAATGCCTTGAGTGCTGGATCAGTTCCTTTGAAATATTGGCGATAGTTTAAGACAGTTGAAACCGTGGGATTTCGTAACTGTTCCACCTGCTTTCTAACGTCATGGAACTGTTCCTCCTCGTAGAAAGGTCGGCTGCTTCGGTATCCTAACCTGACTATACAGCCGACTGTTTTGTGACTGGGAAGGTAACGAAAGTCCTCAACGGTGGTAAAAGAACGCCAATACTCCTGATAATTCTCGAAGTTGAGGATGCTGAAGTCCGTCATTCTGGTATAATTGTATTCTCGGTATAATTGTTTCTTTTTGTGCGAGTATGTGTGTGTATTGTTATACTATTGTTTTGCTTTTGTCGAGCTGGACTTGTCAATGTAAGTAAGTATATATGCTCGACTACTATTTATAAAAATATTACACAATAGTCCATCGCCAAACATTTCTTCTGCAGTTCTATTAATTAGCTTAATAAAATATATAGTACTTCCTCCAGAAATATTCATAACAAGTAGGAACGCTGTAGTCGAGATTTCTCGACAACGAGATACATGTACCATTTAACCATTTCTTTTTACATTTATTTTTGTAAAATAATTCACATACATGCACTTCTGTAAATTATGCCTCTAGCTTTTACCATTTCGAAGATATCGATTTTTTTGCAAGTACGAGGGCGGAAAGGGGCGTGGCAAAAATCCAAGAATGGCATTACCTGCGCAATAGTTAAACAGACATACGGCAAAAAGAAATAGAGACCTCTTATTTTGTCCAAGTTATAGGCAAATGTATGCAAATTACGAAGGCGGAAAGGGGCGTGGCTAAAATTTGAAATAAACTTGATCTGCCTGCAACAATAACACACCAAAAGCTAAAAGAAGATGTGTCCTTCTGGCTGTAACATAGATTTGCATAAAGTTAATATACCATTTTTACCTTAAGGTACATGGTATAAAAAGGTCGCTAGCGTAATATGTGTGTGAAAACCGCACAGATATTAAAATTGTTTAAATAAACGCTTCATGCATATGTCGATGACGTGGAATTTGTTTGTGAACTTCGGCGGGTTCATTTCATTTGGCGCATTATTCACATACCAGGAGTTGGGAAAATACGAATTTTTTTGTTTAGTTTATCTGCTTTCTGGCCAAAAAACAAATGAAGGTCTCGGGCCCGAAACATTTTACTTGCACACATGTTCCCTTCTTATTATTAAAATACTCGTTGACATTCCTGGTTTTCAGTACATCGAGTTGAACAACACGTTCACAAAACGGCACCTCGATTTGAAGGAGGTTTGCATGTCTGGCTATCGGCTGTCCACTCCGAAGCATTAAATAAATATTTGCCATGCTCTGCAGGAATTTAGAGACCCCAATACCCGTCAAGCCGCCCTCTCTGCTAAATATCTAAATATCATATCATCAGCGTTTTTCGATAGACCCATCCCCCGGACACGAGGGTGTATGGTATGTTTTGGGATCGTCCAGTGTTTGCCATTTATTTTTTGATTTGGGTATTTAAGGTGTGGATGGACGTGCCAAAGGCGGGCGTGCGTGTCCGAGGGTTTGCGGTCCCACTGTGGTAGCCACTGTATGGTTGTTTAGGCAGCGGAGTGTTGACAACTTAAGTGGAATCCTGCCTGCCCAAGCGTTGCAGCCTTGGCTTTTATCAGATGACATTAATATTGTAGGACGGAGAGTTATTAGTTTGGGAAAAAATTGTGTTTGTGTTTCTCAAAAGCTTTTAGCATTTATTAGGTCAAGTTATTAAAGTGTAAAATACAATAGCAAACTAACGCCCGGCCAGAAATCAGTCAAGTTTTCTTTCTGACCTGGTGATCGTACAGAATCATAAACCCATACAAGGGGGACTTGATCATATAGCGCCTTACATTGTGGCTGAAAAAATTCCTTCGACTGGTTGCTGGGACCATTTTGTGATCCCCCTTGTGGTTGAACATTAGACCCAGTTGCGGATCGGAAATTACCCTGTAGTTGTCGTTGTCATTGGCAAAGACTTTCCGGGTGCGCCAATCGTAATAAACCAAATCGTGTTGCGAAGGTTTCAGCTGACTCCGCTCCTCAAAAATGGCTTTCCAGTCGACAGCACCTTGTCCTTTAACTCGACATTTGCGAAGACTGTCCTCGAAGTCTATGTAACCGGACTGTGAAAAGCCAGTGCTGCAAGTTATCTCCAAGAAGATAATGGTCTACAAGGTAAATTAGCTGGAATTGGGCTTATTTTGCAATGCCATCTCACTACCCACCGAAATCGTCTGCTGCACGTTGGCAGACTCGCGGTTCGCCAATGCCTGGAGTGCGGGATCAGTTCCTTTGAAATATTGGCGATAGTTTAAGACAGTTGAAACCGTGGGATTTCGTAACTGTTCCACCTGCTTTCTAACAAGATGGAACTGTTGCTCGTCGTAGAAAGGTCGGCTGCCTCGGTATCCTAACTTGGCTATACAGCCGACTACTTTGTGACTGGGAAGGTAACGAAAGTCTTCAATAATGGTAAAAGATCGCCAATAATCCCGATAATCGGCGAAGCTGAGAATGCTAAAGTCCGTCATTCTGGTATACTTTTATTTTCGTTTGTTTCGTTTGTGCGAGTAGTGGTCTGTATTGTTAGACGTGTGTATTGTTATGATTGTAGAATTAAGTTTGACAGGAAACGTTAAGGTGCTCACCTAACGCCAATAATATCTTCTGGAGTTGCATTCAATAACTGAGTTTGCAATGTCACTATTATTATTGATTCTCCTCCATGCAGACACATTCCAAAAAGGCCCCCAAACCGCACGGATATTAAAATATTAAAAAAATCCGCATTATGAATATGCCGATGTTGTGGAATTTTTTAATATATTTTGGCTGAACAGTGGGCGCATTATTTATACGCTAGAAGCAGAGAAAATATGCATTTAATATTATTTTATATTATTTTCTCTCTGGCCAACAAATGAGGAATCCGAATCCAAAATATTTCACTCGCATACATGGCGGGAATACATGTGCACTTATTATTTTAACCTTGTTGGCATTCCTGGTTTTTAGAATATTGAGTTGCACAAAACGTGCACAAACCTTTAAGTTGAACACCACTTTCGTGTGGATAAGCAATCATAACGTGCAGCTGACATAACAATAACAGAAATGGCCAGCGCGTGCTCAACATTTGAATTCGAAATAATTAACTTAAATGCTAATTAGTTGAATTATCAATACGCAGGCATCGCAGCCGGTGACTATGTATTTATTGACATTAAATCGACACGCACAGATACCCACATTGGGCCATAAGCTGAAAGCGGGGGCGTGGCCCTCGATGTTTATGGCCCGCTGGGCTTTGTCAGTGATAACTAGAATGTGTTTTAGCCGCATAAATCCTCATTCGGGCCGGGCCGGGCCAGGGCTTTGCCGTGGCGGCATTTAAATATATATCAAGTGGCTGGCTTGCTGGCCTGCATGATGCGCCCGCTGTTATTTACATGGAACTAGAACACGTTTGCGGGGCCATCAACAACTGCAATATCAGCAAGTTCTGGTCGTGTGTAATTTAAGGCCCCGATATAAATCATCAGGACACCCCGACAGGGACGAGTCCTTTTGCTTGGCTCTCGTCCCCGGCATGTGTTGAATAAATTTATTGTTGTGCATAATGCAAGCGTAAAAAATGGCCATTATGAATATGAAGTGCATTGCATTTTAAGTTCAAGGAGCGCCGCCGCCAGATGATGTGCGACCCGGTGACTGATGGCGGCGTTTAAGGGATGCCACTATGCAGCCCTCAGTGGCTGTTTGTAATTATGAATATTAATTGCAGTGTAAGAGCACAAAGTGCCAACATCATCGGCCTCCACAAAGCACACAAAGGGCGTGAGCCAATTCCTGCGGAGCTATGCAAATATAGGGTACGCAAAACTAATGGCGCAAAAACAGAGTCTATGAATAAATCACAGAAGATTAAGTCCCAAATGATGTGAAAGGGGATAAGGGCGCAAGAGTGTCCATCTCACACCCGCACAAAAACATGCCGAACCTAAACAAATAGGGATAAAAAACGTATGGCCCGAGCAGGCAGATTTGCCAACAAAAACACGCAACCAGGCAAGTCTTCATTAAATTAGCATATGTCGATATTTTTTGGAGAAAGCTGGCGGGGTATTTGCAAAAGTATCTGCAGAGCTGATACACGATGACTAACAAGCAGTCGGTCCAATTAAAATTCGATCCTCTTAGGCGGGGCCCTCTCAGTAAATGCGAACGCAGTGGGAAATGTCTCCATAAAAGGTTTTATTTTATAACAAGCCAATGCTCAGCCATAAATTCCGTATCGAGCTGGAGGAGAGTTATGTTACGAGGACGACCACTAAATTCAATTTCATTTATGTACTTGCCTGCATTCCTCTCTAATTATTTGCCATGTGCGTTCCACAAACTTTGCCATTTTTGTGACCGAGTGCACTTGAGAGTTTTGTGCGCCAAGTGTTACATGCGTCGTATACGTAATTTTTCATCCCGTACCCAGCATGTCTGTATCTTTTGGAGCATTTCGTCCCCCCGAAAACCCCATAACATGTCATGTTTTACACGCCCGAGTGTGCGTAGTTTGGAGTGCTCTTTTTTGCGCTTTCACCCTGTTGATGTTTAGTTTTTAGACAAGCCGGCAAATATATTTGAATTTTATGCAAATTTTAATTGCTTTACTTTGCGATGAAAATTTACGACCACCAGCCAGCCAGCCAGCCAACCAGCCATCCAAGCAAGGCAAAAGTATAATAGAAAATCGAGAGGAAGCTCCTCCGGGCTCTGCAGGAATCATCTGCATAAATATTTTAGTGGTGCTAAAATAAATAATAGCCAGTCTCGGCGGTTAATTCCCGATGTTGTCGGCAATTAGCCAAGGAGTCAATGTAGGAGGGGCAGCCGGATAAAAGCACTAGACGCGCCTTTATTGCCGACCCCCCACACATCGCCTTGGCTCAAATGTTTCTTGTCCGCCAACAGCTTGTCCAAGGACTTGCGAAAAGTTTGAAATTAATTCGCTGAAATCACTCAAAAGGAGTGCCAACAGCCAGCAGCAACACATGTGTCCTTTCCCGGCGTTTCCGTTTCAGTTTTTCGGATATTTTCCGACGTCCAAGTGGGCTGCTTATTTGATTTGTACCAGTTGACTTGAATGCCCTTTTAATGCTCGCCTAATGGTTGGAAGCCTGACAGCCACGACATTTTTATCGTTATCCATTTGAACGAACAAAAAATGCCCCAAACTTATGTTACAAAAAACATTGCTTTATTCACTGACAAAGTGTGTCAAGTCTTCTTCCTGATCTGGTGATCGTAGAGAATCATAAACCCATACAAGGGGGACTTGATCATCTGACGCCTCACATTGTGGCTGAAGAAATTCTTTCGACTGGTTACTGGAACCATTTTGTGATCCCCCTTGTGGTTGAACATGAGCCCCATTTGCGGATCGCAAATTACCCGGTAGTTGTCGTTGTCAGTGGCAAAGACTTTCCGGGTTCGCCAGTCGTAAAAAACAAGATCGCCCTGCTGGGGTCGCAGTAACTTCTCTTCCTCAAAAACCGCCCGCCAATTGACAGCATACTGTCCTTTCAGTCGGCAATTGCGAAGACTGGCTTCGAAGTCAATGTAACCGGACTCGTTGAAGCCACTCTTGCCACTAATTTCCAAGAAGATAATAGTCTAGACACGGATTTAGTTGGTAAAGCAGGGGTTTTTTTCATGCCTTCTCGCTACCCACCGATATCGCCTGCTGCACATTACCATACTCCCGATCCGCCAAGGCCACGAGGGCCGGATCTCGTCCTTTGAAGTATTTGCGGTAGTATAAGATAGACGAAACCGTGGGATTGAGAATCTGTTGCACCCGCTTTTGAGCGGCCAGGAACTCATCTTCCTCCAAGTAAGATCGGGTGTCCCGGAATCCTAACTTGCTGAAAGTGGTGACTGTTTTGTGATTGGGCAAGTAACGAAAGTCCTGCACAGTGGTGAAGGAGAGCTGGTACGCCCGATAGCTGGGATAAGAGATAATGTTGTAGTCGACCATCCTGTGTTAGCGTTTCTATGTTTCTTGTAGTTTGTTTTTATTTATTTTTTATTTTTATAGTATGTATATAGTGTGTGTTTTGTATTTATATAGTGTTCCTTGTTAGTGTGTTACGTGTTCGAGTATGCGAGTGTGTCTGTCGACTGACTTTGGTGAGTACAGTCTCTGGGCTACTAGTTCCGTAAATCCCTAGTTAAAATTTAAATCTTTGATAAATTTACTAGCCGATTGGTAAGTTATTTCCCCTTTAAGGTTTATTATTGATGAATTTATTGGGGTTTCCATTTATATACAATTCAGTTTTATGTATTTATAATCTTTTATATCCGATGGGAGCCAAATATTGAGAGCAACATATTGCACACGACATGAGCATATGGCTGAGGTTTTTTTAGGGGCGTTACTTTTTACGAGCAACAATTTCTGCAACATTGACAGAAATGCGCATAATAACCGAAATGCTTTTTACATTGCCGCTGCAAAGGAAGTCATAAATAAGCCAAGCGCTGACGGGGCAGACTCGAGTCCTGCGTCTTCATTGTCCTGCGACTTCCGGAAACGGGGCGTGCCCCTTGCCGCTTTTCTGCTGCATCTGCGTCGCCACAAAAGGGCGCAAATCAAGTTATTACGGGCCGTGCCCAGCCCATGGCCGGACCTTTGGGTGCGCGTCACATATGGCTATGGAGCATAAATAGCCAAAGTCTTGGCCACTTTGCACCGATTGGCTACAAACTTTCTTTATGCGCTTTCCATGAACATTTCGTGGCAGGTTTATGTATTTAATGGACTTTGCACAACTTTCCTTTCTTTCTTTGTTGCCCGGTTTCCCTTCCTTTCTATTTCTGTATTTTTTTTGGCAATTGCCCGAAGCGTCTGCATTTGTGGCAAGTTTTGCAAGAAGGCTTTTGGCCGCATTATGTCCATTGGCAAAGTTTTGTGACGCCGGCATTTATAACCGCTTTTGCGTCCATTTTGATTATTAGCCAGCAGCCCAAACACTGGCAAACACATGCGTGGGATTTTATCGTCAATTATTCCCAGTGCATTGGCTTCATATGCGGCGCCAGCGTGGCCTTAAATGAATTTAATAGAATTATATTAGAGTGCAATCAGCAGGGAAATGACCTAACACTTGCCTTAAATTAGAAGAAGGGAAAAATGTAATATTTAATCACCCAAAATAGAGCTCCAAAGCAAATTGATCCATTACCAAAGCGTAAAAGACAAGGACTTCATTTCCAATAAAATTAATGACAGAAATTCCAGTTAAGCTCATGCCAGCTGGTTATTTGGAAATCTGTCCACTGGCATTTCAATGTGACACCCTTCAAGCAATTTTCCGACTTTTATGTTATATTATTACACGCCCGAAGCAGATTTCAGTGCGTGGGCGTCTGATGTGCCTGCCGTAGACCTTTTACCACGAACCTTGGCATTTACGCCCCAGCTATCGGATTTACCTTGAACTTTGGCTAGCAAAACGTAAACAGACAGAGCCAGGGACCCGAGCCTTTTGAAAAACTCTTTTGAATGAGCCCTTTTCACAGGCAGCCGGAAAAGGCCAAGAGTTAAGCCAACATTCAGGCCTAGCGAGCTTTGTTTGCCGTTCAACCCACCTAAAAAGGCTTAAAAAGTCTGGAAAAAACGCTGAATTAAACCAACCTGCCTGTGGAGATCTGCATTCTCAGCAATGTTAATATCCCTGCCTGTGCATTCGAATGGCATGCATTTGCCAATTTCCACACCAAACAGACGCGCTGCCAGGCAGCCAGGCAGCAAGAGGCAACGGCAACGGCAACACATTGGATGGCATTCAACTGTCGCCAGCCAAGATCCTGCCGCCGGCAACTGTTCACGCAACATTATTAAAATGTTGTCAGGAATGCCGTTCAAGTCGCACTCCACGCAGGACTCCGGAGTTGCAGTTTATTTCATATCTGCATCCGCATCCACACACGGCAGCCGGAGATTCCTGTTGCCACAGCGGCAGCTCCCGGCGGCCCATAAAAGGGGAATAGGTTCCGTTTTTGCTTTAATAAACATGCAACATTTATTTCCTTTTTGCTGGAAAGTCACTTAAAGGATGTAACAGAGTGAAAGGGAATAACTGATTGCTAAATCTCTCTGCCAACTGCAAATTGTCTAATCGACTCTGTGAATTCCCTCAACAAATTCAGTAGAATTCTTAAGAGAATTAATTTAAATTGCCGCAAATAGACAAGTTATTGCTCAATCCATGTATCATGTACCTATTTACGTTATCAAAACGTTGCTGTTTAGATATTCTAACCTCATAATTTAATGCTTTAAGCCAAATGCAGAAATTTATTTGACGACATCCAGCATTGACACTGAGAAGGGAGGGTGAACATTATTGTGGGCCGTATTTTAGTTTATAGTCCGATCTGTGAAAAACTTGACACATGTATAGATATTACAATCTTCAGCTTTAAGCAAAAATATTTTGATTTCTTGGTCGAATCATTTCGACCTATAGTAGAATATAAATTTTTTGAAAAATGCAAAGGCGGTAAGCGGCGTCAAATAAACTTGATCTGCGAAAAGCTATAATGGACCTAAAGCCCAAAGAATTACAGCTCTAGCTATTACCATTTCGGGGGGCGACGTGTTCATTCATACAGACGGACGGACAGGCGGACAGACCGATAGACAGACAGACGGACATACATGGTATAAAAATGACAGTTTAGATATCATTGAAACTGATCGAAAATAAATTAAGAACTCCAAGGAGAAAACAAAGTATTGACGGTTAACCATCAACCGATATGATGATGAAGCATTGACTGCTGTGCAGTCTATATAAAAATCGAAGCGAAAATCGAATGAAATGGCCCGAGTATCAACAAGCGGCGACAACAACGACAACGACAACGGCACTTATCGAATGCGAAATTGATGAGCTAGGCAAATGACAGTCCGGCTGGGACACGTCCCTCGTTCTCATCAGGATTTTGTGCTCCTCCCCCAAGTCCTTTTCCCCCGTAACCCCCCCGAATATCAGTAATGAAGGCCCGGCGGACAGTGTTCGATAAATTCCCCGAATTCGTTCTGACTTAAAGTCAATAAAAGTCCACTTAAGGCTTCATTGTTGCCCGCTTCTGGGGAAAGGAGTCGGGGCCCTCCTGACGCCGCTGCTGTGCACAAAAATTGTTTTTTAATGCGCGCACATCAATAGACAAGCCAAATAGTCCATCGCAAATTTAACTACAACCATTTTCGAGCTCAATTTTGTTGCCTTTCGCGCGGGCTCAACATCAAGCATTAAGCTGGTTTTCCAATCGAGAGTTTCGGACGTTTGGGGGTGGCTGTTGGGTCCACTTGGGGGATGGAAGCTTGCCAGTTTTCCACAGTTTCCACAGCTTCAACGCCTTTTACCTGCCGGGCCAAAAGTTTCAAAAGGGGGGGCAGCGAATGCCCAACAAGTGGACAGGGCTGCAAATTAAATCTGAATCAAATCTGAGCAGAGGAATACTTACTTATAATATAATCTGAAAACTCTAGTTTGGTGCCTTGACTATAAAACTTGTATATTCTCTATTAAACTTTTACAAATAGCAAGAGAAATTACCTATTAATGAGTTATAATAATGCGAATATTCCGAATTTTCAAAAATTGTATATTCAAATGAACCCAAAAATAAATCATTTTGCAACCCTGATTCTGAACAGTACATGCCATATTTACCGAAATCTGTTTTTAGAACAAACGCCTCCAAAAATAGTCCTCTTTCAGGGGTGAAGGTTTCCCCAAAAAAAAGGGAAACCGCTCACTGTGTCTCGTATTTTTCGACCCCGAAAACAGCAAGTTTCCTCGTGCTCCTCCTGCACACAGCAGGCTAATGCGAGTTTCCCCAACAAGTTTCCCATCGCCGAAGTTTACCCTGCGAAAACAGGTTGAAATGTACATACTTGAATATGCATAGTATACCTGGGGATGGGAAGGTCTGAGGCGCGTGTGTGGCTAATTAGAACACATTTCTTCAATTTAACCCCGCACAAAAGTCACAACGAGCGACGGCAGAAGAAGTTTCTTGGGGGTACTACAGGTTGCGCTTTAATGAAACAAAATGGGGGATGAATACACAACCCCGATGATAATACGTATGCCCAATTAAGCCTCCAAGGTGTATTCTTCCAATGTCAAACCGTTGTTAAGTCATTTCCAATGAAAACGCTCGAAACTTTTCGCATGAATGTTATTGTTGTTGGCCCGTGGCTCACGGCCTTCAACAATAACCTTGTTGAATTTGACAAATATTTATGCTAATAAAAGTGACAGGCAGCGCTGAGGGAGCTGCGAATCCGGGTCGACGGGTCGAGGGGTGGATTTGTGGGTCACGGGTCGTCCTGCGGTTCTTGTTGCTCTTTGCGGCCAAAAACTTTCCGCGCGACTTCCACACAAAACTCCAGTTGCGGAGCGAAAACAAAACCAACCACAGGAGCCAACGTTGTTGCTAGCCACCACTGCTGCGGTCGCTGATGCGGACTTTTAGCCACTCCGCTGCAGTGGAGTGTGCGCGGCGGATCGGTTTCATTGTTAAATACTCGCAAACAAAGGTGGAAGGCGGATTAGTTTCCAAAATTAATCATTATAAGGGCGACAAAACGGATTAATGCCTTGGCGGCTTACAACTGCAACTTGTATATGATTAAGTTGTATTTATGGCCCTGATTGGGCGATTTATTTTAGTTGCCATACTTGAGGAACTGTCAATTACAATTAGGACAATAATAAAGGCATATGCTTTAAGAAACCTTATATTTTCATCTAATATAATTTCTGATGAAGAGGCTGGCTATTTATTTATTTGACAATGATTCGCAGCCTGCAAGTTGATTTAGTATTTACCTCGCCCTGATATTTCCTATCTGCAGAACAATTTTGTATGCCCTGGATTTTTGTAAGTGCATTATGTTAAAGATGAAGCCAAAGCGCCCATAAAAGTATGCTATGCTTGACCATCGCCGTTTAGGTTTATCTACCTGCTCTGCACTTCTAATGTTTTATCCCTCAAATTATTATTATCATTAAGTAAAAGAGCACTATTTCTGTATACCCCCAACCGCGTCAAAAACCAGAATTTCCTAAACGGAAATCTAAGATTTTTAGATAAATTAACAATAGTACATAGCTACAACAACGTAAATTATTTGCTACTTTAGACAACTCAGTTAAATATTTGTATGCACAAAATTCGTTGATTTCAAAATCCGTTCAACATTATTTTAAGCCTTTATATATCCAAAAAATCTATCTAAGCTTAAACTTTTGTGTTGCTTTGTGTTTTAAAACAAAACGTATCAGCATAAAGTCCATATTTTACTGCCAATTAATATTTGGAGTGCCTGCTGCTACCCCACAGCGACTGAAAGCGTTGCTGAACACCCCCCAAACATCCTGGACTTTTCTAGCTGAAATAAAAATCACACTTTTCCAACAAATAAATTAAACAATTTAATGCCACTTTCGCTTTGTTTTCGCACAACCCCATGGCTCTTGAACGGAGCGGAACTGTTGCTCAATTAGAAACGCCGCAGCCCCCTTGGCCCCACAGGCATGCCCCGGCTTGACTTTATTAAATTAACGTTTCATGTTCGTTTAATGAACAAAGGAAGACGAAAATAATGATGCTCCCAAGGAGGCGTGTTCCAAGGATCAGAAGGAGATGACTGTGAAAAAGGGACATGCCGCGGGGGGGCAGAGGGTTGCAAGGGGGGAGTAAACGTGTCGCATACTCACCGAAATACATACAAAAATAAAAGACGCAAATGCGAAAAATGCCGCAAGATGTTGCCGTTGGTGCTGCTGCTGATGCGGCCGCTGCTGCTGCTCCTGCTGTTGTGGCTGTTTTTGCGTAACAAGCCACTCTAATGACAATATTGGCACTTACAACAACAGCAACAAAACAGTGCCACAACAACAACAATTGCGGTCGCACCAACGACAACAACAATAATAATTTTTGTGGTTATTACCAAGATTACAAGGAGAACGGCAATGCCAACTTTTTGTGTCCCCACACCGCAGGGCTGCACAGCGAGAAAAAATTATGAAAAATATAAGAATGTATATTTAATCTATTTAAAAATATCTATTATTATTCTGCAACAATTACCAGATACGAAAACTCTTAGGAATGGTTAAAAAATATGTTTTTACTTTTCAAAGCATGATTAATACTACTTCTGGACCCTAAACTTTAACCGTCTTATTTCCTTATAAATAAAATAATTCCTTACTAAACTGTTGCCTAAAATGTAATTAGATTGATTTATAATATACCTCAGATCTTAAGTATATGTAAAATAAGGGCACATAATTAGGGGATGTCTGTTTCTATTTGACAATACAATACATTTGAAATACTAGGGATTTCTTATATGAAAGTTATGTACGATTTCTTGATATATAATGAAGAAGCAACAGAATTTTAAATGGAATTAAGATATATATAATATTTTTGCACATGCATGAAACACAAACACGAGGGCCAAGAAAGGGAAACATGTCGCGCACACAAGGAAGTCAACACAAATCCACGTGCAGACGTACCTACACACTTTTATAGTCTACTTAGAATTTAGCGACTTTTCTCCGAAAGAATGTGTGTGTGCCTCTGAGGGTACGGGTGTGTGCCAAAGAAAGGCAAAAAGCCGGAGAGCCGACGACGGAATGTTTTCATTTTTAATGAAGGCACGTAAAATGCGAAAAGTCTTGCCAACACACACCACACATATAGTAGGGCTCGCATGTTGGGCATTCATAGATTTGCTTTAATTATAATTCCAGGCGCGTTTATCACATCAACAACAATACAGCGGAGAACTCGTACTTGAGTTATTATATTGCCAACACACGCACAGCAAGCCATTACATTTGTTGGCCACAAAATGTTTTTTCATATACTAAGGCGGCGAATTTTAGAATGTCCTTTGAGGTGGCAGACAAGCAACAACACCCACCCGTCCCACACACACATCAGCAACCCCTGTGCTCGCATGTTTTTTTGTGTTTGCATATATTTTGGTATTCCTTGGTCCTTTGTTTGTCTGAAATATTTATGCATTCGTATGACAAAAATGTTACAACAGTTTTTTGTTGCCGTTGTTTGGATGTTATATTTGGCCTGGCCCTTTGCCCTTTTTGCATTCAACTTCTTGGGCTTGTGAATTCTTGATGCGGCAGTTTTGCAACAAAAATTATATCTCACTCCCCGCCCGGCCGGATTACCATAAACTTTTTCCAAAATTACAATTTGCTTGAAAGCAAAACTTAAGAAAATACGAGTAATGGCACCGTAAAAAGTTGTGTAGGGAAGGTAGCCAGACTTCTAATTACGACATCATTTTATGAGGTCCATGGAAACTTTTACTGCTTTAAACACGATAAATAAATATATTTAAGTCCTGCCATGTTTGGCCTTTTTAAATTCCTAGTCCAGAGTCACTGCAAAATTATTTTGAAAATAATATGTATAATTCATGCAACAGCATATGCAGCAAAAGACTCTAATCCAGACATAAGCCCAGGATGCCCCAAAGAGCAGCTGTGCTTTATTGTGCAATCTGGCCAGCAAAAAAAGGACTCCAACTGACTCCCAAATGAGCCAGATTAGATCCGGAAAATGCAAACACACACAAAACAAATTTCTGCCGAGTGACAAACACTTGACTCCCAATTTCACCATCCAGCGACACCTTTTCGAGTGGAAATTTATACACAAATTTATACTTGGGGTTAGGCAAACACTTGAAGCTGATGCCAAAAGACCAAGCTGACAAAGAATGTGATCAAATGCAGGACAACACAAAGCGACGGACGATGGGAAATAGTATTTATTCGATATTTCCTGCTATTATCGGGCGTACGGCAGACAACAACGAATGGCAAACATTTGTGCGAAAGTTTCGAGCAGAAAACTTAAGCCAAACTGCACACAGTGCTTAGGCATGCAATAATCTAATGTACAAATATGAATAGTAAATGGCAAGACCGGCAGGACTACCATCGACATGCCACTGAAAATCGAAATAAAGTGGTAGAAAGCGGTGGAGCCACTGAAGGGATTTCTTTCATAAAGCGCAATGCAGTGAAGGATGTTGGTTCAATAGCTTCATCATACTCGTACACATTCGTCGGCATTTTTGCCTGCGGCCTCTGCTGGCTTCAAGACCTCCGACCTCCAGACACGTGCTCTTGAAAACGCCAAAGTCAAACGCCATCTCTCCGAAAGTCAATAATAATAAGTTGGGGACTTGGCACAAAAAAAAACCGAATTCAACCAGCCAACCAGTCAGCCTTTCAGTGAAGGGAGGCGACAGCAGAGTAAACTACAAAAAAAAAACAGAATATGCAGACAAATTCGTTTGAAAAGGGTAAAGGAATGTAATAATACTTAAAACTTGAAATTCAAATACGCTGAATCGAGCACAACAGAAGTGCTGTCACTTTGGCAATTTTTTTATTCAAAACTTACAAAAAATTATTTTTTAAAGTTACATTTCGTATATAGAAAACTAGAGCATGATTAACTTGGTTAAAAATATGTTTGGGAATTCAAATACTCTTCAATTTTCAGAAACTTTTCTTAAAATACCTACAATATATTCAAGCTTCTTTCAAGAGATATTGTTTATAGTGTTTTCAGTTTTTCTTCTATCTTTCAGCTGATGAATAATACCATTAAAAATTTAAAATATTGTGTCTAAAACTCCGCCAGTGAGCAGCAAACTCCCGATTTACCAGTGAACCTCTGCCAGCACTGAGCTGCGAACCGTAGGCACCCGCCGGGCCCACTAGGCGTATGAGTTATAAGCGAAGTTACTATAAGCCTTTCAGCCCTGTCTGGCCAACTGGCTGGCATGAATTCAGAGGATGAATCAGGAGCTGCATCTCGACGGGAGGGGGCGGGCGTACACGTTCCTATCTTGGGCTGACTGTTAGTGCTCGCTGCTTGACTTCCAAGTGGCATTTACTCATTCTTTTCCTCACATGCCCCACGCCTCGGACTGCCTCGATTTGTCATTTTGCTGCCAAAACAGAGACGGAGGCTGGGAAAAAAATAAAAGAATGGGATGATTTGGAAAGCCCTCGCTTCTGTGCATACTTTTGTGTCGAATTTGAATTCAATTTCCGACGCTGAAAGGTTTTTAATCTTGTTATCAGGCAGCTGCTCATGCCAAACCGGCGGAGTTTCTGGCCAACCCTCGTTAAACGCTGAGCAGTTGATTAGCTTATCCTTTTTGTTGTTATGCAATCCCCTGTGGCAGGCGATTGTTATTCGCATATTAATAATTTTACATACCCGGACTCTTGGCATAAAAAGGTTAAATTCCTTTCGTCTTTATAGGCATAAAGATTCAATTTGATTATCGCTATTGGGGGAATATGCCAGGCGCTGGTAGCTCGTTTTATTCAACATTTTTACAAGTGTAAAAGTTTATGGAAAAAGGAGATGTTGCCAAGAAAAATGGGATTTCCTCACACTATTTGTGTCTTGTTTTTTTAAAAGGGTTTCAGTGTCGAAATGACCAAAGGTTGTCAACCGGTTAGACAGTTTTTTCGGTGTCCACCTTGGGGTTTTAATTAGTTTTTCTGATACTTCGTTTACTCTCGAATAACCTAGATTGCTTGGAAGGCGAGGCATGGACTCTCCGCCGGATCGGGCTTCATTAAAAGCACCTGCAATTGTTGGATGGCCCGTCGCCAGGATTTATTTGCAGACATTAAATGTGAAATGGGAGATTGCAGCGGCCTATCGCAAATCGCATTCTGTGTTAGTCAGCTCACGCGTTTTGCAAATTTACCACAGCCCAGCGGCTCCGGGACCAAAGTTGCGCCAGATTATTCGCGTAAATCGCAGTGCGGGCCACGTACCCGGGAGCCGTATAAACCGTAAACTCACGCACTCACCCGCAGCACTGCCAACCCGCCACGTAGTTGCGGAAAATCCCGAGAACAACGCAGAAATAAAAGGGAAAGCCAGAGCAAGAAGCAAAAAGCAATGCAAACAACAAACATTAAAAAATGGCAAACAAAATGGCAAACATATTTCTCCCCCATCGCGCCGTCGCCCAGAGAGGTGAATAAAAATAAGCGTTTGCCGTTTGCCAAATTCCACATTTGTTTAGTGCTTAATGTTTAGCCACCGACGTTGTCGATTTGCATGCCAGACAGGTGCTGCATAATTTATCAGCGAGTGCCCAACCGCCCGCCCGCCAAGGAGTACCCAGCAGAGGGAAGGAGCTGCGGATCTGATTTATATAGTGTACTCGCTCGGCAGCCACTTGCAGGCCGAAATTGTTTTCGACATTTAAATGCCAACTGACAATTGGCAGGTCCGACACCTGAGACGCCGCTCTGTCTGGGCAAATATACGAGCGGCATGGCAAATGGGAAGAGGCTGCTGGTTCCTGAAAAATCACCGAAATTGTAGCATACTTTTTTGGGACCTTGCCTTGACATTCTTGATTACAATTAAATAAGTTGAAAAACTGCAAAAACCATAAACAACTAATAACATAACTGCATTTCCCCTCACTTAAGCTTAAAAACTGCAAGAATTTGTAATCGAACAGTATTTTAAGCAATTCGTTTGTATTAAACTAAGGCATTGAAACTGAGGCTTTGAATTTAAAATTCCCTGGCATAATATATAATATTTACCATGATTTTTAAATGGATTTCTGGGAATACAATTTTTTAAATATAACATAAAATCTCTGCATTGTTTTCTTTTCCGGAACAACCTGAAAACCTTGGAACTTCGCATTCGTTTGCGATCCGCGATTGCAGTTGCCATCAATTTAATCAACAAGGTTGCAGTGCAAATAAAAATGCGGAGCCGCCGCCATAATTTTGGTTTATAGCCGGGAATCTGTTAATGCGATGACTCTCAGTCTGCGATTTTCCCTCCAGAATTTCCCCCTTTCCATTTCCATTCCCCAGCCTCTGCCCATTGGCGCTCATAAATAAAAATCACTGAGGCTTGAATTTTGCATAATTCTCTTTTTCTTGTTTTGGTTGCATGCGGGCATTCCAACAAAAAATGAAAAAAGGAAGGAAGGGAAAATTGCCCGTGTATACAGATGCATACAGATGGAGAAGGTGTGCTGGGGGCCGGAGAGGGGGCGTGTCAACGGCCTGTGCCACTCCCCCCCTCGTGTTGTGGCAATTTTCAGCTTGTATGTATTTATTGCACATGAAATGCATTCCACAATGCACCGGTAATTTACCCAACTGCGTGACGACCCTCAGATTTTCCCTCACAACCCCCTAGCCCGCGCCACAAATTCCCGAATGCAACTGAAATATTCGCAAATATCAGATATTTGCTTTTGGGGCTTCTGGGGATATGGCATTCTCTGGGCTTGTCTGTGGAGTATTTGCACACCATCCCGATATCCAATTTGCAAAGCCTTTTTGTGAAGGCAAAAATTTGCGAACCGCTTTCGGTAACACTAAAAATGTAACGATTTTTTTATTAAAAATAGTCAACGCACAAATGCATTTAATACCTAATTACAAAACCGAACATTTTATTACAAAATTTAAATCAAAGATCCCAAAATCTCCATGTTAAACCCATTCAAGTTTAGCCCAAATCTGATTGAAAAACCCAAATCATTAACCAGAAACTGCATAAGTTACACTGCCACTGGAATTATTCTTTTGACCACAGCAATTGGATTTATCCAAATGGGCAAAACTTTGGCTTTCCTTTCCTAATTTCTCGTCCCGGTGGTGGTGCCTGCACAAGGACAAAAGTTTATCCATCGCTTCGGATCACGCAGTCCCGTGACTCCCGAAAAAGAAAATTGGCACATTCGCCATCCAACCGCATTTCGCCTACAATAAATCCAGACAAAAGGAAACTTTGCTGGCAAGCGAGAATTTATGCCCGAGCTGCGGGGCTGCGGGGCCGGCTCCCGACTTCTTAGCGATTTGTTCGGGCTTATAATTCATGTTTTAATTGGCGAAAAAGGCGGGAGAAGCCGAGGCGCAGACACAGCGGAATAGACGAATTTATTTATGACTCGTTAAGTGTAAAATATTTGGCGCAAAATCAAAAGATGCTCAGCGACTCCGGCTGACTCATCCAAAGGATGTGTAAATCATTTGGCTGTTTATGGGCTTTGGAATGCTCGGCCGCAACGCCCACCAAACAAAAGGGGGGAAAAGCACAACTGCCAAGTTGGCAGCCATTAGGCTAATTATAGGCATTCTAGCAGGGCCAGAGCCAACACTAAGCCCCATACGAGCATTTGAAGCGCTAAGCCCCGGGAACGGGATCACAAGGACCTACGAAAACGGGACGGTCACAACATAAACTACAATAACAATTAGTTGGCTTACGAAGGAGTCGAGTCCAAGCAAAGAGCCAAGCCCTAAAACCCAAACACAAGCCCAAAACCCTCGTCAGGCGTAAACGAAAAGTGTCCACAAAGTTAGTGCGTAAGCCTTTGGGATGGGATGGGCCGAGGGGTTGCTTCGATCCACAGGGGTTAACAAAGGCCGGGCCGAGATTCCAGACTGTCATTGTGCCAGGAAATGGGGCCGGGTTGAAGCTAAAGAGTGCATGACATACGCTTTTTACAATTATTTACTGACACTTCCCAGTCACGCCCCTAGGTGTCCTGTAAGAGGACTTAAAGTATGAGTTGTGTTCACTTTTCGATCTAGGGTTCACTAAACGCAGTTTGGCAAGGCAAACAGATACGAATAATATTTGAAATTTAACGTAAATTTAACTTACTGTTTTTCTTTTTTCATCTACTTCAAAGCAATAAAATGTAAAGAGATTCCCAGAAACAAATGTTTTGGACAAGATATACTTTTAGCAAATTAATATCCCCAGCAGTTTCCAAGAATTCAATTATGTTTAAACCATTTTGGCTGTAACAATTGCAGTTTCAAAGATTCGGTGCAGTACTTTTCGTGGAAAGCCCTTCAGCCAGAGAGCCGCTAATCAAAGCCACTTCATCCGAAGAATAAACACTTGACTAAGTACGCCCGGCAAGTGTATTTCAACTTCAGCGTTTGAAAACAAACTTTGGCCGCCGCCGCCTGCTTTTGTTATGATTTCCCAAAAGCCAAGGCGGCACAGTGAACCCTCGTGTGTTTGTCATCGGGATGGCACCGAAAGACAGTGGCACCCTCTCCACAGGCGGTCGGTGAAGTTTTTGCCAAAGTGCTTTCTGCCTCTTTCTCAGCTTTCTCTGCTTTGACTGCTTTCTTCCTCCTTCTCCGTTCGGCTTTCTTTCTGGGATGACAGTGTGTTTATCACACGTCAAAGGCGCTTTTTGTCTTTGCCCAAATCTGCTTCAATTTGAGCCAAGATGAGCGGCGTATAAAAAGTTTCAGTTGTATAAACATTGTGTGATTGTTAGAAAAACATGTGCCAGCGGCACAAACATGAGCGCCCAAAAGAAGACAGGAAAACAAGTACATTTTACGGCAAAGTTTCGACTGCAAATTACTGCTTAATTTGTAATTAATCTTTGAACTGAAATTGAAATGCTGTAATTGAAACATTGTTTTATAATTATGGCTTAAAACTAATTTATTATTAGTCATAAAGAAACCCAAATATCATTATAAACTGTTATTATATCATTAATATTATTATGAACTGTTTATTGTCTGAAAGCTATTAGTTTATTGTGAATTTAAAACACATTTGTTTTAACATAAGATATTGTTATCCTGCTTATTTAAACTGTTTTAGATATATAAATTTATTATTCAACCTACAGCCTTTTGTAGTCTCACTTTTAAAAACCCTGCAACCATCAGCAATATTTGTAATGCTTGAAAATGTTGAAATTCCCTTCACGGAAAATGGAAACAATACCCCTCTAATCCTTGGAAGCACCAAAATGACACAAGCGATGGGGCGGGGAAAGCAAAGCGAACTCATCAAACAACGCACATCATCTGCATATGCCACGTCCTTGTCAGCGCGGCATTCTCTTTCCCATCTCCCATTTCCCGTTATGATGAAAAGTCGCAAGTTTTTCCGACCAAGTCTGTGTGTGTCACAATAAAGTCGCCTTTATAGTCCCGAGATTAGGTTAATCCGCTGGCTGTTGGCATCGCTATCTGGCAAGGCCTTTGTTCTAATGACGGAGAAGAGCGTGTGAAAAGCCCGGGCAATAACTCTTTCAGCTAACTCTGTTTTTCCTTTCGTGTTGGCTGTGTGCTGTAGCCGTTTGCTGTTTGTTGGCCCTAATGAAAGCCGTTACAGTTTATTGTGCTCGTGCGCTTGCAAAGCACAAGCATTCACACATTCCTCTGCATACGCGATTTAATGAACTGATCCTGTTCCTTCTCCTGCTCCTGCTCCCGTTCCTGCTCCTTTTCGCTTTCCGCTGGAACGTGAAAAGGGAAAGGGGAATCCCAGTCCAAGTCCCAAGACTCGTTTTATCATAATTTACGATGCATTAAGTGATTTTAAACATAATGCTGGCGCTTTTGTTATTGTCATTTGAGCTGATTCTGCCACCTCATTGACACACATGTTGGGTCATAAAAATAATCACTAGTTTTTAGATTTTCAGTTTTTATTGAACTACAAATTTTAACAACAACGTGAATAACATTTTTACATAAAACTTGTGTGTGTGTTTGTACATCTATTCGCAATTCAAACAATAAAATGTATGATTTAAAAACTTCCCACTGTTTACGCAAACACGTGTAATAATTATGGCAATATATTCAACACTTCTTTTGGATTTAATCCTATTTTTAAAATGAGTGATGCTTATGTTTCTATTTTTGTACATATTTCAACGACCTACTACTATTTTTTCCACCTAAACTGTGCCCCCAGGACCCACGCACTGCCGCCATTTGACGAGCGTGATGGAAAAAAAGAAGGTGTGGCACTCTTTGAGGGCTCATGCAGTTGACATGTGCCAAGGAGGTTGATTAAATTAATGAAATAAATTATGAGCTGCTCATCACCGGCTCGCTTGCTCGCTGGCTGGCTGCTTTTGCCTTTTAAATTGAGTGCGCGCCATCTTGAAATTAATAATGTGACATGTCCCAAGGATGAGGAGTCCTGAAGCCCTGAGCCCTGCTTGGCAGGTGCCACACACGTGTGTCGGGTAGGGTCCTTTTAATTCCGTCGCTGCCGCGTCTGCTGCGAAATAAATGAAGTGCCTAAGCCAGTGTCTGGCTCCTGATTTATGCGCAGACTTGGATTATTTTCATTATTATTTTCCCCCCTTTTTTCTGCCCCTAAAAGTATGCACTTAATTCCATTTATGCGATCAATGCGACATCACGCATACGCCGCGTTGCAAGGGACAGCGGATACAGCACAGACAGTTGGCTCTGATTGTTAAATAGAATTGGATTTGAAGAGCAGCTTTCGCAATCAAACCACATTCTCCAGTGCAGTGCAGTGCAGTGCAGGACTTTTGCGGCCAAGTAATTTTCAATAAATGCGACGCACAACTAAAAGACCTACTCCTCTCGATGACTGCGAAACTTTTTGGCCAGCAATTTCAGCCACAAATTCATGCCAAATGACCACCAGGCCCCAGAAAATCCAATAAAAACACAATAAGAGCGATCCAGTGTACTGCATTGGTCACTGACTTGTATTTTGCACTCTGCCCTCAGAAAGCTGCTACAATGCAATGCGTTTAAGTGCGATTATTTCTTCCGACAATGTGGATGCTGCTGGGTTTTGTATGCAAAGAGGAGAGCATGGTCGCATGTGTGTGCGAAATGCAACTGACATTGCACAATGCTCACGTAGAACAGTTCCATGTGAGAGGTCCTGTGCACTAGGGAAAATGTGAATTGTTTTTGACAAAGAAATACATTAAGGCTTTAACATATCCAGGGAAAGCTATAAGAAACTATACCTCGATTTGATTGATTGATGCCAAAATTTGGCATGAATAATTAGGATGTTATTTGTTCATATACAACTATTATATTTCTTAAGGGACCATACAAAGTCCACCTTTTCCTCGAGTGTACGGATTTGGGCCCTCGAATCCGTACTCGGGTCGGGCACTTGAACCTTCTCGCCCCGGCCAGAACAGAAATTAACAAAATGCATTGCACGGAGCGTAGCCAATCCTCATCCCGGCTGGAAGCATCGGACCAACAAAAGCCACCAAATTAGCAGACGCACACAAAAGGCTCTCGAGGTGGAGCAGCAGCAGTGAGTCCAGTGTGTGGCGTTCACAATGGGCCGGCACAAAATGCCATCAAGTCTGCAAGCGAATGGCGAAAGGTAATAGAAACGACCGGCGAGGAGGCAGCACAGTTGAGGGGTCAAGGGGTCTACGGCCTGTTTGCCACCAGACGACAGTTACAATGGAGTTGGAGGTGACTTTTGTTGGCCCCTGTGCAGGCCTCGGGCTGTCGTCTCACTCTAGGCTGTAACTTATGCAAATAAAACCAACTACTCGTACTAGCTCGGGGTTCATGCCCAAGGATTTTGCGAATTTCTTTGGGTTGAATAAAAGACTCGAAATCTTTATTTGGCCTTTAGGATTGTAGACAATACTTTATTTTGAAAGAATCTATTGTATGTTTTCTTATGATTTATTGCGAAGATGTAGCCCCACCTTTTGGGATAGTGAAATGAAATAGCTTACTCAATTTGTATGCTTATATTTGTTTTATTTATTTGTATTTCGCAAAAATTATAATAAACATTAAGAGTAAATTCTATAACTTATGGACAAACTTCCAGTGCGAGATAATTTCAAAACGCAGTGTTTTCAATCAAACAATTTCCAAGGGGCCCCCTGCAAGCCCAGTTTTAGACGCCGTCCTGTTCTACATGACAAAAGGACAAAGAAAAGTTGATATGCAAATTAAAAAGTTACATTTATTCAAGGCTCCCTCCCGGTCCAATATTCCGGTGAGCCATAAAATTGGGGCTGGCAGGGGGCAAATGTGAAGCCGAGTGCATTAAAAATCATCCTCGTCATCGTCATCGATGATGGCCAAGCGCCGCCGTTTGGCCGGTTCCCCATCGACTTTGGTTGGCTTTTTGCGAGCCAGAAAGTTGGCCTCCTCGTCGTCGCTTTCATCCTCCTCATCCTCGTCCTCGTCCCGGCTCCGTGGGCGTTTGTTTGTCTTGTCAGCAGGCAAGGCGCCACCATCATCATCAGCATTATTTTGCTCATCATCGTTGTCGCTATCCGAGTCAATTACATTAACGCGACGTGCACGCGGCTGCCGCTGCAGGGACTTGTTGGCTGTGTTCTCTTTATTTTGCTCCTCGTCCTCCTCGGCATCGACATCGGCATCGGAATTGGTATCCTTTTGTCCGTCCTCGTCCTCCAGCTCGAGCAGGCGGGCTCGATAGTCCTCCGAGTTGAAGTTAAATGCATCATCGTCGTCCGCCTCTTGAGCGACCTTTGTTGACTCATTTAGAACCATATCGCCGAGCTTGATTTTAGTGGCTCGCTTGGCTCTCAATTGGTCAAATAAATCATCCGTGTTGGGTTTCTCGCGCTGCTCCGGCTCCTGCTCCTCCTCCGAGTCCTGCGATTCCTTTGCCTTCTTGTTTTTGGCTTTGGATTTGCTGTTGGCTTTGGCCTTTTTATCCTTTGTTTTGGCCTTGGATTTGGGCGGTGCACGCTCCTCGGCTTCGTCGTCGCTTTTGCTGAACATCAGGCTGTCCAGCTTCCGCTGCTGCTCAGCGACAAAGCTCTCCTGCTTTCGCTGCCTGCTGTGCTTGTCCAGGAAGTCCTCCTCTTCCTCATCATCATCATCATCGTCCTCCTCCTCATCATCATCGTCATCCTGCTCTTCATCCTCATCATCCTCCTCTTCAGCCGGCTCGGGTACTTCCACCTCTTCGCCGGCCAGAATCTGCGAGCGCATCTTCAAATCGGCCGCATTTAGATAGCTGGGTATGCGCCAGTAGTTCTCCATGCCCACAATCGGTGGCTGCATTCCGAGGGCTACCAGCACCTTCTGGAAATCGCCATCCTCCATGGCGTCCCTTTGGTCCTGCATGAGCGGTAACAATGGCACGCCACCATCGTCCTCATCGTCTCCGGCCGGCTCGTCGATGTCCTCACTGGCATCCAGCACACATTCCTGCAGCCATTCGATGGCCGATCCGAATTTTTCAGCATCCACCTGACCGATGAGTGCCTTTACTGTTCCCACATCCATAGGCGTACGCACCACCTCTCGCTTCTTGGCCTTAGGTTTGGGTTTGGATTTCGACTTTCCAGCCTTCCGGGCTTTGGGTTGAACAAAGCGGCTCGGCTCTTCGTCGTCCTCCTCTCCTTCCTGGAATTCCATTGGTTCCTCCAGCATGTCATCGAAATCACTGTCATTTTTCTTGGCCTTGCCCTTGCCACGCCCTTTCTTTTGGGGCAGTATCTCGGATTTGTCGGCTATGAGATGGATCTGCAGCATCCGCTTGATGATCTGCTGCTTGGAGCGACGCTCCTCGAACTCTCCGACGATGCGATCCAGGCAATCTACAAGGAATTCGAAGTGTCTTTATGAGTGTATCTCACAGAGTTTATGGATTGGATTTCAGTAAACTTTAGTGGCTTCAAATTCCCGCTTATAAACATCCTACACATGTAAATCTTAATAAACATCCTACACATATATATGGCAGTTTTTGTATCTAAGATAAACAAATTGAATCAAACTCAATTCCGCGAACTAGAAAAATTCCTAAAAATTTAACATCTAACCTAACTCACAAAAAAAAACCTCCTCATTATAAAGAATTAGTATCGTATGTCCCCTTAATTAACCACAACTTTAACTTCTTTTCGAGATTATTGTCCCCAATCGCAATCACTGCCTGAGGCTCTCAGGGCAACTCATAATCCCCACTTCTCCAACTGACTGCGAACGTCCTCGAGCCCATCATTTTCCACTATCCAGCATCCAGCAGTGTCCCATCCACTGTCCACTTACCCGGCTCGGTGCGATGCTGATCGTATAAGCTCCTTAGTTCCTCGTCCTCTTCCGGCTGCCAGAGATTTTTGCCGCCCAGGGCGGACTTGGTGGAGCGCTTGGTGGGCGCCTTGAACAGCAGGCCCATTTCCTTGAGCTTCTTCAGGATGCCCCGGCGGGTGCGCGTCTTGTCGGCCAAATTGTCCAGAATCCAATCAATCACATCTGAAAGAGCAGACACAATTGGTTTGTTGTTTCCACTGGCCCATCCAGCCATCCATCCATCCATCCCTTGCATCCCTTCCATATCGTCATCTATCCTGGCTGTCGTTGGTATGGAGTGGAGCTCGAGTGCCCCAGCTCTGATTGCTTCTATTCATTTACTGCGAATCGAGTTTTAATTCACACTCAAAGGCAGGAGCAGTCCACTGGCTTCAACCAACTTCAGCCAGGACTCATCAGGGATGCAAATCGGTCCCGAATCAGTCAGGGAGTTTGCTGCTTTATAGTGGTTTATCTAATGGCTGGTAGGACATTTAAGTGACTAGGAAAAGTGCGCAAATTTCAAAGATATAGCAATTCAGATTTGGTGGGAAATTTAAGTGACTATTAAAGTTTTGCATACCATTCAAATTCACATATTTAGTTGGGAAAAACATGCATAACAGTTTGAGAATTTCTTTTGAATGCATTATCTAAAATTCTTTATACATTTCTCTAAATATTGTCACGAAAGAAAGGGTTTGATTGTTATGATTTGTATTTACTTTGTCATTAAGCAAGTTCAAAACTATAACTGCAGCAATAACTCCTGAAAACTCGTTGAAAGTAATTCGTTCGCTTTGCATCTCCGATCACAGACAGCATTTCCTGTAGTTACGTTACCCTTATCGGTTTCCGGATTCCTTTGGTTCTCCTCGAACAGGAAGCGCAGCTCCGACTCCTGCTCCTCGCTCCAGGAGCCTTTGGTACCGCTGCAGGCAGAGAATAGTTAACCAATTTAGTGGATGTACATACGAGTACACTGTACGCCAGTGCAGGCCATGACTTTTCAGCAGCCCCATGACCCCTTGCGCACACCCAAGCCCCGAAAAGCAAACACAATGACTCGACTGCGGCCGCTGGCCATCATTTATCATTTGCCAACTAAACGACAGACGATGAAGCCGCTCCCAACTTGAGGCCCAGTCAATCATGCGGCCATTGTGATGATGGAACCTTTTAACCCCAAAGAAGACAATGGACGGCCGCCCATACTCATACTCACGCTTCGTAGTCGTCACAATAGCCCGTCTCCAGCTCATTTGCCTCCTTGATGCCTTTGTAAAATAATAACTCTGCATAGATTTTGGGATTAGACGGGGCCACCTCGACAAATTTGCGCACTACAAAGATGGCCAGGCGCCGCAGCTCCTCCTGATGGGCGTCACGTTCCACGCTGAAGACTTGTTGAAAGATTCGAAACAGCTTGGCCTGGGGGAGGAGTATGAAATACAGATGGGTTGTGCTTGAAATTCAAATGAAAAGTTTCAGCAAAGACAGCCGCAACAGCAACAGCAGCAACAGCAGCAGGAGCAGCTCTCCGTTCGAAGGATACAGAGACGATATCCCGGACCCCCTGCCTTGCGGTTGCCGCCTGCGGTTGTCGCTCTCTCACTGAGCAAGATATCATTTGCAGTTGGCAAAAACTTTATAAATGCCACCCAAAACCCAAACCCCAACCCAAACCGAAACCTCAAACTCAAACTCAAACCGAGTCGCAGGCCCACACCCAAAACCCCTTCCTGCCCGGCGAACAAAAAGCCCAGTCGCTGGCTGCCCGGAGTATGGTATCCTTGTTGTCGACTGTCGTCGTCCGTATTTGGAATTTAATTTATCCTATGATTGCGCAGACCCATTAGTGGTTTTGACTTTGCATATGATGCTACTTTTGTTTTGCTTGTGGCCAAGCAGCTCGCTCCCAAGCAGCAACAGCCGCAGCAGTCTGCTGGGCTCCCATTGCTCCTTTTGAAGCCGCACGGACAATTCTGATGCAGTGGTTCACTGAGCGAAAAACTAGTTTCATTTCGGGAAAGTTATTCAGGGGAAATCTTCTAAAGATCATGTAAAACTAAGAAGAAACTAAGGCAAAGAAAACATCTCAAAAAATCGTGTTAAACTTAAGCTTATGTTTTGGAAAAGAAACCATTGCCCAAAGTGTTAAATAATTGGGATTGGGATTCGTAGTTGAACAAGTATTTATATTGTTCCTAAGACTATACAATATTAACCTCGTTTGTATACAAATTCTAGGATAAATCAATAGCAATCGCATATTGCCTCATACCATAAAAGGTGAAGCATAGACAAGTTAACTTTAATGGGACTATTAAGTAAAAAATAATTTTGATATCAAATAAATATACCAATAATTCCATATATCAAGGTGAAGTAATTAAAAAAGAATTATTTAGATCTTTGTACCATAAATATGTATAAACCTGTTTATAAAGCAACACCTTTGTATCCAAAAAGTTACCGCTAAAAACTTTCCAGCATATTTTGATATATTGCCGTTTTTGTATTGTTTTACAAGAAAGTTATACCAACTTCTTGGCCCAGGAGACGTTTGTCAACGTTTTCGTGACGGATTCTGAAAGCCAATTGCAAAGGTTTTGCCAAAAGTTTTCCCCAGTGCCCGGGATACCCGTTGACGCTCCTTCTCCCACTGCCGTGCCCGTGCCCGTTCCCGCTCCCAATCTCATTCTCGTCATCGTCAGTGTCGTCCTTTTAATCGTCGCTTGTGCACAGCAGACAGTGAGCCGGCTTAGATGACGCCGATAGGAGCAGATAGTCCTCGGGGCGAACTGTGAACGGTGGGCACTGAGGATGCAGGATGCAGGATGGCGAGTTGGGCAGCGGAGACGCTAGACATCGGCTTTGTCGGCCAAATGCGATGCCGCTTTCTGGCCTCTCTAGTGATTAGCCATTCTGCAGTGTCCCGTGCCTGTCCGAAGGCATCGCTTTAAGCACCGCTTTAAGCCCACGAAAATGAAACTGAAAACCCAGAGGAAAATCTAGCGAAAGGAGGAGAAATCCCGGCGGGGAGGGAGGGAGGACCGAGGCAGGAGCAGCCTGGCGCTGAATGTGATTTATGAACTCGGCCCGAAAAGAAAAGTTTAATTGCCAGCCGTGAAAAGCAGCATAAGCAGTTGAAAAGAAATCCAGAGTCAAGTGAAAGCAATTCCCGCAAAGTACAAAGTCTGATACCCTACACCCAAGAGAAGTTTTTAAATAAAATTTAATGTTGGTCTAAAGAAAAATCCTAGCAAACTCTGTGAGCCAGGGTCAGTGACATTTTCAATTTAAAATAGGCGGCTCAAATCCGGTGCCCAAGTTGGCGACAATCGCGTTAGACCCTCGCTCCCCGGGGACTGTACAGACGTTTGAATATTTGAGTCCCGGCCCCGGTCCTGAGACCCGGCGAAGGCAGCGCGTGAAAGGCTTAAAAAGTTCAAATTCCAGCTGACAACCCACGGACAAAAAAAGTACGGCCGGGAACCCGCCGCCACCAACAGAGAACCCGCTTAAAAAAATATATACACACAGCAGCCCGCGACGCAGTAAATATCGTTTGTGGCTTTGGACAAATAGAAAAAGGTTCGCTTAATTTGTACAAATTACCATAAAAATGAAATGAAAGCTCGGCTGCGACAGCAAAAGGCAGAAAAACCGAACCGAACGGAATGAGCAGCTAAGCTGCGGCATTTGTTTTTGCGTCTGACTTTGATTTATGTCTGCGGTTGCCTTAAATCGAATTACAAAGAATGAGATGGGCCCAAGGAAAGCGCTTTTCCTTCCCGGTTGCATCTGCAGGACTCACCTGGAACAGCATTCCGGAACACTTGCAGCCGTAGGCAATGCGATGCAGGATGGTAACAGCGGCCTTCAGGGATTTGGTGGGGATGCGAGTCCAATCGGTCAGGACCAAAGTGCAGGCGCGAACGATTTTCGGATGCAGCAGCCTAGAAGAGAAAATAACAGGGCAAAACTCCAATTAAATTATGCTAAATTTAACTAATTATGATTTAAGAGTTTAGCCCCAGAGAGCGCTCCGCAACCACAAAACGTTCGCCAGGCAAAACTTTTGCGGGACCAACAATGGCAGGCATCGCAATTAAAATACAACAGCACAAGCCAACTTGACGTCATTTCGTTATAATTGTTGTTGCTGAAAATGGGAGGGATGGGCCGGGGGGGCGGGCAGGCAAACTGGCAGGACACGCAGAACTCGCAGGGTGTGCTGTTTTGATTCTGTGTTGCCTGTATTTCTAAGCTGCCCGCGGCATCTGTGCGCCGGGTTCGAGTTCGAGCGGCCATAAAACTTTTGGCACAAGTAATTTCTGACACTAATCCTTAATTAGTAGCCCACGAGCATACTGACACCCCCCAGCGATCCCGCTTTCCCGCTGCCTTTCAATTAAAAACACAATTACAATTTTCAACACGGCCATCACAGCGCACAACGCACAAAACCGCCGACCACCGACCGACCACCCATGATAACTTTTCAAATAACAGCAGTAAAATTTAAGCACTTCCCCCGGCCCTCTTATTGGGTTCCTAAAACTCCTAAAACTGTCCAAGCGGTTGGCCTTGATTCGCCAAACTTTCGGTCGCAGGACGAAGGACCTTATGGGTGCCAGTAGCAGTCGCCGTCGCCGTCGCGGTCCTAGGCCCAAGTAATTTACCTGCGAGCGAAATCATCAAATTTGAACGTTTTCTCGGTGAGTCCATTATCTGGAAAAGTGAAAAGTGAAACGGGGGGAGCCATTTATTAGTTGAAATTTCCTCAAAATTATTTTCGTATTTATCACAGATTTATGCGATGAGTGCTTCTCTCTCTGCCTTACCCTGCTCCCCGAATTCCTCGTTCTCCAACTCGTCCTCGTCCTCGTCCTGCTCCTGGTCCTCCTCGTCCTTTCCCGCGGCTTCGACTGGAAATTGAAAATATTTATTAAATATCAGCTGTAATCAGAATGCCAATAAAATGCTGATTGAATTTCTGCCGAAATCTGGGATTTTTTCCCGCCGAGCGGATGAGGGCAATAAATTCATTCAATTTTCTTTGAAAATTCAAGGGACCCAAAGCTTAAAGACAATAGGGAAAATGCTCAGCGCATTCATGTTTCATTTGCAATTGAATACTGACAGAGGAACCTCTGCGAGTCCTTGACAATTTCACAAACGGCCATTAACTATAATTATGACTGCAGCAGTCCATAAACAAGGGAACTTGTGCGCCACTAAAGGCACAGAGAGTGCACAAAGACTGTCCTAATAAAATGCAAAGCTATTCGAAAGGGGCACTTCACCCGACTGGCATCCGGCATCCGGAATTCGGGATTGCAATGGAATATGCATGTGCCCCACACGGGGGCACCGGGATTTCGCTTTCGGGAGCTTGCACCTGCTGCTGCAGGCTGGAAAAAGTGTCCGACTGCAGGCAGGCAGTAACAACTTCATTATGGGGCACCCCACTCGGGGAATTTAGCAGCGTGTGCGTCGCTTTATTAACGTCTTGAATGGGTAGCTCCTGCTCCTGTCGTTGTCGCTGCCGCTGTCGTTGTCGTTGTCGCACTCCGTTGTCCTGTCGCTGGCGGTGACGCTCTGCTCCATCATTAAAATACAATTTTCTGTGTCAGGTTCAAGCTGTAAGCCCAAAAACATGCCAGCACCAGCACCAGAGTGCGGGCGGGGTGGCGAATGCAACACGGACAGGACGATATTAGTGCATGTCTTTTGGCCTGCCTTTGTAGCCGCTGTATGTACATAGCTGCATTTGTTGGCCCGACACCCAGGTCTACATGGAACACCCAGGACGTCCAGGACACCCAGGGACACCCGGGGACAGCCGGGACATGAATTTGTAGCCAAAGGCAGCGACTGCACGGCCATTAAACATGAACCTCGTTACGGGCGTTGTTGATGTTCTTGTTATAAGCGGTAGCTTCGAGGTATTCAGGGACACGCCCCCGAACTGAAAAGCCTGGAAGTCATCATCCCGACACTGCTACTGGCACTTGGCAGTGGAACTCTCAAAAGCCCGGGCAGGAGAAGGCAAAGGTGCGCTGCTTGCGAGCAAATTGTAAATGCCCTGCAAATGTGGTTTGTTAATGAAGAATTACACCCTTGTAGGCTCGAGGGCGGGAAATTGGGGGAACGGAATAAAAACGGCTACACAAAAATGTGTTGCTTAAGGTTGGGAGTTTGTTTTCTTGTAAACTTCTTCATTTGACTTTGACAACGTTTAAAGTGCAATTTAGTCTGGATCACATAAGGGATTGTCTAATATTTGCAGATGAAATTATATTTCACTTTGCAAAGGACATTACTATTAGAAAATGGTAATAACTTACTCCACTCTTAAGCTTGTAAATGGTAAACCACCTTCACTTTCTAAGCGAACATTTTAAATCTGTTCTAAAGATTTAAATATTGTATAGTTTGCAAAATTGCACCTCCCATTACACTTTATAGAAAGTTTTTTACAAATTATTACAACTATTTCGTGCCATAAAAAATTCATTTTCTGTATCCATTTAATTATAAGCTATTGATGGCATGCCAAACATTCATTTCTGCAATTTGCAAGCTTGCATTTTCCTCGTAAATTATGAATAAGAGATAGTGTGATGGTTGTTGGGGAATTCCACATATATATGAGAAACTCATATAAAGTGCCTAAGGAACGGCAGGAGTTATTATAACACAGAGCTCGCACTTATCAATTATTCAAATGCAATTATCTTTGAGGTAGCTCATGCGTCGAGTTTGTTTCCAATAAATTGTAGTCCCTGTTGTTTTGCCTTTGTCTGCGTCTCGCACTTTGCTGGCCACATTTAATGACTTTTGCGCGTCGCCCACACCTGGCCAACACATGGCCAACACATGGACAAGCTGCATGGAAGCCCACAAAGCCCGGGGCACACAGAATTCAGAACGCACAACCCACCGCCCCCAGGCTTGCCCTTTTTCACTGACCTTCGCAGCTGTTTCGGGTATCCGTATCTCCTGCTGGCATGCAAAGCGGGAACGTGCCTGGTGTTTGCTCTGCGGTCGTCCTGCAGACAATGTCCTCGTCCTCGTCCTCACATCTCACTCAACTGAACTCAACTCAACCCAAACACAAATCCCCACATGCCAGTATATTTTTCGGTCGCAATTAATTTGAAGTTTAACACGAGATGGGCACGTGTGTACAAAGGTACGTACGTATGTGCATGGCTTTGTGATTATTACATAATGGCAAAGACAATGTCAACAGCAGCAGCCCTCGCTGGGCGGTCCACGTCAGGTGGATGGTGTGTGTGGGTGGTGTTTTTGGGTCGGCTTGGCCCGGCCAGCAGGTTGTGTAAGTTAGGCAGCCGCAACTTGAGAGCTCTGCCGGATTTCAAGGACTCGCAAATGCTAACAGGTGATGACAAACACAAAAAAGAGAGACAGCCTGCTGGCAGGGACATAAACAAAATAATAACAAAACGCAGACAGGCAGTCAGCAGTTGAGCACGAAGAGAGTTGCCTCAAAAAGCCGCAGGACTCGCCAGGAGACTCAGAGTTCGCAGCAAAGACGCAAGAGCGACCGCGCAGGCGCCCTGACGGAGTTCGAATTTCGAACTTGCGATGAGTTGGGCTTAAAAAGCATGTCCTGGTCGCCGGAGCAGCTCAGTCTAGTGCTGTATCCTTCGAGGCCAGGACACGCGGCTCGTGTGACGCCCAAAGAGAAATACCAACTGAAACCCCAAGTGCCAAGTGCCGAGTGAACAAGCAAATAAACAAACACGCTATCGAAAAAAACACATCTCATCCAAAGTGTGAATAAAACTAAATCAAAAGACGAGGTAGAATATGAAGCCTGTGCTTGGGAGTGTTTATGGATGTCCTTGTATGGGTGGAGGCTTTTGAGCTGCTGTGTGTGCGGAGCCACTTCCGGTGTGCGGAAGGCGGAATGTCAAACTTTTTGCTGGCAGACAGCAAGGCGTCCTAACAGGGATTGGGATAGGAACAGAACATTACATTTCCATGCACCGACTGCCAACTAAATTTATACACAAAAAGATGTATATTTTGAAAGCGAAATCCCCTAACACAAGAGTCTTTATTTGTCATTAATTTAGGGTGGGGATTGAGATAATAGATGTCTAAGAGTATGTCAGGAACTGGCTTATAATTTCAAATGAATTGAGCCGCGTTTATTGTACTTGAAGCACCCTTAAAGTATTATGAATACTACACCTATCATATAATTATTTTCTAATTATTCAGTTACTTTGGTTTGGAAAACTTTCGAAATTTAATCGATTGTTTTAAGTTTTTTTTTGGGCAAGGGAAAGTCCTGCATGCAGAACGCTTTCAAGCATCCTGGCAGGTGAAAACTGAAGCTAAAAAGTGTGGAAATTTCATTTGCAGTGCCGGCAGAGCAAAACAAATAACTTAAAGCAAACAAGCAAGCGGACCCAGTGAAGTACAAGCATAAACAAAAACCAAAAACCCGGGAAACCCGAAAAACCCGAAAAGAAAAGCGAAAAGCAAAAGCGAAATTTAAACGTCTCTGCATATTAATCAGCGGCAGAAAACCGAAAACCAAAGGAGACAGAGCTGAAAACGTGAACCGGATCAAGTCCTAGACAACTTATCACAGAGGATTTACGCAGGACACGAATGCGAGCGAGAGCAAAAAGCAGCAAGCAGCGCTAATCAACGGCGAACAGGACATTTCATCGTCCCAGCATCCAGCATCCAGCATCCAAGCTTTGGGCCAGCCGCCCGGAAACGGGAGGAGAAACAGTGGCAGGAGCCGCCGCCTCATTTGGCCACTGCGGATTATGTTAATTAGGTAATTTTTGCTTTGATTACTCGTACCTTGGGGGCCTGCAATTTTGTTTGCTTTTCGTGCTTTTCATGCCCAGTCCATCCGCGCGCTTACATATTTATGAAATTTTCATGCAAATCGAGCTAATTCATTCACATTTTTACCACCGCAGCAGACGCAGCAGCAGCAGCAGTGGCAGCAGCGGCCGCGCATTTTTTAATTTGCTGCCTTAATTGCGGGACAATTTTTTATGCGCGAGTGGCGTTTGTTTTTGTCATTCGCTTGCCCGATTTGTAGTTAAGACAGAGATGCGAAAATTGAAAAAGTTTTTCCACTTATTTTGCAATTTGTATGGCCATTTCCTCAGCCCCTAAGCCGTAATTATTATTTTTAGGGAGAGTGTTCATTAAGAGAGTTAATCGAAATCCAAAACAAATTAAACACTGGACATAATTAACACGCCAGCAAATCAGTTTACCGGCCGACCAATTAAAATATATATTAGAATTACTAAAACTCTTTGAGTGCTTTTGGGGCGAATCGGAATTAATTATGGGGCTCCGATAATTAATTTAACAGCTGACATTTCATGGCCAAATGATTGCCGTCTGAATTGATTTACCAAATAAAACAATTTGCAGCCACAATATCAAATATTACTCGCAACCAAACTGAATAATTGTGGTCCCAGTCATTTGCACACTCTGATAAATTGAGGCCTAATCACAGGCCGTACTTTCTGCACTTGACTATGCAAATCCAGGATCGGGGTGGGGTCAGAGGTCGGGGTTGCGGCCCGAACAAACTTGCGATTGCAAATGGAAACAAAAACAAAGGCCCAACTCCAACTGCAAACTAGAAGCTCCCACTGGCCTGCCTGGCGGGCTTTCAAAACTTTGCCATTTGCCATTCCGTATCGATAATTAAATTGCGAAATTCTCAACTCAACTCTCCGAGGAAACTATGGAAATGTGGCCCGTCCAGAAATCTTGCGCAACTTTTCCACCGGGCCTCACCGAAAATTCATTTTCATTTTCGGGCTCATTCATTCGCCTGCTGAGTTTAATTTGATTGATTTTTGCCTTGTTGTTTGTGCGTTGGCACATGAAATTCATATAGCATACAGCCGTGCAACTGAATTATTTATGCAAAGCTCCTCACACACACACTCACACACATCACAAAAGTATTATGAAATTCCTGTGGGCAATTTATTTATTTACGAGCATATTGGGGCGCACAAGCGAGTCGAGAAAAACACTGAATTGCGAGTAAATTATGTAGAGTAGTAGTAGGTTTATGCAGTACTACACACAAGTGCCGCAATATATACTAGTACATGCCGCACTCAGTGTCAAGCGAACGAGCATTTGACAGGCAAATTAAGCCGGAACGCTAATTCGACTTTTATCTGCCGTGGCAATAAAACTTTTCCTCTATAAAGATAGCCGCTATCCCGGGGTATCGTTTGCCTCACCTCGAAAAGCCATAAAGTCCGAGCGTTTGCGCTTGGCAATTAATGCAGCACAACAACAGATCTAATTATATGGCAGCAAAAGTGCTGCCCAGATAACACACGCACCCCCCCAAAGCCGGCCCCAGGTTGTTGGTTGTCCTCCTTGGCGGGGGATGATGATGTATACGGGTTGACTCAATTAAGTGTGCCACCCGGGACCGGTAGGCTGGGGGCGGGTGTTGCACAAGTGCCTCTCGTGCGGTTAAGAAGCCAACACAGCAGCCATCACAGCGGCGACGGTGACTTGGTAACCTGATATCCCATCAAACGCTCAAAAGTCAAACCCAAGTCCAAGGCAGCCCGGAAGATGTATCAACATTTTGGCAGCACTGTGATTATTGATTTAATTAGTGGCTGAAATACCTTGCAGGCAAACGAGCAAGTCTAAAATTAAATTTGTCTGCTCCACAACTTTCGCTTGGGTTGTGTTCAAATGGCAATAAATAGCTGATGAATTCTGTCAAGGCTTGAGGCAGTGACTTAATAGGTTGCCTATTTATTGAGATTGAAATTAGAGAAATTTAGTAGGGCAGAAGAGCATCACAGCTTGACTCTAAAATATCCATATGGCTTATTGATTTAAAGCCATTTTAAACAGGATGTTTAGATACAGGCTTGTCTGTTTAATAAATTGGTATTAGCTCCTGTAACTCAGCTAATAAAAAGCCAAATAGTTGAAGAACTCTAAAGGCCTAATCTAGGAACGCATGCATGGGGAAAAACTTGAAAGAAATACCCAATTAAATATGAATTCCCGTCATATTCCTCCACATTTCCATATCCACTGTGCTTTTGAGTGATGTGGGAATGGTAAAACTCTCGAGACAGGCAGTTGTCCAGATGGTTTTGTTTGGATCTCGGCTGCTGGCATTGTTTGGCGCCACCACAACGGCCACTTGCAATCACGTGCCCCGTCTCGTGGCAATCAAAGTCGTTAGCTGCAACCTCCGGCAGGAGCAGGCCCAGACCCAGATCCGGCACCCGGCACCCGCCAACCGCCACGAATAATCAAATATTTCTGCGAGTACAAAGGACTCCCCACATGCACAGAACACGACAGGCGGCTGAAACTTAAAGCCGGCGAAAGTAAATCCGATTTGGGGGCCGTCGAAAGAAAGCAACAAAACGGCAGTAGCAGTAGCAGCAGCAGCAGCAGCGGCAGCAGCAACAGCAGCAGACAATTTGCATATTTATGAAGACGAAAGGCCTTTGATAAAGCTGCAAGACGGGAACAGGGAAATCGCAAGGCTGGCGGGCTGCTTTAAGCTGCCTCAAATTGAAAAACGCAGAGCCACGACGGGGGGAAAAAAAAGATACAAATGTAAATGGTTGCGATTTGGGAGCTGGAGGCAGCAGGGGGGTTCAGCAACAATAATCTGCGCTGATTTACGATTTACAGGCGCGAAATAGACAACATTCCTGGAGGGGAACGGGCAGGGCAGACAATTTGCGTGAGCAATTTGCAGTTGATGGGCAAAAAGCGGAAGAGCTGCCAAATGCTCCTCCCAAATTGTTTAACATTTTTCCAAATGCGAATGAACGGAAAATATTACACACTGATTTTGATCGCATCCCTTTATTTTTAAATGGCGAATTGAAAGCTGTCTATCCAGGCAAAATATTTCACGCTGAGTGGGCACAAAAAAGGAGCCATTGTAAAACGCAGACACCAGCAAATGAAGCATTATAATTGGAATTATTCGCATTTAAAGGGGAGAGAACATTTTAAAGCTTTAAGGGGTTTTTTCTGAATTTTAGAACTCATTAGTTTTTTCAATCAACACTAAGTAGCTGTGTGAAAAGTTTTGCGTTTTTGCTCGACAACTTTTTCACCTGAATCTGTCATAAAATGCAGCTATCGCTTCTGCAAATGTAGCAAATTTCGTTGCATTTTCTTTTGGTTGTGCAGCAAAAGCTTTTCAGCTTTCCCCACTTGACATGCTCCTCTGCCCCCGAAAGTGTGTCAACATAGTTTTTCAATAATGCCCCCAGATGTGTGCACATGTATTTAGTTCAAATATGCGAAAGCATTTGTTATATGAGGTTGATATTACCCAGAAGCCCCAACTTCCGTTGACTTGCACTTAGGCAAACACTGCAAAATTCTGCCATTAGCAGAATAAGTTGAACTACACGGAGAAAACACAAGCAAAGGCAGAAGATTTCAATTTTGTCGGGGACATATTTGATATTATTTCATAATCTTTGGGGATACAGAAGTTGGCCACGCTCATGCATATTTATAACATACCTGTGCATGTTTGCTAGGCAAAAACTTTTCGCTGAAGGTTGTAAAATCAAACTGAAATTCACCAGAATGTGTGCAAGTTTGCCATCAAAGCAATACCGAAACTCTATGGGGGCCCTCCTGTTGACTGCGCGCTCTTAACCCCGAAATCGCACCTCAATGCCTAATCCCGACATTAAAGTGTTGTTCCCCCAACAAAGTGATTTGTTGTATACAAAGCGGCTGCCTGCTGGGGCACACACATCACCACCCCCAAAAAAACACAGCAACGAGAAAAACCCCCCAGCTTACAGCCATTATTTCCCCCTTCATTGGTATCTCTCTCAGTACAAACGGGTACGAGGGCATTGCAAATAATCTTTGCAGCAAATACGCAACGAGAATGGAATACTCGTACGAGTAGTCGTCGCAGGGAAAGCCATCACCCTGGGTGTTGTGTGTGCGGCGTGTGTGCGTCTGGGGATCATTATTTGGCCAAGTGGGAAACAAAACGTTGGCAAAAAAGCCGCCTGCCAAGCAAATGTCGCACATGACTGCGGCATGTGCGGCATGGTCTGTGTTTGAATGTGTAATTTAGGCATTAGAGACGCGTAAAACCTTAACTCAGCCGGCAGACACACACTCGGAAAATTGAATAAATTATGCGTGTCATCACATACCCCGGCAGAACCGGAAAAAGTGCGGGGCCAACGCTTTTCCTAGACAGCGACGACACAGCATTCAACGGCATTTAATTAAGCATTTTGTATTCATCGGAAATGTCATAAAAATGCTGCTATCCGGCGGTCCTGGGATATTCTGCAATATGTTGCAGTTGTCACTGTTGCACTGCGTCAGGGATTCGGATTCATTCGCTTTTGTTGAAGAATAATTGCCTTGACATGCGTACGAGTACTATATGCAGTATATTCTCGGGTTTTCCCGCATTTTTTGCTTCCATTAGTAACTTATCTGGCATGCCTTTGGGGGCGACCCTAAAAATGCCAAGTCACGTATCCGGGGCGACAAACCAGAAAGAGAAATAGTGAAAATATGCAAAGTAGTTTCGGGCGACTCGAGCGGATCGGATTTCAAGGTCTAGCCTCAGCTTTCATGCAACAAAAATAAGGGAACAACAAATAAATAAAAAGCATTGTGTGGAAATAGTAGCAGTGGGGCTATCCCTGAAGCTCTCTCGGAAATCCTGTATTGGCTTTGAAGTTGGCTTGGATTCTGAAAACTCTACATTTCGATATTTTCCTCAACTACAGTGAGGAAATCCGAGTATTTAAGTTGTAGAATGTATTCTAAACGGGATTTCCTAAAAAGAAAACGCAATTGTAAAACCTAGAAATTCAAGGTTCCATAAAAGTTTGCTCATAGCTTAGGGCAACATTTTGGGATATTGCAGAAATAGTTACAAAAGTAATTGTTAATCTTCTAGATCAGGCAATATTATAACACTCACTATTGGTACTCCCTTTTCTTTAATAACTTTTTTAAAATCCTAATGCGCCTCTTTATCATTTGAATTTACAAGTTTATCTTAGGGCAATTTCTCTTAGGGCAAAACTCTAATCTGCAAACCGTTTTTCGTGGTGCAGTTGTCCTTTTTAGGTGTCCTGTGCACTGCCAACGAATGCTAATCCTCGTGAGAGGCGTGGCGGAAAGCAAAAACAATTGGGCGACAAAGTTTTGGGTCGCGCTCCGAAGCACGCTTAGGTATAGTATATAATGTCGGTTAAAGGGGGTAAAGTGGGCAAAGTTATCCTTGAAAATATTTAGCAGACACTCTCGGCTGGGTTACGTATACGCACTGTTAACCTGGGCATCATCGCAGCTCAGGACCCCCGAGGCGCCACCTACAAGTCACCAGGCGCCTATGTTGGTGCGGAGGAAACTTTTTTAGACAACCAGCCAACACTTTCGCATCGATTTTCTTGGTCCTTTTTTACCCACCGATGTTTTCTCTCTGCTGCTTTTTTGTGGATGTGTGCAGTGGCATTTGCCGGAGCCAGGCTCGATGCTGTTTGTTTTTTATTTTCGCACTTTGGCTTTGGCTTTTAGTGCTGCTCTCGGTGCGCCCAGATACCAAGATACTCGTGGGAAGGGGGGGTCGGGCATCATCATTTCGTATTCAACGTGGCATTAGGGTCAGGATATCTGGGATTTATAAGTTTGGTTAGCACTTCCTCGCTGCCTCTGTCTGCCGCCTTATTTATGCAGGTCAAGGGATCTCACATCATAAGTGCCACTCAGATATAGTATATTTTAAATCGAATTAAACGCCGGTCCAGCGAGCCGGCTGCTTCACATAACTCTGACAGCCTGCTGGCCGCCTGCTGGATGCCTTCTGCCGTCTGCCGCCTGCCCGGTTGTTTAAAGTTAAGAAACTGTTTCCTTGCGATTGTCGGACAACAAAAGTTTCACGGGGCACGCCCACTTGACTGCTTCTGATTCAGCGCCCCCGTGCACTTTTCGACACTTTTATGCCTCACGGCCAAATTGTTATGGCTTATAATGAATGCCGCGCCACAGAAAGGCGAACAATAAATGCCGGGAAAATAAAATGAAATATACGAAATGCACACAGAACAGCACTTCGCCCAGCAAGTGGGCGGAGACGCAAGCAGCATAACAAATTAAAAACTTTGCCCAGTTCCTTTTGCTTTTTTCCATTTCCCTCTCGCGCAGCGCGCAGCGCGAGTGCCGGCAAAATGTTTTACCATTAAAATATGAAAAATTGCTTAATAATTCAGCCTTCGGCTTGAAGCGAATGCTAACAATTGCTAACAACGAAAAATGCCAACAAAACAATTCGAGAGCCCCGATGCTGATGGCTATGAATTCGATGCACAGCTAACCAAATAATCACAAATATATTTCACTCAAATGGTTTCGCTTCAACTTTAAAACGAGCCAAATAAAGTTACGGAAAATTGTTCTCAATTTGTGGCAGCAAGTGGGGGTAATTACATACTCATAATATGGATTTATTTAGCATCATTTATCATTGAATTGTTGGGTAGCTTAACAAATAATAACCCATTATTTAGCACTAACTTGATAGGGAGTCACAGTAATTCCAAGTAATTCATTATTTTAGGTGATCTCTTCAATTTGATGAAAGAAGATTTTAGGGACATAATGTCACAAGTTTTGTTTTAGTAATAGGTAAGCAATTTTCCCGATAAACATCTTCTAAACAAGTAGGAAACATTATAGTCGAATGTAATTCTGAAAATGTTCTGAAAGATTCAGAAAATGCAATTAGTTTTTCTCTACATTCGTACGAATTCATTATACCCTTGTTCTTTTTAAAGAACCGTGTATAAATAGCTATCTATATATCTTTGCTGTGCTTAAGATAATGGCCTAATTTTTGCGCAACTCTTGCTGCGGCAGCTGAAGGGGTCTCATTCGAAACACATTAAACATATTTCGTATGCTAATTCACTAATTGCCGGCCTAATCATCGGCACACAACGGGAATTACCAGCATATATCAAGCGGCTCAAGTGGTTGCTTCGCCCCGAAAAGCGCAAAACCCTTGCAGGCCGCGTTGCGTGCTCAACTTGTGATTTCCGGGACATTAATTTCAATTTCACAAAAGACGCCTGCCCGCCCGGGTGGGGCATGCCACCCGTCCCGCTCCTGTTTACAGCCAAAATGCCGAAGCCAGGCCAGTTGAGTTTGAGAGGACACGGCGCATTTGGTAAATGCCTTAATGGCCTAATTTTTGTTTTCCAGCGGCACAAAGACAAAAACCCAACAAGGAGGGGGGAAAAAAAAAGAAAAGCGGGAGCCTTGCAGACGCTCCGGAAAAATACGACAGTTATGCGTGTAATATTTTTCCCTTTTTGTCGAGAGGATGCGGACGGGGGGTGGGTGTTCCTGGCAAATTATCATTGAAGTTGAGCCCAAGGAGAACAACAATCGTTAAGGGTTCGTCCCGAGTTTCCCGGCTGCTCCGGCTGCCTGCCTTGTGGCCCATGAAATGATGTCGTAAAAATTTAAAGTTTGCCAACTGCCTTTCGCCGTTTGCCGCTTGCCGTGCCGGGGATATTGCCATAATTTGATACTCGAAAAATTGAGCGTAATGTGCGTTAATGCAAATGACGCGTATTACTAACAAGTGACTGGCCTGATAAATTGCCCGCTCCGCAGATTTATGCGCAGACACATGCGCTAATTGTCAAAGCAGTTGCCAAACGGGAGTCCCCCAAACCACGGCACCCTTTTGCCAAGCGAAGCTGTCACATCAGTGCCAGAATTGTTGGCCAGGCCAGTGGAAGGAAGGGAGCGAGGAGGAGCGCTCGGAAATGCCAGCAAAATGTGTCAGGGACTGTCGCCCGCCAGCCATGAAAATTAAAAGACACCAAATCCCTGGAAGGAAGCAGGAGGATGCGCCATTGACAACCGCAATCAAAATAACAGACGTTACACAATTTTGCAGTAGATTGCCGGATTTGTGGATGTGGATACACTAAGCTTGCAGGGGTAAACACAAATAATCTGACTGGGTTAAACTAATTTCAAATACTCAGAGTTTTGTCAAAACAAAAGGTATTAGGAAAGTTTAGTTACTTGTAGGATTGTCGTACCTATTCCTGTAAGATTTGTAACATTTTATCCATAAATTTCTGCTTTATTTTCCATATTCATTGGTTAAAAGATTGTTATAGAAAGAGTACCAACAAATTCGTTTTAAATTTACCAAATTCTAGGACTAATTTCCATTTGTTTTTGGAAGATAAAGCAAAGTTCTAAACTTTAAAGGCATCCCTGACAAATCTAGACAGCTCGTGTTTGGGCAACCATTTGCTGTTTCAATAACACTTCAACCTAGCATAACACTGATATAAAACACACAAATTCAAGAGTACTCCTGTTTCTATAGTGGAAATTTCCAGCAGACGACACCAGCAGCGAGCACAATGGCTCTGGGCCAAGTCAATGACACACAATCCGGGTAAATTTGGATGCATGGTTTTCTTTTTATGCGATTTATTTGCCGCTTTTCCCTTTGCAATGCGAAACCACTTGAAAGAGCAGCGAAAAGAAAACGCAGCAGCCAGGCAGCCAAGTTATTGATTTTGCACTACCGCCCAGATTTATTTCGCACAGAACTTTAAGGGCCGTCCGTGGCTTTAAGTGGCCAGGGGGAGGGAAACACGATGACACCAAAAGTCTCAAGTTGTGTCCGAGACAGAAGCTGGTATTTTCGTCTAGCTGGCACTTTTGTCCGCAGTTCGGGGGCGTGTGTGTCCTGTCTGTGCGAACATAATCTGGCCATCGCACAGACACGTATCTCAGATTTAATGGTCAACCAAAGGCAATTTGGCAAATTATTAGAAAATCATTGTGTCACTTTATGGGCCGGACAAGGAAATATGAGTGGCCATCGTATCGGAATTCATTTCGCCAGGCAGGCTGTCATTTCCACAGCAACCAGACATACAATTTGGGCCAGCGATAATATTACACATTAACTAAAACTTATAATTTGACTTGAGGGCCGGAGCAGTGAGTTTTGGCGGCATATACTCGTATATTGGAAAAGTTTTTCAATTTACTAAAAAGCTTTGCCACGACAAAAGGGTTACAAAATATGAGTAAGATAATAAAAATGAGTGCCACCCCCAGTACGAACGTCAGACCAGCCAGACTCCTTCTCAAACAGACAACAAACCGTCCCGAAAAACGCTGCTTTTTTATTAAAAAATTGTTTGGTTCAAGGTCCCAGGGCAGAACGATAAGCTGCTGGGAGCAAAACCGAAATTGGGCTACCAATAAACATACAAAAGCCCAAGACAAAGTCAAGCAAAAAGAATAAACCAAATATACGAGTATGTACAAAAATAGGACGAAACGGAACAGAAACCGACCAAATAAACATACACAAGAGACCCCAGAGCCTTTAGCGATTTTTCACAACACAATTTAACAAATAAAAGCAGAAGGAAAACTACCCAAAAAAAACAAGAAAACGTATAAATAAAAAGGAAAACAAAAACTTAGTTGCCTGAAAAGACGAACTCGCAAATAAAACAATAAAAGCCCCACATTCGCCCAAGTTTATTACAGATTTTACTTATGTGTTTTTGGTTACTTGGGTGGGCGGTGGCGGGGCGGGGCGGGGCTAGTGGGTTTGTGGCAAGAGGACGAGGCTGAGGACGAGGACCTTTTACCGCAGGGCATTAATATGGCGCACAATGTGGCAGTGGCAGTGGCAGTGCGGAAAGTCAATGACATGTGCTCCCTGGAAATCTCCCGCTGATGTCTTTGACAAATCTCGTCGAGGGGGGTCCTTAAATATTCACAAGGCCTGCGGAAAGTTTGAAATACACGAAAGAATTCCCAGAGTGCTTAAATTACTCAGAGTAAACAAGACTCCTTAATTACAACTCTCCCATCAGAGTAGTCTAAGAATACAGAGTTTCAGCTAAAATAAATACTAAAGGATGGCTAAATGCAGCTGTATTTTTGGCTCAAATATCTCGAAGACTTCTCTAGATGCAAAACAGTTTATTCCAGGCTCCACAAATTCCATCTAAGCCGCATAAAAAACACTCAAACTTTTCTGCGAAACACGAATGGAAATCAATTTCCCAGCTCAATCGGAGAGCTCTTTCGAGTGGGCCTACACTCGAGTTTTCCACAGAAAAAAGTAAATATCCACCTCAACGGCTTGCCTTGCTTTTCGTTATCGATATGGTTCCTTTTCTCCCAAACTCAAGCCGAAGCCCGAGCCCCGATTTTCCGTTTTTCCTGCCAATATCTCGGTATAGGTGCTGCCGATGCTGCTGCTGCTGGTGCTGCCAAATTGCCGGCTCGTTCAGACTGACAGTCGAAAGCCAGAAATAAACTTTAATTTGAAAAGTTTTATGCGCAGCAAATAAAAGCAAATCGATGGCTGAAAATCGCCCAAGTGTCGTGGCAAATTGTTCGCCAAGTGTTTGGACATTTTTGCTTAAAGATGCCAGGGCCAAGCCTGCCAGAGTTTCACGCAGTTTAAGTCCCACATGCATATCCACGTGCCCGCACGTGCCTGACATTGACACAGATGCTGGGATGCTTTTTTGCAGGATTGCTGGGTTGCAGGATGCCGGAATCGCTATGCGGGAATTGCCAGGGCCATGCACTTGAAAAAGACTCTTAAACTTAATGCGAATTACCCGAAAATTCCGAGAGTTTCAACTCCTTTACAGAGAAATACCTGCATTCCCTAACTTTTCGGACATGTTTCCAGGCCCTTAACTTTGGTAATTTCTTATAGCTTCAATTTAGTTTCAAGTGTACCTGGAGCACCAGCATCGAGAGCATGTGCCACACACTTGCTTCATAAAAAATGCTAAGGGTAAAGCGGAAGTTTATTAAAACTACAGCAAACAAAAGACGCGAGGGGCAGGGCGGCGGCGTACGAGATATCTATGGAAAATGCATGAGAAAAAGCGCAGGAAGCGCACTTAAACAATAAACATACCGACCGTGCTCGGCAAAGAAAAGCCGGCCCGCAGTAACATTTCCATACAAATAAAGTAGCGACATTGCCGGAGAGATAGAAGGCAAAGAAAGGACCCTGCGAACGGGCGAACGGAAAGCAAATGCAGCGCATTACGTATACGCCAGCGTGCCGCACCAAAATGCTGAGCTGCTTGCTGCAAAGCTGGTGAGCTGAAGAGCTGCAACGAGCCGAAACGGTTGGCAGAGATACAATTTTGTGTGTGTTTTGTTGCACCATTGAGCGCGCCACTGAAGCAAAAAGCAGCGACTGCAGCACCACCGACTCTAGCACTCAATGAAATGCAATGGTGCAAGGCAGGGAGCCCGCCCGGCAGTTCACGTTAAATAATTTCGGGGATATCTTAAGATTTTAGAACTATTTCAAGAAGGTATTTCAGAAATTTTGAAACAACTTCAACCCCTCTTCAAACTATAATGATTCTATACTTTTCCTTCCATAGTTTCAGACTGTCAATGCTTAGGATAAAGCGTTTCGGTTAAGAAGGTTTTATTAATTTTGGCTCACTTTTACTTCAAATTTACAAGGTTCAAAGAGCATTTGTAATCCTAAAATGTCAATGAATAATTTTATCTTATAAGTTTCTTGGAAACTCAACTTTTTGTGACCGTGGAGTGCAGGCATATGGCTGCCCTGCTGTCAACGGAATTTGCATTCGTTGATAAAGCCGTGTTGGGTTCGCAGTCTGGGGCTTGGCTTTGAGTTCGGGGCTATCTAAGTACGTATAAAATAAATCACTGACGTATGCAAGGCGCCCCTTCCTTCGGGGAGAGGGGGCGGGAAAAAATCCTAAGGAATACAAAATCCAATTTCAGCTCCACCAGTGAGTGCGCCTTGGATTTTATTTAAGCAGCACTCACTCTCCGCATTTTATTTTTATCATTTTGTATTTTCTGCAGTTTTTTTTTTCTGTCTGCTGCTGCTTTGCTGCAGTTTTCCTTTGCCGGCATCTGCAGCTTTGGATAATGTACTTGAGCTGCACGGCAAGATATTTGCTTTGTCCCCGGCATTTGATTAACTAACGAAAATATGCACTGTGAAAACGATAACACAACAGACTCCTTCTCAAAGAGAAGGATATTCATATAAATATGCAATAAAGTCACTGGCAAATTCCTTCAAGCAACCCTCGCTAATGTCTGATCATAAAATACAGAGCCATACCGAATGTACGGCAATTTGCAAATTATTTTCAAGCTGGCATAAAATAAACTGGCATTCCCCCTGCGCTGCTGCCAAGGGGATGCCTCAAAATCCCCAGGACTCAGTCAAAAAGGGACACCACCCCAAACCGAGGGGAGATGCGTCAATCTTCTTCAGGCAAACACAGGGACAGCTCACGTTGCTGCTGTTGCGCTCCTGCTGTTGATACTTCCCCTATTTGTTGTTGGTTTTTCAAATCGACTTTCATGTCAATTGACTTGCGTACATCTGCCTGTCTGTCTGTCTGTCTGACGGGGGGGACGGGGGTTCCCAAATGTCGCCAAACTTATGGCCCAAATTTTACTGTTATGCAAGCAAACCGGCTAAGGCAACAACGGCATCAGATGAAATGAAATGCCAGCTCCTTGATGATATTTGTCAATAAATTTAACGTAAACCAGCCCAGCCCAGCGAGGCTTCGGCATCGGCTTCGGCTCCGGCTTTCCCTCGCAATTTTCCCCGTATTTGTCTGGGTTTCCACACAAACTCTGGGGCATTGGTGTGCAATGGCTGGGAAACCGTCGACAAACAAAAAGCTTCTATGGCAATATTTTTATTAAATCACTACGAGCGCTTAAGCTTCAATTCCAGAAAATCGATGGAATGCTTCAGAGCTTAGAGGCTTTAAGGCGACTGTTTGTTTTCTAATAGTTTGGTTATTTGGAAACCATAAAGAAAGTCTGCTGGAAAGCCGGCAAATGTCATTGTATATGGGCTTAAATTTAGTTGATAAAGTATTCAGAATGAATGGCTCATGGAATATTTTGTTATTGGTTGCCTAAACTCGTTAGAAATGAAAAACCTTGTGTACCCAAGTAATTTATTACACAACTCAAGATCACCCCCAAAGACAATCAAAGTACCATTTAATTTAAAGCCCTAGAAGTGATTGCGTAATCCCCCCAAAAACCAGATTATCCCAAGAGCATTTAAAAACTTTCCAATCACCCGGCTCTGGACCATCCATCAATTGTCCTGCAATCTTCCGAAAGGCAGTTATTATACCTTGGCTGGTTCTGGGTTATCAAAATGCCATGTTCGACTTTAAGTAGACATTGACAAATTAATTTCCCCCCCACACAGCCCGATGGCCAAGTCAAGCAGACAGCAGGGAAAACCAGAAAAATATTTAAAAAAGAAAAAGGAAAAAAAGGACCAGAACCACAGGGCCCAGGGAGATAGAGGAGCACACACACATTTGAGCATCATTAGGCCGGCAATGAGTAAATCAAATTTGCGTCGTTTTTGGGCCAGATGCTGTGGGCTTGTTGGTTGACAGTTGGGCTGCTCCAGTGGCCGGCCTTCCTGTCGCTCGTCTGCACCGGAAATGAAATGACCCAGTTAAATGATTTATGGCAGGCACACGCACCCACATGCCGTGAGCTCTCTAAATATTTCTATGGCTTAAATCGTTTCCGCGGCTTGCTGCGGAACGTGTTGAAATTATAATTTCATTAGCTGCAATCAGCATAAAAATAACACTAAAGCCAACAGCCAAAGCGCTTTTGAAGTCGTAAAGCCAAAGTAGAAATTAAAAAGGGGATGCAGGGCCCGCACACACACGCAGTGGATCCTTTCGGGGAATTAAAAGCAAGTTCTTCCTACCTTTCGGAACCTTTTTGCATTCAAGCCAGAACAACAACCTGAACGAGAACGTAATTACAAGCAATTTTTTCACGTTTTATTACAGATTTTAAGCACGCGACGACAACGGCAACGGGGGAGCACTTTTCCCCATTGTAATGTGACAACAGTTGGCGGGAAAGGAGGAAAAAAAAATAAGGAAAAACAGCAACAGGAGTGGCGGGAATGCTCGCTTTTTAATTGACATTTGCTCCAGTTGAGCTGCGTTGCGTTTTGTTCAACAGCAATTAGCCAACAGACAACAGACAACAGAGAGCAGGGATAATTGCAAAACAATTGCATGAACAACGATTGCACGAAAATAGAATGATCAAGTTGATTTAATTAAAAATTCAGCATTTCGCCCTTGCCTTTTGCTATGAAATTTTAACAAGCTCGAGCAATGGCCGCCGGTGGACCGGAAACGCAGCCATTGCCCTCGGACAACGACATCCGCTGCCGCTGACACTTGTCACATGTTTGGCCAACACCGACAGCAAAGAAACGAAACAAGCTAAGGGAAACGAGAATGAAAACGAGGGCGAAATGCGCACGTGACGTCCCTGGTAAAACTCAATGAATGAGGAAATGAATGAGTCAGCCCAGCCAACGGCCATATTCAAAATTGAACGTTAAACGTTCGCACGTACCGAGCATAAATTCCAAGTGAAATAAAAGGCATTTGGGCAACCCTACCTACCAATTTCCACAGCAGAAAGGAGGCAGAGAAAATCCGAAACCAAACCCCATCCAAAACGCGAGAAAAAAGGCGTGGGTGAAAATGGTGAAAATCGTAAAGCAACAACGCTGTGATCTAGGCCTGGCTCTGTTGCTTTTGGCCTGGTCAACGCTGCTAACAAGCGGCGGTGGAGGAGGAGGAGGAGGAGGAGCTGGAGTTTTGGCTGACAGCTCGGCGAACGTTGTCCGGGCAGCTGCCGAGCGGGAGGAGCGCCTGTTATCCCAGCAGGATTTACAGGGCCTCAGCTACCAGGGCGTCCATCGAATGCTGAGGGATGAAAACGAGCCCGCGAGTTTTCGCGGTGAGCTGCGCTACCAGCAGCAAAGGCGCCTCAAACGTGAAGCGGCGCTTAATGCGCCGGCTAACAAGCTGAATCTGACCCACCGCGATTTAAGGACCTTCAACAGCAGTGGTGGCCAGTGGAAGGGCGATTTTCAGGTGATCACAGCCATGGATCTAAGCAGCAATCGTTTGGTCAACCTGAGCCTGGACCACTTTACGCAACTAAAGCAGCTGGATGTGAGCAATAACTGCTTGCAGCAGCTACCACTGAGCTTGACGGACAACAATAGCCAGTCCCTGCCCTTGGTGACCCTCGACTTGTCCTGCAACAACTTCAGCCACCTCTCCTCGAGCTTTTTTGCCCAACGTCTGCCTCGGCTCAAGAACCTCAACCTGGCGGGCAACCACTTGGCGAACATCTCCCGAGAGTCCTTCTACAACCTCCTGGAGCTGCAAACGCTGATACTGAGCCACAACAACATCTCGGACATTGACTACGAGACTTTTCTGGCTCTGCCGAACCTGCAGCATCTGGATTTGTCGCACAATCACCTGAGTGGCTCTGCCATTCGAGCATTGCAGGGCATCCCCGATCTCGTCAGCCTATCGATCGCCTACAATCCGCAGGTGGGCGCGGCCATGCAGGAGTTTGTGGCCTCCTGGAGTCTCAAGGAGTTGGATGCCAGCGGCACGGGTTTGTGTCAGGTGCCCGCAGCACTCGCCCAGTCCGTGAGGACTCTCAAGTTGTCCGACAACTGGCTTAGGGTGAGTACACAGAACATGTTATGTAGTTAAATAGTTGTAGGTCCTAAGAAACCCCTTAGGAAGGGTTTTGGAAATTGAAAATATGCATTCACTTTGGGCACTCTGTCTAAGAAGAGCCTTGCTCTAAGAAACCGTTTAAAGAATGGTAGAAATTTTAAAATTTTGAATGAAATTTAAGAGAAATAAACCGCCAAATTTTGTATTCAAATAAACAGCAAACGATCAATTGGTTTGGACAATAAATGTTAAGCCCTTGCCTGTTCCAAATATAGCAAATTACGAATATGTCCAAAAATATTTCGCCGTGTGATCGATAAATTAACAACCAACCGACACAGTAGAGTCGACTCGAGTGGAGCCAATGAACCGCAATTCGACGCTTTTGCCGGCAATTAACGCCACATTCCCGGCAGACACTTGCCATCTTTGTCCTTGGCTCCCCGAGAGTCCTTCCTGCATCTGCAGGCTCCGGCTCCATTATGTGTGTCCCTCCCAGCTGCCAGAAAGCAGCTCCTTGCCACTGCCGCCATTAATTAGCATCTGTTATGTGGCCTGTGCGCACTCTGCGTGCTTGAGTGCGTTTTCCTTTTGGCCTTTGTAAGGATGCCCCAGGACCTCCGTGGCCGATTCCCCGAAACCCGCACTCCCACCCTCCCATCCTGCCAACCGCAAGGCAATCTCGCCACGCGTATGATTTACACTTTGTTATTTTTAAATTTTCCCTCACTTTCCCGCCGCCCGCCGCCATTTTTATTTGCCTCTCTTTAACTTCCGCTTTCGGTGCGCAGGAAAAACCAAAAGGAAAACAGGAAGTAACAAAAAGTGGTGGGGAAATGGAGAGGTGGGGAAGTGAAAAATTTTATGTGCTGTTAATTTTAGCATTGGGAGCTATTACATAAAAACGGAGTAGCAGGAGGAAATTCATATTATTGATTCCATCGACATTCGTTTTTCGTGGGGAAAGTTGCGGGATGAATATTAAGGATGTCAAAAGGTTCAAGGATCAAAACATTCCACAAAATGAAAGAATTTTGCTAGGCGATGGAAACTTTTCTAATTAGGTAACCAAAAACAAGAGGGGTTGCTATCCAAGGACCTTCGCAGAGTTTATAAATTGCTTTTAAAATTGGAGCATTCAAGTTGATGTATGCAAAATAAGAGCGCTGCAAAAGTTGCTGCACAAAAGTTGGATATTGAAACTAATTTATTGGCCAATGAACTCTTTGGAAATAATCCCATTTTCGCTCCAAGGTACAGCATTTTCCCCGAGTGGCAGTTGCATTGTTAAGCCGTTAGCCCGGCTAAGAGGACATGCCACTCCAGTCCAGTTAAGAACGTAATTAAGACACAATGTGGCCACACAATGGAATAGCAAAGTGCACTTCTCACTTTTCAACAAATGCGAGTGGGAAAACAAAGGGAAAATAATAGAATGGCTCGCTTCAAGACTTAATAAGCGAAGAAAAGCCATAAGACCCAGGCAGAGCGGCAGAGCGGCAGAGCGAGGGGGGCTGCCGGACAGGAGGAAAAAAAGCCCGTATCCTGGCAGTCTGATTGACATAAGAAGCAACACAAGCTGCAGATTAGCGGGTCCCGGGAATTGCCAGCACTTGCAAACAGATTTATAGGGGGACGACGACACACAAATGGAAGACTATCCCGCCGATTGCAGCAAAAGGTCCGCAGGCCTCGCTCCCCGGCTCAGGTATTATCCCTAAACGGCTTCAAGTGTAGACAAACAAATGCGGCGCATAAATTGCCGCTCCTGCCTTTGCCTTTGCCTTTGCCTTTTGTGTCGCTAGCTCGATTATGGCGGAAGCCATAAAAGGTGCAAAAATGCCGCCTCGTAAGCTGTTTAGGGCAACGAGCATACAGACAAAGAGCCACTGGAGGAGGCGGGCCAGGAATGGAAAAAGAAACAGTCGAGCTGGAGGAGGAGCAGGAGCATCAGCCTGCGCCTGGGCATTAATAAAATAAGGATAATTGGCATAAGCATAATCACGTTTAAGCCAACAGCCAACGTGCAGCTGAGACGGCTGGGACAGCAGCTAAAATTAAAGCTACACTACAAGGAAATCAAAGCGGCATTTTTAGGAAACCGATTGAAAAGGCCCTGATTTAGAGAACAACTAAAGCCTCTAGGCTCTACCTTTGAGTGAAAATGGCATTATTTTTGGCACTACATAGGCATAAAAATATGAATTTATTTATTTGAATTCGAATTTTAAGATAGTTATCCTGTAAAGAACTACAAATTCTGAAGGAGCTTTGACTTTGAACTTCAAAATACTTCATAAAACATCTAATATATTAGAAGAAAGTTGGGATAGATTATCAAAGATATAGTATACAACTTTTGCATATTTTTCAAGATCTCAATTGTTTTGTTTAACCACAAATGCCTTTGTTTCGAGTGTATGGGCCAACTACTATATCTATGCAATGTTCGCCGCCGCTCCTGAAGTGGCTCATCACAGCTCCCGGGCGCCTTTGTTGCCAAGCCATTTTAATTTGTTCGCTGGGAAAGGACAGGCGGCAGGCCTTTGCAGCCGCCTTTTGCTGCTATTACTTCGACTACCCAGCCAGCTATTGCTAGTGCCTTTATCGGCAGTCAACACGCAGCCTTTTCATGGCAAATTATGGCGTTTAGGGGCCTTCGTCAGCGCTGCTTCCTGGTGGTGGCGGTGGCAATCCTGCCGCTAGTACTTTCATTTCTTTCGCTGCCCGCAGGCCAAAGACGGCGACGGCGACGGCAGGCAGTCTGGTTCGATGGGTTACCAACCAACCAACGGGGCAACCAACTTGCCAGCCATCTAGCCATCCAGCCGGTCTGCCTCGTTTCATTTAACGAGTCGCGTCTATGTTTACTCTGCACTGCCGCCCAGACGCAGAGCATTGCTCCGGGGGACAACGCAAGGATTTCCTCCACACACAGCAAAAGGGGGAGCCTCGCGACGACGAGTCCTTTGAAGTAATTATAATGGCAGATTTAAGTTAATTTTTAAACAATGTCGGTGCACACTGGCACTTTCCCTCATTTTTTCTTTGCCCCAGCCAAGCCACTAATCAAATTTCCACCAGACTTTGGCGTCACGAACAATGGGTTCTTGAGTGCTCGAAAAGTCAGTGGCTAGACGGAGATTACTGGTATTTCAGCCATCAATGGGACAGGGTAATTATAATCAACTCTTGGGGCAGCTAATTTCGTTAACTTAATAATATATTTTATCTTTACATATTAACAAGATTGGCTACCCCACAAAAGGGATAAGTAACATCCAAACAGTTGATGTTACTACTCCAAAATCTCTTAGTTTTACAAATTGAAAGATCAGAGATAGTAAGCCTGAAAAAATGGGAAATTAGGGCTTAAACACTACCTAAAAGTATTCACAAACCCCAACTGCTATATCATAAGATGCTGAGATGTAAATTCCGGTAAACAAGACTAATTTAATAGTTTAAATTCGAGATTTGAACTGCAACCGTTTGTGTATCCATGCCTTATTGTTCAATAAATTAGGAATGCAAAAATTTCCCTTTAGGACATCCTGTCGCCGGATCTTTATCGTTTTTTCAAAGAACTAATCAAGTCAATCCTTTCGCCTTTGCAGGCCATCAACTGCGGCGACATGGACAGCTATCCCCTGCTGCAGTACCTTGACCTCTCGCACTCGCGCATTGCCCATGTGGAGGACGACGCCCTGGGTCGCCTGGAGCTGCTCGAGTCTCTGTTCCTGGACCACAACCTCCTGATGCGCGTGCCCAGCAGCCTGCCGCCCTCGCTGGAGCATCTTTTCCTGCAGCACAACCAGATAATGGAGCTGCCGCCTTCGGCTTTCGCGGGCCTGGTCAACCTGCAGACCCTCGACCTGTCCGGCAACCGTTTGATCTTCCTGCCCGCCCTCGTGCTGCCCCGGCTGCTGACCCTAAACCTGCAGTCCGCGGGAGTGGAGAGTGTCAGCCAGTCGATAGTGCACACGCTGCCCCAGCTGAGGGACCTGCTGCTCGAGAACAATCCCATTCGCTGCAGCGACTTGCTGGCCATCGCCGAGTGGGCGAGTCCTTGCCGCGCGGATGTGGGTCAGTCGGTGAGTCAGAAGGACCTAAAGGCCGAGTATCTGCAGTTCCACGACTTCTACGAGAACTTTAGCCGCGGCAATGAGTGCTGGAGGAGTGAAGGGAGTGCGAAAAATGAGACAGAGCCGCCGCCCAGTTGCAAAAGCAGCAGCGGCCCTACAAGTGCAACATCAACGCCGAAATCCCTGCCAAAAGTGAACAAGTCAAAGGCAAAAATTGCAGAAGCAGCAGCAGCAGCAGCAGCAACCGGGGAACCAGTTATGGGGCACAAAAAAGTGCAAGTTGCTGCCAGAACAGCGACAACAACAGCTACAGAAATTGCAGCAGCAGCAGCTAACCAATCAGCTGGTAACAACACCACTGCCACCACAAAAACTCTGCGGACAACAGCAACAACTTTGTTAAAGCAATTGCAGCAACACGAGGCAGGAACAACTACACCAAAAGCAAGGAGCCAGCCAAAATCAACAACAGCGGCTCCCATTTTGGCAGCAGAAGCAGCAACAGCTACTACAGCCAGAAATGCCATCCAAACCGAACAACTTACATTGCCAACGAACATTAGCGGTGCAGCAGGAACAACTGCCGCACCAGCAACAGCAATTGAAGTGCCACAAACAATTTTCGAGGCTGGCAAAAAATCTGACAAAATGCCAACGATCGAAACGGCGACGGCGACGGCAACGGCAACGGCAGAGACTTTATTAAAACGCCCAACAGCAGCTGATGTGGCAGAAACAGCACCGCAGCACAAACATGCAACATTGCAGCTGCATGTTAAGGATCGACATCTAATTGGCACACCGCTGCTGATGCACAAGGGCGATGTCCTTTTGGTGGACGCCGAGCAGTTGCTTTTGCCAGGCACGGCCACCGTGGCGGATACGAATGCGGATGTCCTGGACAGGAGCCAACAAAGCCCAAAGGAGAAGGAGCAAAAACACGAGCCGGAAAAGCCTCAGTTAGCCACTGATAAGCGACAAGCGGAAGCAATAAATGGCGACACAAAGTCGCTGGAAAAATCACACAAAAAGAAGCCGGCTTCTCTGAGCATCAAGAAAATGACCTACAGCACCAAACATGCCGCAAAAATGGTTACCGATGCCACAGCAACCGCAAAGATGCAGCAGCAGCCGCATCAGCATAGCAGCGTAAACACGCCCAGGGAAAGCACCAAAAACAGTGACTCGGAGCTGAGTACCTTTGCCCAACTGAAGGCCTATGTGGAGCTGAAAACGGAGTCCAAGCCGGAGCATTTGATGGATCAGCGGCAGGAGAATTTGCATCACATTTCTGGCAGCCATCCGGGCGTCATGTTGCTGGTGGCCTGCATCCTGGTTGTTGTCTTGCTGGCGGGCCTGGCCCATGTTTATCGGGGCAATCGCTCGGGGCCAGTGCGTCCGCATCATCAGAGGCATCACTTGAACGACAGCGACGATGGGCACAGCTTTTTGCACTACCAGGGATCCGTGAGCTCCAATTCCGCGGACCCGGCGAGGCTGCAAAAGTGGCATCACAGCACCCGCAGGGAAGCGCCCTACAGCTCTCCGCTGCACAATCTGCAGGCCCGAGAGCTGCAGCAGCAGCAGCGCTGCCAGCAGTTCTACAGCGCCTCCCTGGCCGGCTCCACCTCCTCGTCCTCCGCAGGATCGGGCTCCGGCAGCAGCAGTCGCAGCAGCCTGCACTCTCCCAGTCGCGAGGATAGCTACTACATCGAGATGGCCCCCAGCAGTTCGCCCTCTGGAGGGGTCTCCAGCCTGCCCATGGAGCTTCTGGGCAACCGGGGAAGCAGTTCCAGCCATTCCGGCGGCTTCAGATCCAAGGCGGAGCGCATGGCGGCCACGGATTTGGGGGGAACAATAGGCGGCTCCTCGGGAGCAAGCCAGGCGCCCCCATCGGGCATCAGATCGGTGAGCAGCCGGCTCATGGGCCCCAGCTCACGAAGATTGAACATCTGGTGACAAACCGTTTTTGGTCAGCGACAATACGCAACATTACAGTAGAGAAGCCACAAAATAATAACCAGTAACCAGTTAGTGAGGGAACAGCCGGGCCAACCGCCAACTGCCAGGTTAACTAAGTTTGCAATTTGAAAATATTTTTAATAACTATCCGAAATTCTTCCAAAATTCCCTCTGTTGCCTATCAAAAGGACAATCAAAAATTGTGTAACCTTAAAAGCCAGTCAACTTTAGACTCTTTGCTGGGGCAACAGAACCGCAGACTTGGCGGAAAATATATATTATATGTGTTTCCCAGCGAGCCAGGACAGGCCAAGCAATAGCCGCATATATAGGGCAATATATAGGTATTATTTTGAGTTGGCTCTTGGGTTGATTTATGATGCTCCACGCCGCCCAAGCCCAAGCCCAAGCCACACATTGAAGGCCTCTTAGCGTTTCGCTTGGCAGCAACAATTTGTCATAAATTGCTTTTAGGTGAAGAGGAGTTGTATGGAGGAGTGAACGAGGAGCATAACGAGATATATGTGGAACGGCGAGCACACACTGGCGGTGGCCAAGTCAAATGCCAAATAGCCAAAAGCCGGCAAAGTTTTACGAGCCCTGCGATGTCCATCTTGTGGTCGTATTTGGGTCAGTTAACTTTATACAAGTGCCTGTCCGGTTGCCAAGATTAAGTGTTTCGATAGTCGTGCATATAAAAATGAAATATCGATCAGGTATTAAATAACAATTTAGTTTATGACAGCCTCGATTCCAGTAATCATACCCACAAGATGCTGACTAAGCTGCTCGATTACTGCGCGAGCCAATCTAATATCTCCTCTTGAGTTATTTCCCTTCGAAAAGCTTTACCCACTTTTTGTTCAAGCTGCAATTAAAGTTTCCCTCTGCTTTTGCTTGGCTAAAATTTAACACCCTCTCAGCAGGGTGCTTTTGGCCATTTTCACTGAAATCTTGGGTGGCCAGTCTTCACCCTTGTCACCATTGTCGAAGCCACCCCTCGAACGCTTAACCTCGTTTTACAAATTGACCAAGACAAGACATATGGTGTAAATCCGGCCAAATGGCCAGACATCTAATCTGCGGCACCAAAAGTGAAATGTTGTAAAACTATTTTTCGAGGGGGCCGTCCATGTATCTAACGGCCATCAAAATAATGTGGCAGCAAATCAAATTACAGGGGGAGGAATCGTCTGTGGAACACAACAATTACATTAAGACACGATAAAAAGTTGTGCAACAATCTTGCGACCCCAACCACTCCAAAGAACTAAACTCAACTGAACCGAGTTGAAGTGAAGATGCCACCACCATTGCTACCATTGCTACCATTGCTACCATTGCTACCACTGCCACCAACACCACCACCACCACCAACAGGATGAACCACAGTCATTGCAGAGCTTTTTCAACTTTTTGTGGCTTTGTAATTGGAATACAAGAACAGGGCGCGTGCACAGCAACAGGAAGCAGTCGCAGCGGGGAAAGTGAGCCAGAAGAAAGCTAGATTTAGGTTAGAGAGCACTCGGAAAAATCCGACAGTTTTCACCCAACAAAGTTTAAAATTTCCCGCACTTTCCACACAAATCCAAGTTAAAGAATATTCATTGCAGTCTGAAATATCTTAGGGCTACACTGTTTATTTAAGTTAAATTATACCCTACTTTACAATACCATAATTTTCTATTCTTTTGCTTTACTTGAATTATTTACCCATAAAATTAAAATAAAAGCAAAAGAAGGAAGTTTATGCTTTATAATACTTCATTTAAAATTCAGAAATAAAGTTAAAATTCTATGCATTTCAAAGAATTAAATGATTTTTAAAATTTTGAAAACTTTTTCAAATATTTTAAGTGTTTTAAAACATTCAATTTTTGTATACAATGTATATAACTTCATGCAACTTTTCATGCATTTCTATACAAGTTCCGCCTCTAAATTAAGATCCAGACTCTTTTGAAAACTCACTTATGACACCTGAAATTCCCAGAACACTCCCCCAATTTCTCGCAGTGCCAGATAGACAGGAAAATGTGGAAAAGGAGGCGTGGGGTGGCACCCACAGCAAGGCGTTCGAGCGGAGTGCGCTTAAGCAATTCAGAAGGATTTATTCTCGGCCACAAAAGCGAAATGCCCGACAAAGCGCTCCGAACAACAATTAAAGTAATGCTGACCAAAACCGCCTAGGCCCGATTTTCGGGTAGGATTAGAGATGCCCGCACTGGCAGGGAGTCCTTTTCTCGGTCCTTCGGCCTCCAGTCAAGTGGAGTCCGATGCGGGAACGCACAAAATCTTAATTAAGGAACTTCCAAGTGGGCCAAGTGAGTGGCGCGCGGGGAGCGGGTGAATTTTTTGAGAGTTTCTGAGGAAAATGGACGACGAACCTTTTTACGTTCGGTTTTGTGCTAGCACAGCACAAAATTCGCCTACAAAAGCGGTTGAAGTGACCCAGGGCATTGTCAAATTTAATGAAGGTTTTCTTCCCCGAAAATGGGCAGGACGGACTTCTTGCTTATGACACTGACCAGCTGGCCAAGATTTGGGAAACGGGCAAGGCACTCCAAATGAGTTAATTCGATATTTGACACTTTCNTGAAGTGACCCAGGGCATTGTCAAATTTAATGAAGGTTTTCTTCCCCGAAAATGGGCAGGACGGACTTCTTGCTTATGACACTGACCAGCTGGCCAAGTTTTTGGGAACAGGCAAGGCACTCCAAATGAGTTAATTCGATATTTGACACTTTCGGAGCGCATTCCTCCGCTATCTGGATGGTATGTGAAAGTCCAGGGCCAGGGCTAACGCCTATGGTGGACTTTTGTCTCCCCGGCGCAGTTAATAAAGTTGGCCCCGAACAGGACGTAATTATTTGCCAGCTAAATGGCTTTTGGACGACATTTTGGGGCCCCGTAAATGGGGGCGATTTAGAAAATTATGTGAAAATAAGTTGCCTTTTGTTTGGCCATTGGCCGTTGGCAGTTGGCGGTTGTGTTCTCTTTTTTCCTTGCTGAGGGGGGGGCCGTAAATAACAGCTCATAATTGGGCGGATTCGGGACATAACCGGCGGAAGGGAGGTCACTGCGATGGCCAAAACCCACAAAATAGAGATCGGGAGGCAGAAGTCGAGGGCGGTTGGCAAACAATAATTAAACTTAATTGCGCTGTACATTGAAATCAAGTCAAAAACTGTAAATTGTAGTTAATAGCATTTACTTGTAGCCGACGTTAACTTGAAAGTCAAAAACTAAATTCTGAATATTGCATGTACAATTTCCATAGAGTACTATATGTATTTCAAATTTACCAAAAATATTAGACAACAACAAAAAAATCTGAGAATATTTCAAATAAACGCAATTCGAGTAACGTTAATATTTGCATTTAATTTGTTCACAAAATCAAAGTAACAACAACCACAAAAGCGAGTAAAACTAATTGCCAAATATTTGACGTACATTTTGTAGCGTTAGCCATTAAAATCTATATATAAATATATATACGTTTACAGCTATATATACACAGGCATAACGAAACGACAAAAGTGAGAATCATTCCGGCGCAAAGCCGAGCAAATAATTATTAAACAAATACATCTATTTACACAAAGAAAAAACACAGCAAATATTTAGTTTAGCCCAAAAGGACGCGCAGCATTTTAATTGAACAACCGGCGAGATCCCGAATGCATACTGCTAAAAATCCAATAAGTAAAAATAAACAATAGTTGCAACATAATTTTCCATGTGTATTTGTAAATAGGCAAAAACCCAAACTGATTGTGAAAATATTCGGTAACAAAAAATACGAAAAATAGCTGAATCGCTGAGAAACAAATCGAAAAACAAACAATTTTGTGTGGTAGCTGTTCAGAATGGAAATATTTCAGCCAGGATTAGTGCTGCCAAATCGTGAAGCAAACTAAAGTATATAAAGTATATTTAAAGATTATAAATAGACTAGGGCTAAGCAGAATGTATTATTGATATAGAAATTATGGTTAGCAATTAAACGTGTGAAAATAACAAAGTCAAACATTTTATGGAACTCTCTCGAAAACCAAACACAATTTTAATGCAGCAAAAACCCATGTGAAAGTAATAAAATTGAGAACTTTAATTTGAAAGGAAAGAGTGGCATTTTCATTTTCCCGTCGATTGAGTTACCTCGCATATCAAATTGAAATGCACACTGCCCGGAGCCAACTGAAATTAATGATAATAAACGCTCGCAGAAATGGGTAATTGAAGAGAAAACGAGTAAGTACATTAATAAATACGGTGCGGCAATGCTTGTGTGTAAAACAACTGGCAAGGTTATCTGGAAAATTGCAAGTATTTTTGTATCCACATCGAGTGAGACCCTTAAGTGAATTTCCAGATCAAACCCATCAATTGGACCAATAAAAATAATCGTTAAATTAGTGACACATGCGACAGTTAAGTTGGGCTACAAATGCGAATGAGGCCACCGCTAAATTATGCCAATACAAGCCGGGAAACTTGCCCGGGAGGAAAGTCAAATGGTCAGGACCCAACAAAACGGGGGAACATTTTTATTTCAAATCCAATTATTTCACATCGAAACTGCAATCAGATGATTGCGTTCAGCAACAGGAAGTGAACGTATATCCAACACACACGCTCTTCTCCTGTATATGTTATGTATGTATGTGCTATACACAAACGACGCTGTGAAAATGGCCGACAAAATGAAAGTCAATTGGTTTTTCTTGTTGTTTTCCTTCTGTTTTCATCTTTTTGTTCCCTTGGCCTTTTGCGGCGTTTTTGTTTCTTTCAATACATATACACATATATCCGTATATCCGTATATCCGTATATCTGTATATAAATGTCGTTAACATCGAAACGGAAAACAAAGAAAAAAAAAAGACTGAAACTGTCGCCGCATTGGGGGGCCGAGAGCTGGGCGCACATGTCAAGAAATTGTTATGCGCCCTTGGACATTCATTCGTATGGGCAGGAATTAAATATTCAATATTGCAGCGCGGGCCCAAACCCCGCCTGCTATATTCAATAAGAAGGAAACGGGAATGTTAACCCAAATGCGTGCGCAATAAAAAGGTTAATGGTAAAATAATAAAAAGAAAAAAAAATACTATATAACGAAATTTGCGCCCCAACAGACGAACAGAAAGAGAGACATGCGGCGACAGTTTGATGGGAAAATGTCATTTGGAATCAATTTTTTCGTGATGACAGAGTTCAGTGGGCAAATTTGGAAAACGTTTCGCCCACTCTTTTGGCATATTGCCCTTTGCGATTTACAAGTGTCCTGTCAGCAGCTAATGCAGTTGACTTTTGACTGATGCCCAACCAATCCACCAATCCAGCAATCCGCAGAGCATAGGCCAGAAGGACATTATCGCTGATTAACCCAAATAAGCAAGGGAAACGACAAAAAGGATACAGAGGAAAGTTGGCTGAAAATGTCACGAAATATGGCTTAAACGGGAAAACAATGAACCGGAAGAAATTACCTAGGTATTTCAAGTATTTTGCTATCTAATATGTAGAATTTACTTGCTTTTCAAAGAAGAATCATATTAAGAAAATAAATTACCATTTTGCTATTGATATTCGTGATTTTTGCTAGTAGTTTCATGTTCCAAACAACATTTCAAGCATTAGTTACAAGACTAAATGACTATTTTAATTATTTCCTTTGCTTACATTTATGATTGATTATAATATACTCGATTTATAAAATTCATTCCCTCCGAAACTTCTGTACACAAGTTATTCAATAATCAAGCAGCACAAAATGAACTATGGATAGTTAAAGCCTTTTTAATGGATAGGGCTATTTTTTTGCTCAAGTAAATCCCGAAGACTTTTCAATTTTTCCCCCTGTGAAAACCTAATCTGCTTTTCTCCCCTAATGAGCCCGAGAAGTGGAAGTGCAGGAGCAATGGGTGGAGAGAATTTAAGTGCAAGGCAATGGAATAATTGCCCGGGCAACCATTGAACTGTTAATTTTTATCCAATTTACTGTCCGAAAAACTAAAGTGAAAACTGTTGAACTTTGTTCAAGTATGAGGGGTTTTACTTTTTTCCGATTTGTTTTATTTTTTTCTTTTTTTTTGGCAACGCAGCTGGGGAAAAACTTTATCTAATTGATTTCGGAGCAGTGAAGCCAAATGGTGCTCCATTAGCGTCAAACGGGCAGAAAAAAAAGGGAAACGAAAGTCAAACTTGTATTTCCGTATTTTTTCTGCTTATAAATATATGCAGGAAAATTCTGCGGATTCTTGATGTGCAGGAAAAACACCAGAGAGATAGCCACGTATGGCATACGGCGAGAGGGTGGCACGCGGCAACTTTAAATTGCATTCATTTTTAATGCAGCGCCGCCAAAAAGCACGGCCACATTACGTATACGCAACGTAGTGCACTCTAGGGACACATTGCTTAATTTCAGACCTGCCCCCACCATCCGCTCGCCGGGAGCCGCCCAAGTGCGTCGGGGGCGTTGGAGCCATGTGTGACACGCCCACAGCACACACGCCCGCTCGCAAATGTCAAATGTGAAAAAAGCAAGCGGGCATTATACAATAAAACCCTCGGTTTCCATACGCTGCCACAGAGTATTGGCAACTTTTCGGGAAGTTTGCAATCCGATAAGGATTCAAAAAAATGCAAATAAAAACGTGAAAGGTATTTCAAAATCCAAANTTGGAATCCTATAAGGATTCAAATAAAAGCGTGAAAGGTATTTCAAAATCCCAATTGGAAATTAAGCTTTTGAACTTTGTTTTTCTGTATAAAATATATCCGCATTTATAGTGGCCCTGATATATTTCAGCAATTTTTGTTGACGGTCAGAATTCAATGGTTTTGAAATCCCTATATCCTTGAAAATCCTTTTGAAAGCTTTTAGTAAACTCTATTGCTGGTTGTTACTAAAGATTAATCATGGATTATTGTTTCGTTTTTTCCCCGTTTTCAATCTTTTTACTAATTAGACCGCGGCTTTTTGAATTATTTGTTTTTCTTTTTGAGGTTGCGGTCGGCGGTTTAGATATGCAAAAGTTGACCAATGCGGTTTGGTTTGGCTGGCTTAAATAACACAAAATAAAACTAAATATGTGCTCCGATAAGAGTATCCTAATCTCGCCGCCTGAAACCTGTTTTCAACCACATTTCCATGTTGAGTGCCAAGGAAAAGGCGGGAAAAAAACACTCCCATGGAAGTGGAAGTAGTGCTTTGTGTTCGAGGGGACGGGGTAACGATTTCATTTCATGGTTTTGCACTCGTTATGACTTTTGCTCTATTCCCGCTCCCTACCAACCTACCAACCTACCACTTTCCTTCGTTGCCACCTTTCTCCGGCTTTCTCCGCTATTTGTTCGCTTTTTATTGTCGCCCAGTTGTTTGCGAGCGTCCCCAAAGTATGCAACGTTTTATGTTTACTAGAGGTAAAAATTCCAAACTCCACACAAACACAAAACACACACGCACGGCGACAAGTTTTTGGTTTGTTTTTTTGGCTCCAGCTTCCAGGATTTTTTTTCCGTTTTTTCAATTTAAACTTAAATTTTTTCGGCCATTTTTTCACATTACATATTTTGAATGTCATTGCCGGCAACTGTGGCTGGCATTTCGAGGCCCCAAAACGCAACTCCCCCGAGAAAAGTGGCAGCGCAGGTGTGGTTTGTGGGTGTTTTTATTTATGAATAGTAGGAAAAACACCGGAATGGCATATGCAAAGAGAAAAACAACAAAAACGTGGCTGTTCGGCTTCCAAAAATAAGCAAGTCTGGCTGGATGGTGCAAATGTACGAGTATTTCTGTATTTCTTTTGATTACAAGCATTTGGCGACTAATAGATGGTAAAGTTCTGAATAAATATACAGGCTATACAGATAATATGTACAAAATAACAGACAAATGTACAAATACTCAAAATTTAAGAGCTTGTAATTTGAATGATTTTCATATTTCTAACCCCCAACAATTTGTGGTAGGTTACTGAAACAAACACAAATATATTCCCAACGAAGCCTTTATGTTCTCACTTTCAAATTTATTTATTAAACCATCTGAAACGCATTGAATTGTTGGACAAATTGAAAAGGCAAATGCATGCATTTGCACACAGAGGCTAACTAAACTAATCAAGGTAAGCAAATGCAGAGCTATTAAACTGAAAGATACGACCCAGTGAAAATGGGCAGCTGGCTGAAAGAAAGGCTGAATCAGTGTCAAGCAGAGAGCAAGTCATGGCACCTAATTGAGTAAGTGTCATCACCGGACTATCCGCAGTCGTATCCGGAAAAGTCTGGAGATGAGTGTGCGGGGTGTTGTGGTTGACGTCTCGTATCTCGCACTCTTTTTGCGCCAGTGGATTTCCCTGGGATTTGGACGGGGAAGCGGAGGTGGATATGGAGTTGGAAACGGGGACAGCAGACGACACGTCAACTTGCAAATATACTGCTGCCAAAAGGTGACACACTCGCAGAAAAACATCAAAAAACTTGGCAGCTAAATTGACTTTAACAGAAATTAGAAAGCCTTTAAGAATCTCTAAGCAAACATTTGATAGTTTCTAAAGTTTGGTCTTCACATTTGTTGCAAAATGTCATGACTGTGTATTTTTTTTGGGTGCATCTCCAGCTCCAGTTGAGTGTTGTGTCCAAATGACTCTGTTCTTGTGCTTTGTGTGTTATGTGCCGGGTTGTGGATATTTTATTTCATTTTATTGTATTTTATTCTGTTCTGGGTGGCCCAGCTCGTTTTTTGCGCACTTTCAGCACTGCTCTGTTGTTCTTGGACGAGCTTTGTTGTGTGCTTTTGTTTTTATTTGTGTTCATAACATAAACTTTGTATTTTTATGCGAGACAAAGAGCTGGGACAGGACACGCGACAGGACGACAGGAGGATACAGGAGCAGCAGGGACAACTGGAGAGACCGAGCAACTTGTTTGCGCTGGGAAATCAGTTAAGGACTCGGCGCTCAGACTTGGCAGGACTTGAAATAATACACATCCGCACTCGTACAAGCGAAATATATTCCGACTCCAGTGTCCCCGTTCCCATTCCCATTCCCGTTCTGTTGTTGTGCTTGTTTTAACACTTGAGTGGATTTTTGTGTTATTTTTGTACGAGTCCCGGGCGTTGATTTTCGCCTTCCCCCGGAAACGGATGCAAACGGACAAAGGGCGCTGAGACGCCATCTCATTTATTATGCGCACCACAAATCGAAATCAACGAAGCAACTTGATTAAGATTTAACTAAGCAAGCCCAGGGAGGCTTACACCTCCTCTCGTTCTGCCTGGCTTTTTGCAAACATTTTCCAGGAATTTCCTTTGAAAATAGCTGGAATTACACATGCTCTTGGGTACGAGGGCTGACAATCGTTATTAAATATGCAAAGTGTCAATGCACTTTCCCCTTGCCCAACTGGAATTGATATGCAAAGTGCAGGGGTCAACTTGGCGGGAGTTCAATTGTGACCTGCGGGCGTTTTTAATCACTTAATTTGTGGAAATTGGAAGTTGAGATGTTAATTGCCTTTTGAGGAAAACCATGAACTGAGTGTAAAAGCAATAAATAACAGCATGGTTTGAGCTAAATATCACCTGGAGAGAGGTAAATATGTTTAAAATTAAATGAAGCTGAGTCAAAACAATGAAATATTCAATTTCATTAGGCTGTGGGCAAAACATATTGGCTTTATAAATTATTTAATGTTATTGGCTATGATTTAACTATTAAGTAATGCCTACAAGCAACAGTAAAAATATTTAATACCCTTACAAACTTATTTCAACTACATATGTGTTTTGTCTTTAGACATATATGTCTTATTTTGCCCGATAAACCGATATACACTCCCCACCGAATGGGTATTAAGTGTAAAAAACACATACATACATACATGAATATATGCATTGAAATATACTATATATTAATTAAAGCCAAACCACAGGCGGCGAGCATAGTACACGAAGTTTTGCGGTTGCTGGTAATTAATAAAATGTATATGGGGTGGCAGAAAAAAGCAAACGACATGTCCCATTCAATGGCCACTTTGGGGACTGATTCCGTTTTTATGGGCCCGACATTAGCGTGAGCGTTTCATATATTTTACATATAAAACTGGCGTTTTTTTGTATTTTTTCTCATTTCTATGGTAATGGTGGACTGCATATTGTTGCAACCGGGAAACTGTCAACTGAACATCAATCTATTGACGGCCCGAGGGCGTTGAGCCGCCCGTCAAATCCCCTGGTCGCTGTTAGGACGGGTCACGCTTTTTGTCCAGAAGCTTAACGAGCTCAACCCCTTTTTTTTGGGAGTAGGAGGGGGCGGGGCAAAAAACCGATGACGCAGACATAAAAGAGGGTTTCGAACGCTTTAAGGGCGGGGAGCCCCTTTCATGCGGATCCCGAAAGGAGGAAAGGACTGCAGGCGCTCGAAGGCACAGACGGCAAAAGGATGCGGCGCCCACACAGAACCCGGCCATTGTCCAGACATTATTCGATTCATTTGCAAGGGGCAATATAGAGCATAGGCCGCTTTAAATTGAAATTTAATTAAATTCACCGCACAAAGGGAGTTATTGGACTTTAAAATTATATAGAGAATGCCGATGTGCTGATTAAATTCCCGAGAATGCAAATAATTCAAAGGATGTGCTCATATTTGATGTGGCAGCTGAAATTTCACATTTATAATCTCTCACCATGGCAATTGAATTATTCACGATTTTAAAAGCACAAATATAAAGTTTTAATGAGGAAATTCATGAAATTTATCAGATTTAAAGGCAAACCAGGAATGTGCTTTGACGATATTCCTTTAAAATGCTACCCAGTCTCTGCAATATAAAACAAAAGCCAAAACCGTATGATTTTTCTTGGTCCTGACACTTAATACTTAAAGTTTATGAACAAACCGTATCTCAGGAAAAAGTTGATACTCGTAAATTTGGCCATAACTCTTTTCTTTAAAGACCGAACCTGATATATAGTACTACGCGCACACGAGACTTAAAAAACTCTTGATACAAGTTTGTTTCAACGGCGGAAATCATAAATTTCTCACAGAAAAATCTCGATCAACTGCACGGTGGAGCAAAAGTTGAAAACTTTCCCAATGCCAGCGACATCTTCGGCTGCGCTAGCGCTCTTGTATTGTACATATTTTATGCCAAAATGCAGGGAAAAAGTGGAAAACTTTGAGCTATGGATGCGTTTTAAAGCGCTTGTCAAAAGTTTGGGGTGCCACCGCAGCGGCAGCCTTCAAAGTGTTCACTGAAACAGTCAACTGCAGTGAGACGATAAGATATATGTTCGACTATGTATGCATGCACATCGGAAAAGATGCAACATACTCGTCGTACTCGGAGGGCATGTCAAAAAATGCAAAAGCCATTAGCCGTGTCTAAACACAAATCGCAATCGCAATCGCGTTGTGTTTGCATTTCTCCGGTGCCCGGTACTCCAATTCCATCGATGGCAAATTGAAAAGTCATGTCAGCTGAGGGAACGGAAAAATGAGAGGAATTTTTAGCCCGAAAGATGGAAAGGTACAAAATATGGACAGCGAATTGTCAACGCTTCAGTGGCTCTCAAATTGGGACGAAGGCAAACAACAGGAATTTCACAAGCCAATGCACTTGGCAGGATTGGGGAAAACAGAAAACAGAAAACAAAAAATGAAATAAAACAATTACGCGTTTAATATATTTTCATTTAGTGCTGGCAAGGATCTGGCAGGTCCTGGCGGACCAGAAAACAGCCAGAATAAGAAGGATAAGGGCCGTGGGAATGGGTATGGGAATGGGAATGGGAATGCCCGTCCTTTGCTGTCTCATTTTTTACTTTTAATGAAGCGCAAGAATTTCTGTTGGATAATTTGTTAAGCGAACTTCGGCGGCCCGAAGGACGAGGCTGCCAGATAGCCAGAACGAAACCCCAGAAAAAGCCCAGAAGGAAAAATGGCAAAGGCAACGAGCCAAACGTGGCCTGCAAAAAACTTAGACAATGCAACAGAGATAAAGTTAAAATAAGAGCAGCCCAAAAACTACGCTATAATTTGGCTTATTTCAGCCGGCCAAATTTATAAAGTAGAAATGCAAAATGCTGCACCGGAAGTGGCCCCAACTGTCCAGGGCTGTGCCAGGACGAAGGACGCAGCGCAAGATAAATGACACGCAAAAGCCAAGTGGCAGATTTTCATTTTTAATTAAAACAACGGTCAGCCGAAGGTTGCCATGGCCCTGCCCGCCGTAGCTCCTCCATAATGCATAGTAATAAACAATAATTAAAGTGTTGCCCTTGCCCGCCAGGACGCCTGGCAGCATCCCCACTCACCTGTTGTAATGTTGTGCATGAAAATCTCACGCAATAGCAGCAGCTCGTCTTCCGGTGCGGCGGAAATTGCACCGAACACCTCGTTCTCCGGCCACACCTCCCTGCGGGATGCACAACATAAAAGAATTATGTGGAAAGATTTAAAATAGAGAAAATATAAAGCTGTTATGTTGGTGGCAGCTACAGGATATTGGATTTACGGGGGATAGGGTCTCTTCAGGCTTCCCAAAATAACATTTTCCAAGGACATTGCATTTTTCCACTAATTGAGCGATTTTTATACCATGTACCTTAAGGTGCGAATGGTATATTAAGATTGTGCAAATGTATGTAACAAGAAGAGGATTAGCATCAACAGCCGAGGCGATCTATCCATGTCTGTCCGTCTGTCTGTCCGTTTGTATCTATGAACACGTTGTTCTCCAAAATGGCAAAAGCTAGAAACTTAATTTTAAGTCTCCTAAGTCTGCTGATCGTCAAACACGTGCATGCAAAATTCCGCTCAGATCGGACAATAAATATAGAAGATATGACCAATTAAAGTTATACCCACCCCTTCCCACGGCAACGGCAAGAGAGGTACATGGTATCTCGTTGTCGAGGAATCTCGACCACAGCGTTTCTACTTGTTATTATTTTCGGATCGGTTTCTATTGCTTAACAGAGCTCGAAAAGTAGGCTTCGCTCAAAGCATCGTCATTGAGCAGCCCTCAACTGTTTTAAAAACTCAGTCTAAGTGGAACAATCCTATAAAATTCTACAAAATGGAGAAGAATCGAATTCCGCCAGGCTTCAAAATCCCGCGAAAGACCATCAAAATTAGACGAAGCTCCTCATCCGTCAAGAAAGAAGCCGATCGCTCATGGGATACGAAGATCACTTCTCTAGACGACGGATCTGCAGTGGAGGTGGTAGTTACCGAAGAAGGTCTCTATGACTTCTGCCACCGGAGCATAGTTGGCGGAAACGCGCTTCTCAACGAAACATTTGATAGACGCGTCGTCCGAGGGATAATCGAGTTCTCGATTATCAAGATTATTGTTATCTTGGCAGTCGTATTTATATTATGTTATTTATACTGTTAAAATATTTTTCAAGCCGACGTACACATATAATAGAACTAAAGCAAAAACAAGAATACAAAAAAATTTAATATTTCCATCCAAACCGTGAGACTAATTAGAAGAACAGCCTTTTTAGCCATTGCTCTTTATTTGGCAATGGCTAAAAAAGCTGTTCTTCTAANGATCAAGAATATATATACTTTATGGGGTCGGAGATGTCTCCTTCTGGCTGTTACATACATTTGCACAAAGTTAATATACCATTTGTACCTTAAGGTACATGGTATAAAAACTTACAATGATATTTGGTAAATTGTATCTCGTTGTCGAGAAATCTCGACTCGAGTGTTTCTAATATACGTATTATGGCAAATGGTACGAGTATATTAAGCAATATAAAATATTGGAAACTCTGCTTTGTTCATTTCCAATTAAACGTTACTGAGAATTTTTGAACAAGTTCCTGTTGAACTGTCATAATGGCTGTGTGTACAACAAAAGTATAATTAATTTGATGCTGTGCAATGGTTGTTGGCATTGTTTTGGCCAGCTACGTAGTTTATCCGTTCATTTCAATTTACCTCGAAACGAAATGCAAAGCCATGTAAATGCCATTTTTCATTTAATATCTAAATAAAAGAATGGCAGGCAATGCCAACCAACTAAATGATGCAATTGCCTGGCCGAGCAAAGCAAGCATAAATTTGGCAAACGGCCCATACACAAATCCTGGTCATCAAATTCGTACAAGGATCCAACCTAAACAAAAAACAATAGCTGAAATAACGAGCTAGCAGCCCACGTCATGTTGCAAAAATCGGAGCATGCAACAAGCATAGGGCTTTTAGTTCTGGTCCACGCAAACTGAAATTGATGCGTTTAAAATTGCGTCGGAATACACAGGGCACCCAGCACCGCATCCTGATCCTTGGCCAGCGTTGTTACGAGTCCTTTTGCTTCGTTTTTGTCCGCCACACACTCCACACCCCCTCAAATAATCCTCCACCGCTCCTGATGATGCAACGGCAACGGTTGCAGGCCTTTCGCAACGCTGGCGCTGTTAATTTAATATTTGAAAGCAGCTTAATATGCAACGCACAGCAAAAACATAACGAGAAAGAGATGGAGCCCAAACCGAGGGAGACCACATGGATGGCACTGCCCAACAAAAAGGGAAAAGTTTTGCTTTCAAGAGGAATAAATGTGCAGATATAGTTTGAAGTTCGTCGGAAAATAAAATTGCAAATACTCCTCTACGATTGATGACTTAGTTAAGGCATAAAAACTTCAAATTTAAAGAAATTTAAAAGATATTCTAGATATTCACATATTTAAAGCCCTTTTAAATATCAATAATGATCCACGAATGTTCAAATTTCTCAAGTTTCCATAGTGCTAAAAAATTAAGTATACGCCACCTACAAACTACTCTTTGAAGACCATTTTATAATTACTTTAAATGTCATAGCTCTTGCTCTGGAAATTGTTCTGATACCATGCATTTTTAAAGTAAAAACTTTTTTGAGTAAATAAAGTTGCAAACAATAATGTACTTGTAGAACCCTAAACACCGAGGAATTCTCTACCAAAAAATAGTAAAACCCAAACCTTTGACTCCCAACTAAAGGACTATTTTGTGCACCAGTAACATCCAATGTCCTTGCCCGCCGGGGTGGCTGCTTCAAATCGCAGTGCTCTTGTTCCGTTTGCCATATCAGCTGCCAGCAGGCAACCGAAGGACATGCCCCAGGACCCGCGGCAGGACAAGGCAGTGTGGAGGAGCGAGTGCAAGACCCTCTAAGCGATATATTTATGCTCATTTGTGGCGTTGCCTTGTAGGCGATAGTGCAACTTATGTTTCTCGCTGTCCCCGGGCAAATAAATTCAGAGGCAGACCTTGCATGGGCACAAAAAAATGATTCGAACATTGAGAGTATATGCTTTGCAAGGATTGTAATCCTGTGGTCCCCGGGCGGGGGGTGGATGCTGCTCGTTAGTTACCCCGCCAACAAAACAGGAAACAACAATACGCTGGGCGGTCTGAATTTTTGGTTTACGTCAACATTTGCGTGCGCTCATTTAAAAGTTATGCGACATATTTTGTGTGCAACTTTCATGGGGCATCGCTTCCCAGTGCCAGAGCTGCGGCCTGACGATAATTAGCGGTTTTTCCACGGTCGCATCCTGGTCAGGGGCGAATATTGGTTAATTATAGACCATGAAAAATCCATGAAAAGCATCGCGGCCTGGTCTGGGCTGTGGGGTTTTTGGGGGCGTGAGGTTTTTGGCTTTTAAGTTAGATTACGTTCAATATTGTTTGTGCTGGCCGGCTGGGGGAGATAAACTATTTATTTCCGGCCAACAAAAACAGAAAGCAGCTGCACGGGCCAATGCACAAGCAAGGCTGCAAAAATTTATAATCACATTGAATGAAACCGGATTAATTATGAAACGATATGCTGGCCCTGGCAGGATGAAGTTAACCCAAATTTCAGGTGTTCCAGGCGGGTCATTGCAGACGTTAAATTTATAATAAACTTGATTTTTTGTAGCAGGATGAATATTTATTAAGCACATGTAATTAGCTATTATTCTACCTCAAAACAAGGGATTTTGGTGGTCTTTCCCGAGACCCTGGGATGTTTTATGTGCCTGAGCTGCAGCTCTAATGAATATTTGTCGAATTGGTAAACGCGACGATCCGGTCGGTCGGTCGCTGAAACTGCTGAATATTTCCAGGCAACAGAGTCAACAGAAGGGATGCGAAAAAGGCAATGGCAAAGAAAAGCGAGGAAAGCACTAACGGCAGGACTTGCTGTTGCTATGCTAAATAAGCGCATCAGCAGACGCTTAAATAAGCTTAGTTAAAAGGCAGGCTAAGTTGGCGCGGAGGGGGGCGGGGCTGGGGTCTGAAAGTTTCAGCCAAAGTGAAGTTTGAATAAACATTTTGCGCATTTACTTCACTTAAAAGTTGCCGCTTTTTTCGAAGCTGATATTTCTGCACACCCATTAAGCCGGCGTCTGCTCTTCCATTTTTGTATCCTCTTGCAGAACTTGAATGGCAAAACCCTAATAGTGTGACTTGGCAAGTATTTAAAAATTCCGGACAGACCCACACACACATCATCCGCATCCACAATGCACTTACATGCCCGTGCGGTGTCGCAGTCAGAGTCTCCGGTTTATTTTCAATATTTTGTTTACCCCAAAAATGCTCCAGCCGGAAAAGGAAAAGGAATCCCCGCAGGAAGCTGAAAAAGTGGCTTGAGCACACTACTATTTGCGGTCACCCAACCCAGGGTTGCAGGTTGAAACAAATACATATTAGAGGAAGGAAAGTATACTCTACATACAGCAAAATATTCTAATTTATAAGTCCTAAGCCTAAAGAATTTTTGGGTATGATGAAATGAAGATAAATTCATAAAACTCTCTTTTTTTTAAATCGCCTCGACTTCCTGGCAGGGCATGCAAAATAAAGTGACTGTAACCCTCGAGGGCAGAAAGTGGCAACTAGGCAACTGGGCACAAAAAGTCCCAGACAATGGCCAGACAAAAGAGTGGGTCCCGCCCTGCCCCCCAATGAGGGGCATGGTCGTGGGGCAACTTCAGCTGTCGGTGAGTGGGTGCATGCAGCGGGCCTTGGAGCTGATGCTGCCGCTATATGCATATCGCATTTTAATTTATTAGCACAAAAAGCGTCTAGACCTTTTTAAGCTGCCACTGCAACACAGCAGCAGCAAAGGCAGCAAAGGCAGCAGTCAAGTGGCTGGCAAAAATTGTGTACATAATAATGCAAGCATTTTCGTTTGGCTACAATTAAAATGTACATAAATTTGCGCAAAGTTTCACAATTGAAACTGCATGTTCATCTCAGTGCTAAGGCTTCAGCGCCTTTTGCTTTACTCCATTTTAAATTAAACCAAGCCCGCCTCCAGTTGTCGCTTGGGATCCTTTGAAGCGGCCCGGACCTCAACCCGAAACTGTAGCAGGTGGAAAATGTTAATGAGCCTGTAATTAAATGACTTGGAAATATTTAAGCCTTGTTTTCGATTGCCAGCCTTTGACATTCGGCCGCGACATCTGCCGCGGCGTGCGGGGGTGTCTTCCCAATTTAAATGTTGACACGCAAAAGATAAATTATTTTCACGCAATTTTCCCGAGCAAACAATAAACATTTCTTGAGCGCTTCCTCAATGGGCTTTACATAATTGAGCGGGCAATTAAATTGAAAGGCAGACAGCCAGGCACCGACCTGTCCGCGCGGTTTGTTGACTGAAAAATTGCACTCCTCCACCGGAGGAGACATCCAGAAATGGCAGGAATTGCACCGGACTTTGCTTCTTGATATTAAAAAAGGAGAGACAGCAAGGACATGCCATTCCAGGCGACACAGCCATTATCTGTAGTTACTGGCGTGTGCCCGGCTTCGCAATAAATAAAAACTATTTAATTTAAGGCCAAGCCAGTGGTGGGGAACACATAAAAAATACACAAATAAAATGGAAACAAGTAAGAAGGATTATGGTCGAGGGTCTCGACTATAAGTACCCGGTTCTCAGTTTCCACCTGAACATGGATTAACATTGCGAATGAGAAGTTTTCCTATGGAGATGCTTGTGGGCGCAACACATTTTTGTCATTTGCGCAGGCGGAAGTGGCTGATTTTCGCAACACATATAGATCTCGGATTTACCAATATACTATCCAAATTTAGTGCCTCCAGAGTTGAAATTGTGAACGCCACAGAATATCGCGGTTGCGGGGGATAGTAGCCGATTTTTAAAATAAACCTATGTTGAGCTGGTATCACAGAATTCTGAATATCCAATTATTTTTTCTCTATCTATTATCCCTTACAAGATCTAGGCTTTCATACGAACGGACGGACAGACGGATAAGGCTAAACCGACTCAGCTGTTGATGCTAGATATATAGGTTTATGGGGTCGCAGAGCTTCCTTTTCCTTGTTACATACATTCGTACGAATTCAATATACCCTTGTTATTTTCAACAACCGGCTATAAAAAACAGGGGAAACATAAAATGGGTTTCTTTCGTTGTGAGCAAAGTTAATTTATTATGCGAATTGCTTCTGCAGTACTCCTCCTTCTGCACCACCACAGTCAATGTCAAAGTTATTAAAAGCAGAGAATTTTTCAAAGGAACCTCTGCGGTCCAGAGGTCGCAGGTCAAGCCAACTCACCTGGCAGCGCGCAGCAGGGCGACGGCCTGGTCCAGTTTCTCGGAGCGCAGCAGCTTATTTATGCGAATCATGCAATCCTCGCTGGAAAGTGGAAACGAAGAAAAATCGGAAAGGGCATAATGGAATCACGTTGTACAATTGAAAATCGAACTGGGTTACGGGTTAATAATTGCATGCAGAATCCCCGGACGACAAGGGGAACTTTTCTTACCGCTGATCATCGATGGGCTTCTCGGAGGCCGCATCGAAGGGCACGGGCTGCTCGTCCTCCGGAATTTCCAATTCCGTGGCCAGAAGGCTGCACATTTCCGTGGCCATTTCGGCCCATTTGCTGGACAATTCTTCCTGCAATTATTAAAAATGCATTATTTACAAATCCCCGTTGTTTGCCAATATATAATCACAATGGGAAATTAGTCATAGCGTAAATACGCGCGAAATCTGAAAAATTAATTACACGCTGTTGTAATTATAACCAAATATCTAACACTGCTTGTCAGGCATTTGCAGAAAAAAATGCACCAGACAATATGAATGCAAAATGAACATTCAATACAATAAAATGGATTTTTCAAATAGTTATTATAGTGCCCAAAACACACAAGTTGCTCCAAGCCCTTTGATTTTGGAAGGCTGCTGCAATTGAACAAAGTAACTTTTATTTTGGGAATTTAATTAAAGGGATTATACGAGTAAATCTCTACGTGAGCCATGTAGATTTAAAACAGCATTTTTTCCACTACATTTAAACAAGTAACACGAAAGAATTACAGAGCATTTGGCTGTCTGAATTTTCAGTTGTTCATGTTTTTGTGTTTGCACAAAAAAGATAAAAGTTTAAGCCATTGTTTTCGCATTATTTTTTGCCTTATCAGAGCTGTTAACAATGCATATGAATAGCAAATGGATGGGCTGGTCCGTCTAAATGCAAGGACATGACATATGCCCAGTATTTTCATTTAATTAAATGCCAAAGTTTTTTTAATGTATGACAAAGGCATATACGAATACAGACTACAGAATTCCTTGCAAATTCAAATTCAATTATATTTTCAAGCTCACAGCTTTGTAATTTTATAAAAAAAACTCTGTTAATTTCATTTTAATTGATTGATTTCATTTTAAATTCAATTTGATGCATCAAGTGTCTTAAATTCGCTTTGGCTCTGTAATACCTTTTGTTGAATTATTTTGCACGTTACACGTTTTCGTTCGATTCATTTATCACTCGTTTAACTTTTGCTTGTTGATGGAGGAGAAACAAGCAAATATTTGCGGCTGTTTGCGTGTGTCGTGTTTTTCGTTTCGCCAGAATTGACAAATATTTATAAATTAATCGCTGAAAAATTGATGCACGAATGGCGCGTGCAGTAACAAAAGCCTGCGACTGCATGGCCGCAACTATGCAAATAAATATGTCAAAAATTAACACAATTGAAGGTAGCGCGGTTCGCAGAATAATCTTGTTTCGCTTTCAGACCCAGAGTGTGTATCCCAGTTGAATTTCCATGCCCCAACACCCCATCCCTATGCAAAGAGGCCACAAAAAGTTTCCCCTTCGCCCAGTAGCCGCAAAAATGCACATCAATATGCCCAGTTTTCACAGGTTGCGCCGTTGTGGCCTACGGAATCCTAGAACTCCAGGGGCCACAAGACCAGTGTCCTTTGTCCTGCGTCCAGGAGTCCACTGCCCAGTGGCCGGAAATCACGCTCAGCGGTGCGTCCTGTCCCAGCGCGACAAAGTGTGTAAAAACAAAAGATGGCTAGGAATAGAAGAGCAACTGAAAACTTGGCCAGCTCAAGGCGAACTTTTTATGCTCTAAGGGGGGTTATCAATGTTAAATTATGATATCTATAAAGAATAATTTGAGATTTAGAAACCAAGGCGGCAATTTGAGCAACCCTGAGAGCTGGTTTGATACCTCTTTCAAAACATGCTTAAATTTATTTATTAATATTATAACGTTAGTCCATTAAAACCATTAATTTTGTAAAATTATTTGTTCTAATTGGTATAGATTAAGTATACGCACTTAGATACCAGAATTCAGCACTTTATGAAGCTTTAAAATTAAAATAAGTTAAGATAAGTCATCCCAAAAACATATATTAGTACAAACTTTTATGTCTTAGCCCTGAATCTTCAAAATGGAATTGAAATTGGCTTGGATCTCAGCACTTAGGACATCAAAAGCACATGAAAATGACTTAAGATAAGTAATCCCAATAATGTATTGAAATTAATTATGAAATTATACACAAAAAATCATAACAATTTCTCAAAACCGCATATCTAGAAAACCTTATATAGTTATTATTTTTGAAAAATCCCTGTAAATAATAGTCCTGACTGGATCCCTTGTGAGCGTATTGCAGGAGAATAAAACACAAAAATAAACTCGGCAGAAAACGATGGTCGGGCAGCTTGAAAAGGATCAAACCGGCGGAAAAACAACGGAAGCCCGCCCGAACCCACTGCCGAAAGTTTTTCTTCATGCAACTACGCTTTTTCTTTGCCAGCTGGCTGTCCGAAAGGTCACACATGCAATTGTGCAGCACATGAAAATAATACGGACTCGAAGTAGAAAATGCACAAATAACCGAAAAGCCAAGCGTCGTAAAAATTGAATAAAATGGCAGCGATACTGGGGACTTGCTTGCCGTTTTTCCCATACTTTCAGTCAATTAAATTTCACGATCAAGCACATAAATCTTTAACGGTCACAGCATAGACGACAATTGTTTATTCCAAGCTCTATTCTCTTGTTTTATTTTATATATTTTTTTTTGTTTCTCCGCCCGGCCTTTGTTTGCAATTCGTTTTAAATTTTTATTGGCAATTTAGGGTATATTTTATGGCTGGCACAGCGGGTGCCGGACCAGCGGGCCAGCAAAATAAAGTTATTTAATGCGGCAATTTATTTTTTTAAAAAAGCATTAAACGAAGGATATACGTATGTTTTAATTTGAGAGCTCTTACCTCGGTGGGCTGTGGAATGGCCGGGGCGGCTCTGGGCTTGGAGACCGAAGGTTTCTTCCTGTTTTTGCCACCGCGTCGTTTGTCCTGCACGACCACAGAGTCCTGGCAGAAGCGCTCCATCATTTTAATGAAAACGTTGGCCGTTTCCACCACATCGCGTAGAAAAACCCTGCAGAGGTTAGTTAACACACATGAGCATATATTGTAATTAAATTCTTTATTATAAAGTAATATGCATGTGCAGCACATGTGCAGCAACCAAATTGAATTTGTGTTGCCTGCTGGCCCCGTTTATGAAAAATGCATGCCACATGCTCAAAATTCAATTAAAAGTGTCAAATGCATCATTTTTTCCAAATCATTTTTCTTCTCCCCATTGAATGCAATTTATGGCAAAACATTTGCGTTCATTTGCCCACATCCGTAATAATAATCGTGATCTGTTTGGTATTAAATTTGAAGCGGCACACATTTGAAAAGAATAATTCCTGCTAGCTCCGCAGAGTGGCCAATGTTTGTACAGAAAATGTTTATGTTCGTTTCGCACCTGACAGCTGCGGATTATTATTGGCAGCGAATGCTGTTGACACGTTTTTAAATAACCAAAATCAAAATAAAACCCGAGCATTTGGCAAATGGTTCCTTCATTTAATCGCATTTATTGAATGTCATCGAGTACATTAAACCGACGAAAGTCACGCCGCCCACTAAAGTTGCCTCTTCGATTGAAAACTCCCACGATGACTAACTAACAAACCCCAACCCGATCCCCGAGCTGACTGATGATGTGGCCTCTTATTCTGTCGTTTGCTGTCGAAGCCGATGACGCCTCCAATTAGCAAATTACCCCCAAAATGCCAAAAGGCATTTGCCTGTTGGCCAACAAAAAAAAACACGACAAAAAAAAAAGAAACAAACTGGGAAAAACGTAAAACGAGGCAGAAGACAGCCGCCAAGCTGCCAAAATCAGCTGCCAGTTTGCCGGGGAGCTGCTAACTTCCGCTTTGTTTTTAGCCGAAAGCCCCAAAAATAAAAGCCAACGTCATTGTGCACGTCAATTTGTTAAAATGATTGATTGCCGGGTTGGAATAATGAAAATTGCGCGGAGTCACCAGCAACCAAAAAGGGACAATGCAAAGCAGGCGGACCCTGAATAGATCCAAAATATATAGCCCAACTATGCTGATGAGGGAATGCCTGCTGGGTTTTGGTTACATTTCCGTTCCGGCTGAGAGAGCTCAACCCAAATCTTAAATTGAAAGCCCACTCAAATGAATTTGGAGCCTACATACGAGTATATGCGCAACTTATAACACATTCAATACTTTTGCAAACATCAGATGTACAGATATTATTTACAATATTATTTACCTAATTTTTAACATTTTTTCTATATTATTTATTGACACAACGTGTTTTATAATTTATTTAAATACTATTAAAGTTAACTGCTCAAACAAAAATAAACACGTATAATAATGCTTAGGAAATCCCTAATCCCTAATCAATTATTATCCTACTTATAGGATAATTTTAAAAATGTACAACATATTTATATTGATTACTAATTAGTTCCAAATTTTTCCTATCCCAACAGTTAAGAAGAAATATTAAAAAAAAAACATTTCGTCTGAAAATGTGTTCAAATTCTTTTAGTACCATATTTTCCGGATCCCGGGCTCAAATCAAAAAGTATAAAAATTCTTAATAAAACCTTAATCTACTTCATATTTCCCTATTTCATAGTCCCTCTAAAAATGAGTCAATATATTTATAAGCATTATGAAAACAATACAAACGTTTTTATATGTTTTTTCCAACAGTTACCCAAACATATTTTCTTTAAAAGAAACTTTAAGCGCAACTAAACATTTCATTCCCTTGTAGCCTCATAAATGTTGCAAGCCCTGGAAAACAAGTCGCACAAATATTTGCATCTGAAAATGTGATCAAATTCTTTCGGCACTATAATTGCCGGATCCCAAGCTCCCAGGGCTCGCGGGCTTGGCGTGAAAATATTCGAACAACAGGACACAGAAAGCACCCGCTGCCGTTGACACTTGCTGCCAATGGCACTGGCGAAAATTTATGCAAATTCGTTGCGAATTTTAATGCCCCCGCATGAGGAGTATGCGCCACCGCCAACGGAAGAGTTGGCGGCATTTTCGGCATTTTGCCAATGCGGTCAATGTGCCACCGAAGGGACCAAATGGTACACAAAACGCCGCACGGCTGCTGAGGTGATCCTCGGTTCCATCCACCGGGGAAATGAATTTGTAATGAAAGTGGTTATCCGGCATTCGATGCACTGTTCCAGCGCCGCCCATAGACATTTAGCCAAATTAAACAGGGCAAATAATTCAAAAGCTGCGCCCGCCCAAACAGCCCAAACAGGCCGGCAAATGGCAAATTCTTGTTTCAACAACAATCCGCCTGTACAATGCAGCGTTTGCCTTTTGATGGACTAAATGGATTAGCGAATTTGTGCTAAATTAACAACGCACTGATAAATGCACTGCAGGCTGGCCATGAAAGCGAGTGAATTACATATTGTACATTTACAATTGGCTAGCAAATTACTTTTCTAATATTTGCCAACAAATGGATGAGATTTAAACCTTCTCTGGAACTATAAATAAATCAGAGAGTGCAAATATGTTAACTGTGGAATGACCATGATTTTTGTATGCATCAAGGGTTAGTCGGGGAATTTGTGTAAATCATTTAAAAGACATGTTCAAACATATAAATTTGCCGGGATTTTCTCTATTTTGTCAATGTATATTGCATATTTTACATTTACAATTGGCCAGCAAATTAGTTTTCTAATATTTAAACCGGAATTTAGCAAACAAAGGCAATAGATTAAAAAAGTTTCTGGTCCCTAAATTACAGATAAATGCTGAATGCGGTGAATGTTATCCTTTGAGGCAAATAATTTTTCCGGGACACCAACATGTAACCATCCTTTCGCCTGTTGTATAAATAATTGAATCCATCAAACTTTACAAAAAAAAAACCTAAGGGTAAACTCTAAGCAACCGCCAATATTGCATTACTGCAAACAATCGGATACCCAATAAACTGAACCCTATTTACAAAAGTAAACAAGATGGAATGGGCCTCATTTAACAACCATTAGATAGACGCTGTCTCCACACTCGCCAGCCAATTTCAATGCTGTATTCGGCCATTTGTATTGATCAAGAACTGTCGGCTTTGACCGCAACTGACAGGAGTACAAAACTACGAGTACAAGAGCGAGTGGGACTGGCACCCGAGGCAAATTGATGATAAAGGACGCAGCAGTTGACTGCAAGGTGCCGCGGTCCTGGTGCCGGTGCTGGTGCTATGGCTGGTGCAGGTGGATTTGAAATTCCAGGTGTGGTGCGGTGGCCATTCGATGATGACTGGAAATGGGAAATGAATCAGGCGCAGCCCCGTCAGACGATACCGCAAAGATGTCTGTGGTGGCGGCATTAACAGCAGGCGAAGCGTAAAAACTGCTGGTACCTGGTGGCTGGTGGCTGGTGGCTGCGGCAGCCACTCCGCTTGATTCTGGTTGTGGGCGGTGCTGCTGCAGATGCTGATTCTGACCACAACGCCAAGCAACCGCGGCGGAGAAGGCGGGCTGGGTGGTTGGGTGCTTGGGCGGTTAGGCGGCTGGGCGGCTGGGCTGTTGAGCGGTTGGGCGGTTGAGCGGGTGGGTGTCATTTCTCCTCGGTTGCTGCAACATATTGCATGCCGCAAATTATTTTACAAGCGAATCCAAATCGATTGCCGGCCATGGTACCCCGCCCTAATGATGCGCAGGTGCAAATCGAGTAACCCCCACTTACAATCGTACTACAATGCACGGAGAAAAATTACATGATGCTGCTTTGGTTGCCAGAAAATTACGAAAACTATTAAGTGATCTAAGAACTAAATACAACCGAGGGATCTCTAAATAAGGAAAAAAGGTAAACCGTTGATATTGTTAAATAGAAGAAACATTTCTATTAAATCAATTAAAATATAATACAATAAAATCAATTAAAATATAATACAATAAAATCAATTAAAATATAATAAAAAATAAAAAACTTTTGTAGCCTATGAGGTGCAAATACTCAAAGAGAAATAAGGTAAATGCAAAGTGAAGCAAGTCAAAATTGTGACTTGTCAGCCTGTTATTTTTGAACACTAAAGTAGGCAACGAATTTTTTCAAAACTCTGTAACGCAGTGCCCTGCCCTGTAATTCTCAACCGGTTCAAGTGACGCCAAATCACATAGTCCCGAATTCTCAACCGGTTCAGACTTGTTTTGCATAGGTAAGCAACCAATCGAGCAGGAAAAATTATAGACAGGATGGAGGCTCCCGATTCTACCAGCGACGCTGGCGCCGCGCCCCAGGTGATAGACGACGAGCAACCGACGACGAGTGGAGCTGCCCAGAGGGCCCTTGCGATTTCCAAGGAGGGTAGCAGCGGCGGAAGCAGCAGTGGCAGCAGCACCAGCACCAGCGCCAACACCAGCACTGCGGCGAAGAACCGTTTCGAGATTAAGAAGTGGAACGCCGTCGCCATGTGGGCTTGGGACATCCTAGTGGACAACTGCGCCATCTGCCGCAACCACATCATGGACCTTTGCATCGAGTGTCAGGCGGATCCTTCCATGATGATCAACGAGGAGTGCACCGTTGCCTGGGGCGTCTGCAACCACGCCTTCCATTTCCACTGCATCTCTCGCTGGCTGAAGACCCGCCAGGTCTGCCCCTTGGACAATCGTGAGTGGGAGTTCCAGAAGTACGGCCATTAATCACAAATGCAATTTTGCAACAAAAGCACACGCAGTCATCGTGCACACACACACACACAAATAAGAAATATGTAACAAATAACAAATATGTACTCAAAAAACAGGCGATTAAATATGTATAGATTTGTAATGATTGAATAGTAAAGAACTACGCTGCATGAATTAAAAATTCCACTGAGTTTTTCCTACAAAAACCTAAATCAAAAACTTATCGATAATAATCGGCAAAATATGAAAATTCCATTTTTAAAGGTACAATAAATATACAACATATGTATTTTCTCTATCTGCACACATACTCAATCTCAAGCACCTGTGACCGACGACGCCCTAGCATCAGGACAAAGATAAATCGTTAATAAATTATTTATAATTAATTTGTATGCACGCGGTTTTGTAATTTCTTGCTGTTGTTGGCTAAAACTGATTTGATATTCGCGTTTACGCTGATTAAATGGACGCCAAACAGCCACAAATGCCGGGCAATGGATGGAAGGGCGAAGGACGACGAAGGAGCAGAAGTTTCAAGGAGCATGGAGCATGGAGCATGAAGCAGCAGGTTGAGCATACAGAATTAATTAGAACACTTGGGTGTTGTTGGGGTTGGTCAGCGGTTTTGCAGAACGCCAGATGGAAGATTGTCTTCGCGTCGAGTTTGAGCGCATGTTGAATAAATGATAAAATGTAATTGCGCCCAGACAGCCACGACCCCACCGCCTATTTAGGGGTTATTGTTGTTCTTGTTCCTGTTTCTGTGCTTGTTGTTGGTATAAGGCGTTTATAATGAAAATATTATTAATTATGACAGCCGCAACAACAATGAGTGATGGGCCTCGATTGCCTGGCTGGTATATCTAAAATGCGGGATGAGAATATACGCGTATATAGGGTAGAGGATAATGGGGGCAACGTTAAGTGGCCCTGCCAACCGGCGAGGGTCATAAATTATTCATCTTGACACCGAAAAATCTTTAATCCGTCACTGGGCACTGATTGCAGTTCAAAAGGCAATGCGGCATTTACATAATTGACAATTGGCCAGCTTAATTGAAAGCTCTCTGGCTGGCGTCGCAGCTTAATGCTTAATCGATTTAATTCTTTAAACCAACTATTTTCAGCTCTTGCTCCGCATTAATCATGCCCCAATTAAGCAACAGTTGCTGCACCGCCACAGCTGCAGATACATGCAACTATCCCGCTCGTATCTCTATCTGTATCTGTATCTGTATCTCTGCAAGTGTGTATCCAAGCCCCGGTGCCGTAGCTGCAATTGCTGCGAGTTTCCTGCTCTGTCAATTTCATGTTTGCGCGCTAAATTAATTTAGTCAAAGCTTTCAAATTGCCAGTGCAGATGTGAGGGAGACTCGCTGCGACCAAACTGAAGCGTTCATAGTTGGCAGTGGCACAACAAAATGTTTATCTGCCTGTGTGTCATCGGACACACAGTGGAGCATGTGCGTCCTAGAGCAAAGATCGGGCCAAATTTGATACACGTCAAATGATTTATGCCATTTCTAGAGAGTCCTTAGGCATATCAGAAAACCAAACACCAATCAAAACATCCAAATTATGAACTGGGAAATGCTAACCCCATGAAAAAATAGTTGCCACAAAGTATTGTACATTTTTGTATTTTTAATAAGGCCAATAAAACTCCTGGAATCTCTATGGAATTTTTATCAAATTGTTCTCAAATATTTCCTGCAAAATATTCATTCAATCTAAATTATTATATAACTGAGTTTCCAATGAATTTCTATAGAACTAGAAACGCACCTTCGGCACACAGAGTTAGTTCAGAAACTAAATAATCCAGACTTCGAATATGTGTTCAAATAAAACAAATTGTTACCCAGCCCGAAAGCAAAACATAACAATTTGTAGAGAAGAAAAAATAGAACAATTGCTTCGGGCTTTGTTTATTGTTTAAAGTTTAAACATTCCCCTTTGATTTCTTCAATTTCAATTCATAAAACAAACCAAACATGGCTTGAACTTTCCAGCTTGTGCTGAGTGTTTTAATGCCTCGGTGTTGGCTTATATAATTCAATATGGATCTTGGAAAACTTTGCATTGGCCCATGGTATCCATTTTTGCAAATGTCAGAGCGAGTCGCTGACATAGAAATAAATTTGCAGGCATTTATTGCAGGTATCACTCAGCGCACAGCAAACAGACGTTTGACAGGCGAATTTGTGCAGCCATTTAGAAATATTCAAGTGAGTCTACTAACTCTTAACGTTCGAAATAACTAAAAAAAATTGCAATTATCTAAATGGATTGCGCAGTGCCACGCAGGGTGGAGGGTCCCGAGGAGTGTGGAGTGTGGGAGTGAAAGGCTTTTGCATTCAAAAAAGACACAAGGATGATGACGAACGATGATGGCAGCCCAATGGCTGGAAATAAGTGGGTCTGGAGATGTGGAGGTGTTGGCCTCGAGTCAATGAACCCAATCTCTGACACGAGTTCGGCTGCAAAATCTGGGTAATGAGTTTAAAACACTCGACTAAAGCGAAGCACCTGCTGCACTCAATTTTCAATTCACTCTGCAGCGATTTATCAAGTACCCGCAGAGTGTGGCACACGCTGCAATTGAAATAATCTCGACTCGCAGCTCCGTGCTAACACGGCAATTAGGATGCAGCTGAGGTGGCTCGATTCGCCCCGAAAAATGGGAATAATATGAGTATATACCGCATACAAGGGGAGACACACTGAGCAGCATGAGTTGCCTTCCAGCAAATGGCATAATTTTTATGCCAGAGCACGCGTGGAGCACAAGCTTGTAAAATCAATTAAAGTTTTGGTCCAAGACTCCTTCCACTTTTCCCGCCCAAAGCGTGTGTGCAACTAGTTTGTTTTGGCCAACACTGAGAGTATAGAGTTTTGGCGGGAAACCCAGACATCACTATTGACATGTATTTAAGGCATCTAAAAAAATATTTACCAATAATCCCTACAAGACTTCTGCATGAATGCATCCAAAACAAATGAATCCCTCATTCTAGGTTGCGCACGCTTTTTTTTCATCACAGTATATCCTGCCTATATGTATAGTATAAGGTACAGTAAAGAATGAGTGCAGTATTTTTAAGAAGACTACACTATTGTACAGGTCCGTCATGCTACAAATGAGTACATTCATGAAGAAGTCTAATACCTACAGTACATAACATATCCATTTTTATTTGTGAAATTATTTCGGTAAAATGAGGCAGCAAAAACTCGAAACTTAACTCGCTTTGCTTCTAATATTTGAAGTGGGAAAAAAGCTAGGCCTGATGCTAAAGCTGGCGAAAGTCTGCCCAGCACTGATGGGTGAATCATTGGAAGGATAGTGATACCGATGGCAGACTGGTGTGCAAATAGCCGAACAAACCGAGCAGGACTCCCAAGACAAAGGCATGCCGCTAAGACAAACACAGTCTGATTGCTGAAGGGATAACAACGAAGGGACTAACAGGAAGTCCTTGCAGGAGCCAGTGCATATTTTGGCGGGGCAACTGGTGGGTAGTAATCCCATTAGAGGATGCGTGTGTTTGGATTGCTTATTTGTGGATGCCACGGGGTCGCTCTACGCTTATCTATCAGCAATGCAGCCGTACGGGTATCCACTGCGAGCGGAGAGTAATGGGAATGGAAATATAGTAGGCTGGGACATGGGACACCGGGTATGCGGCTTGGGTCATGGGGCAGATGGCAGAAGGCAGAAGGCAGGGGGTAGGTTATTTCCAATTGGAATGTGTGCTTGCATTGCTCGGATGGCTGCTGATACTCACTTTGTGCTGTGCGCCTCATTGTAGTTCATTAACAAATGCAGCACCGTCTCCCGATACTCCAGCACATAGCACACGTTGTTCAGCAACATATCGAAGAGGGCTCGCGCGTTGCTGTCGTCCTTTAGCTTCTGCAACGCCAGCAGGCTCTGCAGCAATTCCCGGAATGTCTTTAATTAAAAAATTGGTAAGCATTAACTTGGCAAACGCCTTCGGTTGATTGAAACGATCTGAACCGAACCGGGGAGTGTGGCCTGTGTGTGTGGTGTGTGGGGTGTGTGATGCATTGTAATGAGTCCTTTTCTCGCATGTTTGTAATTATATGTTTAGTATTCTCGATTGCGCTTGTGGTCCTTTGGGCCCAAATAGCTTTGGTGTGAACGGAATTGATTGGACTTTGAAGTGGATTGCTTCTGTTTGAACTTCTCAATCCGGCTAAATGGAAGCGACGAAACGAAGCGGAGGTGTCTTCCCGCCCTGCAAATCCAATCATCGGATGTGGCCTAAATGTTTAATGCCCGCAACTCGATTGCACTTGGTTATTTGAATAGAATGTATACATTAAGGACACATGCTAATGAAATATTTAAGCCAAGGAATTCGCCACATTTTCACAATTTCATGTCTCATTTCACAATTCTCACACTTTGTTGGCATTTCGTTTGGTTTTGTGCATTCAAATTGGGAGAATTCTGTGATAATTTCCATGCAGTATATATAATAATTGGAACAAAAATGAATACACGGACCATTTCCTCTTTATCCTTCTCTAGATTCCGTTTTGCATTGTTATCCCTTGAATTTTCCCTTTTGCTTTGAGGGAAATGATCAAAGCAGTCCTTGTGCCACGCATTTTTAACTAATCCCCAACCTGACGGGATGTTCATTTGAAGTCCTGTGCAACTTTAAGGACCTGTGTGTGGAGTTTTGCCAGCCAAGCACCCATTTCCCGGACTTAATCCAAGGCAAACGATGAGCGGCTGCAGAAAGTGCCCCCGAAAGTGCACTTACAGTGCCAAAGCAAACAACAACAGACCCTCCAAACACACACCCCACACACGGCGGCTTAGATGGCCGCCCGGCCGCCCGAAAGGCGGGGCAGGATCGCAAGGATAAAGGTTGCGAAAAGGAAGTGCCGGTGGTCCGGGAACTGCTGTACCGGAGTGACTTACCAAAAGGGCTACATGCAGTCGCTTGGCCCAGAGACGCGCCTGTTTCTTGTCGCTCACAATCATGTCCATGTCATGTTGCATGCGCGTCAGGACCCAGTGGAAGCATTGTATGCTCAGCGACTCGCTGCGAATGAAATGGAAAAGCCGGATAAACCAGCCGGGTTGCGTTAATATTGGGTGTAGTGAACAAAATAATTACATATTCAATTTGTGTAATATTCAAATCGTTATTAGCTAATTTAGTATGGAACCCAAAACTAGGCAAAGTGGCATTTGTCTTGGGAACTGCGAGTAAAATATTATATTATTATTCACTATTATATTATATAAATGTTATAGTTCATTTTCAGCAGTGCTTTTGCGCCCGGCATGTGTTTGTCCGGGTTTTGTAGGTAATACACACTGTGTGTGAGCACATATTTAAATAATAAAAGGTTGCATTAAAGTTGGCCAAAAAGTTGGCAGCAAGAAGCGGGAAAACAGGTAAGCAGCTTGCCTCCTACTACACTCCCCAGCATCTTGTTGCTGCCTCCGACCTGTGCAACTTGCACAGCGAAAAACTCATTAACGAAATTAATTTTTAAGTAGCGCTAGAATTGAGCGGCAGCCCAAGTTTTTAGGGGCCAGTGGGGCGTTGACAAGCAGCACCTCTGCCGCACGTCTCTGCCTCTCTGCTGCACAACCCGCTCATTTCTGCCTCTGCCTCTAGCACTTCCGGCGGTTGACGTGGCTGCAACATTTGCCTGCAACTTGGCTAAATTAGCAGCACGTCTACTGCTGCGGCGACCATTAAACTTTGCAACAACGTCAGGAGACGTTTGAAGAGGCATTAAAAACAAATTAATTACAGATGTGCGGTGCCAGCAGCCGCCCAAAAGCAATAGCAACGGCAATAGATGCAGCAACCGAAATAAATAAATTATAAAATCAATAAATGTGCATTGAACAACGAATGTGGTAAAGAGAAGCGGTAATGATTGATGCTCAAACTTTTTTCAGCTCAGAGGCAGTGCAAACTTAAGGGAAAAAGTAAATAAACCTTTAATTTATTTAAACAGAAAGCATGACAAACAGAGAACTGCATTGCAGGGGAAGAAAATGTTATTTTATAATTTCAGGGGAAAGTTTACTTTCGTGTCAAAGTTTTATAAACGAGCCCCTGTTTTTCTATTTTTCTAGAATTTTACCAAATGTATTTGCTGGCCCAGGAATACTCAGGAATACCTACCTGATCATTGCCAGACTTCAAACAATTGAATTCGGTATCAATGCTTTGTACGTGCACTCGCATAAACAAAATTACAAAATCCAATTTCACTTTTTTCGGGTTGGACAAAAGTTTGGCCATCCAAAAAGGCCCGCCCATACATTACAGCAATGCCATGCTTTATATAGTGCAAAATCAGTAGAAAATGGCAGACGATAAAGAAAGTTCCAGGCGGGGGGATGGGGCCAGCGTCAAATTGCATTTGAGGAAATAAACAGAAAGTTTTATGGCTGACAAGTATATAGGATGCGTACTATATAGAAAAAAAAACCAAAGTGGCTGCGGGATGGGGGGAAAATGAGTCAAAAAAGTACGAGTATGATATAAGGCAGGAGGGGCTGGAAGGACATGCCTGAAAATGAAAAACAGAAGCGGAGCAGGAGCAGCCAACCGACCAGAAACTTAGAATAGTGCGAGGGAGGCTCCTACTTCCTCCGGCCAACCGAGAGAAACTGAGAAACTGGGAAACAGAGAACCGGAGAAATGGAGAAACCGAGAGAAAAGGGGTCTCCGGCAGGCAAAACTTTGCGCCAACGGAATGACAACATTTTTGCAAAGCTTCATTGTTGTCATTCAGAAACTAATTTGAAAGTAACCAAAACAATTTTAAAGAAATTTCCCACCACACAGCCGAGGAGGAGCAGGATCTTTGGGTGCGGGCAAAGCAGGGGCCAGTCAGGAACATGGACCATGGACCATGGACCGTGGACCAAAGGACCAAGGAGCAACGTCAGCCGGATGACAGCATAAAGAACGCAAAATTTTATTAACAGCATGCTGGACAAGAATGAAAACAACAACAGGCCACCAGGAATGCCAACCCAGTACCAAAATGCCTGCACTAAAACAAAATGATGGCCGCAGTTTCTATTAATATTATATTATTGGATTAAAAAATATAATATAAAGGCATGTGATTATTAGGGAGTTTATTATAGAGCATATAGTTTAAAAAACATCCTTAACAGGGCGTGTAAAAGGTTACAAAAAAATTATAACTTCAGAATTTAATAAATCCCTGTATATTTAAAACATAAATAAACAAACCTAATTTTGTAAGCCGTTTTATCTAGTTTTTAAGTAATTTAGATGAGTTCCCGATCAATTTTTTCAAAAATAATAGAAAAATGGAAAATTCAATACTTTTGTCGAATTTTTATTATAGTTTCCATATTTTAGTAAAATTTGCATATTTAATTTTTAATTTGTTTCTTGTATGTTACATTTTATCAAGACCTTATTTAACCACTTCTGTTAATGCAACCTACGAAAACCAAGTTTAAACTTAATAAAATAAGTATTGTTTTTTCAAAGACCACTACATTTTGCCTCCTAGAATGTTTAATATGTCAATGTTTCCTTTCGTCTTTTTACCCAAATAAGTATGCTTTCTTTTTTTTTCAAAACCCACGCCATTTCTGGTTTGCAAAACTCGTGCTGCTTGGGCAGTTTTTGAATTCCCTTGGCTTCTGGTTCATGGAGATTCGGCATGTTTGGCAACAACTTTGACCAAGAAATATGCTGGAGTTGTCCCAAAAATTGCCGGCAAGCCGTCCTGCAGTCGTTGTACTATAAAGTGGCCAAGTGTCGGGGGTCAACAATTGGCGTCATGACTTTGATTTGTGCAATGTGTTTGTTGGCCCCGCCGCGGATAAAAAAGGAATGCAATAAAAATTCAGTGACGAAGCGTCGACCGGGCAATGACATACAAATTGTGTTGTGACCGCAGAGGAATCACCGAATGGGGGAAATTTTCTGGGGGGATAACAGCTAGCAAAACATTTTACATTTCGTGTTGACAAAAGTGCCACCACAGCCAATGGAAATTGTCATGAGGCGAAACTTTATTTGTCAGCGCACTTTTCTCGCTTGCGATAAAAAATCAAATAAATGAGGAAAAGGGAGAGGGAAAGCGAGCTGAGGGGAAAACACTGGGAAGCCGCATTTAAGCGGCCCCTGGTTTTTCAGATGATAGATTGCCATTTCGACAGCTTATTGCATGCCGAAAACACTTGGAACAAATTCAATTTTAGTACTAAACTAAAAGTACTCGTATATGTTGCTGAAATTGAAATGAAATTAAATTCCTCTGGATATTATGGCTTAGGTTTTCAGAGCTTAAAACGAATATAAACTCGTTTATATTCCCACACCTCGACTAAATTGTTGGCCAAAAAAAGAATGTTCAAAGAGTGAGTAGCGAGTGTGGCCACCGAAATAAAAGTTTCTGCTGAATTTTCTTTCATTTGAAGAGTGTTGCAAAGTAATTTGATTAAAAGCCTTGATGAAGAGCAGCTTGTGCGCCGTGTATTTGCATATCTGCTGACTTGATGGGAAAGATGGGAGGTCAGCGTTTCATTAGCCCCGAAAACCGAAAACCAACACCTACATCAGCCGCCGCCGCCACCACCACCACCAGCATCATCATCATCCTAACACTTGCGAGAGCTTCGCTTTACTTCCATTCAAAATTTGGTAGGCAATTAATTTGAACACTTTGCACAGCCACATCGCCTATCTGGGGCAAGTCGAGCAATTCCCAAGAGCTATTTGCTATTTCCAAATGTCAGCCACCAACAGTGATGCCAAATGGTTCTTTAGTTTCAAAACCCTAATCTGTATATAAGTTAAATTTATGCTATATAAAATAAATGATAAATAAGGAACCACTCACCTGACTAACTGCAACTGCAGTCCGCTCAAACGATTGAACTCCATGAAAAATCGTATGGCCCACAATAGATAGGAGTCATCGTGACTCGAGGAGCCGGCATTCCGTTCCAGGACGCGACGCACCTGCCGCACCAAAGTGTTGTAAGCGGAGCGCAGCACCTCAATGCAGTATTCACGGAGGCACAATCTGCAGAAAACGCAACAACAAACGGCAAAAATATTGTGAGAAAAATCCAAAAGTCGAATGGAGTGAAAAGTGGAAGGTCGGAGGTGGATGAAAAATGCATGAAAAATGGTTATACCACAATAATATTGATTGAAAGCGAACGCCCTCTATCAGTTTATATAACAAATGCGGACGCTGCAACGGCATTTGGCAGCGCTGATGCAATAAATTTCACCCCGGCCAATTTATTTGTGCAACGCTGGCTAAAAGATGCATCCAACCATCGTGGCATCGTGCCCCTCCGAAAAACCATCCGAGCGGAGAGCAATCTCTGCCAGCAGACGCATCGATGCCGACGCGGATTAATTTATGCCACACGAAACAACAAGACACAAAAAGGAGGAGCAGTAAAGCCTATGGTCGAGGGTTTCGAACTTCCATACCCCTTTTTTAAGGTTATACGGCATTTTGGGCTTTTTACGGACAACGGACAAACGGACAGCACCCGATAAACAGTTGCTGTTTTTCCCTTGCATGCTAAAGGAGAACTGCCAATGGTTGGGGCTTTACAAATATCCATACTCCGTACTCAGTTATAGAGATTTTTAAAGGTTATTCGGCATTATGGACANCATTTTATGGACAACGGACAAACGGACAGGACCCGATAAACAGAGCTGTTTTTCCCTTGCATGCTAAAGGAGTACTGCCAATGGTTGGGGCTTTACAAATATGTATACCCCGTACTCAATTCTAGAGATTTTTAAAGGTTATTCGGCATTATGGACATTTTATGGACAACGGACAAACTCACAGGACCCGATAAACAGAGCTGTTTTTCTCTCGCATGCTAAAGGAGTACTACTGCCAATGGTTGGGCCTTTACAAATATCTATACCCCGGACTCAGTATAATGAATATTTTATACTGGTTTTTGGGACAAAGGACAAACGGACATGGCCCTATCGATTGAGCTGTTTCTTCGCTCTCATGCTAAATACAATATGCCCTTTGACTCCGTAAGTACCGGGTATCACACAAAAAGAAGTGGCATTCCTCTTGGCGGCTTATTGCCGCACATGCACTTGCGGTTGCCTAACAAATTGTTGTGTGTGCCCCGAGGATCGAAATCCTACACGTGACATTGATGAACTTTCGTTACGTGGCCAGGACTTGTGTGTTTTCTGGCCATTCGTTTGCGGGTGAGTTTCGGTTTTTTTTTGGCCACCGACAACGCTTATGGATGGGACATTTGCAGTTGTCTAATCACAGACCCATTTGTTCAGCCCTATCAATTTATGGGCGCCTGAAGATTTGCCTGCTGCCGAGCGGCGAGTAAGCCGCTTCTTGGCCCATAAACCAGGCAAAGCCCGGCTAGCGGCTAAAGGCCTCGGCTAACAAGCAAAAATGTTGCCTCTGCTTCAGCCTCAGCCCCTGCCAGGCTGCCAAACCATTGAAATCGCAGCGGCAAATGGGAAAAACCTTTTGAGGATTTTACTTGAAAATTGCACGGCTCGGTGGCCAGAGAGTAGATTCCAGAGTCGATGGCAATGCCGATGCCGATGGCGATGGCGATGGCGATGCAGAAAATGCCGATGCCAATGGCGGCGCCAACTTGCTGCTGCACTTTTATCTCTGGCCCGGGTTTTTATGCCCCTGCACCACAAATTGTGGCAGCTTTGAGACTTTGCAGCCCGGCGAACTTTGCCCACGAAGTTGGAATGCTCTCCAAGGCGCGCAAAGGGTTTGTAATTATTAACTTTGGGACTTTAATCAAGGCTCGAATAAAATCGCAAAGACATTGGAAGGTTAAAGAGAATATAAGAGTTTTGGATTTCGTTTGAAAATTTATTACTTTTATGCAATTCCCCCAAAACTAGAGTATGCCTTTTAGTTACCAAACCGAAACCAAGTCTGCGGCAAATGCATTTACTGTAACTGCTCAGGTCGTCCTGGATTCAGGGCGAGGGCGGGACGCGGAGCGCTCGGGGCGTTGTAACACGAGGAGGAGATCCTTTAAGTAGTTTGTTGGTTAGCAGAGGAGCATAAAATAGCTGCACCTGGTGGCCATTAGGGGGTGCGGCGACCGAGGCAACGGAGACGACGGAGGCTCTCGCCCAAGATATTGTTTAGCCAAGAGACCAACTCGGGCGGAACCCTTTGCAGGACTTTGAGGGAAAGGAAAGCCGCCGCCGAGCAGCCAATATCGTTTGTGCGATTCTATAAAACAGCAGCACAACGAGGAGCAGCACAAGGAACGGAAATGGCTTCATTTATTATTGAATATTATTTTATACGCTCGCCCGCGTCCTCACCAGCCCAATCTTGCTTCCGTAAAATCGAAAATCAATGGCCGGGATGTGGCCTGCGCGCCGAGTCGGTTGGCCATAACAATTCCAATGCTAATGGTTTTGCCAGACAAATGGATATGGCTCTTCTTATTTTTCCCGGGCTGCTGCAGGCGGCACTCACTTACCTCACTGTGAAGGCGCTGCGTCTGGTGACCTGGGCCTCCTCCTTGATGTGGCGATGCGAGCGCTTCTGCTGTTGCTTTTCGCGATCGAAGTCGATGGTGGAAACCCGCTCCAAGGCCTGGTGGCATATCACATCCCGGTCGGAAACGGACTTCATGTTGCGGATGACGTAGGTGCCGCCGAAGCGGGAGTGTCGTCCTGGCGGCGGACGAGCCTGGCGACGAGCACGCTCCCGACGACGGGCGGCCAAAAGCTCCTGCTGATCGCGCTGCTTTTCGCTGAGACTGCGCTGCAAGGAGGCATCTGCCAGGGATTCAGCGCTCTAAAAGGGATACAGAATTATATGGTTAATAAATGTTTTCAAAACCACTTATAAATGGCACTTATAAATGGCAAATACATGCAGATTCTTGTTGCCCTTTAGTAACTTTTACAGTCCATTATATTTGGGAAAGATCTTTTGAAATTTGTTTATTATAACACATTGGGGACAACCTAATCTGAATAAAATGTTTTGTATTCAATATTGTCAATTTTTAAGAAATATAATACAACTTTTCGTAGCTATAGTTTTACTTGGATATCTAAATAAAGGAATTTCCTTGATTTATTCCCCTTGCAATACCTTTTCTTACTCGGGAATTTCATTGAAATTGTTAATTCTATTTAAAAATATATATTCTGTTTGTTCACAAATATATTAAAAACAAGGATCAAGCGTATAGATTTTAGTCTTAAGATCCGTTTTTGTTAAATAAGCCTGAATTTTGATAGTCTTTTCTCAAAGAAAACGTTAATAAAATAAAGAATATTTAGTTGAGTAAATGTCATAACATATGTAATATTTAAAGGTGTAACAATATAAATCCTTTTAATATGATAATAATAATGAATTCGCAGCTATTTACTAGAGGGTTACAAGCTACAGTTAATAGCAATTCACCTCAAATAAAAGGCCTTGGAGTGCGTCATATATTTATTAATAAAGTCACCACTCACCTGTTCCCTGTAGAGCAGGCACAGGATCTCCAGGCCGTGCAGATGGAACTGCTCCTCGTCCGGCGATGAGATGATGAAGAGCACCAGGTCCAGCATTCCCGTCTGGTGCAGGGCCCAGATGACCTGGTCGTGCAGGCTGGCATCGTTGTCCGCCCGGCACTCGGCCTCCGGATTGGCCGGCACTTGCAGGACATTCCGCACCAGCACCAGGATGCGCTCAATCAGCAGGTTCTGCTCCTCGCCGCGAATGGCAAAGGCCTGGAAAAAAGGCAAATAAGAAAACCCCAAAAAGCATTATTACAAGGGATACCATTAAGAGTCGAGTCAGTGTAATAAAATGCTGCTGCAAAATCCCTGTGTAAAAATCTAAGCACCAAATCCCGCGAGTCAAGTTAAAATAATCAAATGAAATTAAATTAAATTAAATTGCAAATTTATGTAGCTCGACTGTAAAACGGAAGGAAGCCCAAGGACTCAGCGATGGGGACGAGACAAGCGATGGGGACGGGACCACAACAAAGTCAAGTTGAAATCAATTTGAGTTGGGATGCCAGGATGCCAGGATGCGTGCGAGTTGGGCGGGGCTGCTGGGAGCAGCAGCAGGACATTACAGTTGCTGCTGTGAGCTTAAAAATAAATACAACTAATGCGGCTTTTGTGCCTACAAGCCAGCTGTGGCTCCTCCTCCCAGGACATAGACACCCCGACACATAAAACCCTGACCCTCGCACCCCAAACGCTCTCCCTGCCTCCTCAAAGGGCAAAGTTAATAATGACTTCCGTTTTTGGTTTCCCTACGCAACACCAACGGCACCCAAGCAGGAGGTGCTGGCTGCCTAGCTGGCTGGCTGGCTCATTCAAAACCGAAAGCTCAAAGTTCCGGATCCGAGCGAAAGTGGCGGGCCAGGACCTCCTCCTTCTCCTCGGTCCTGGCTCCCGTCGCTTCTGTCCACTTGGCTGCTCGCCGCGCGCACTCGTACATCAAAGCGTGCAAGTCGGTGCCTCGCAAAATAAGGAAGCAGGAGCATAAAAAGTCAAAGCCCGACAGCCGCCGCACTTGCAAAAAATTTCAACCGCAAAATTAACACAAATATTTTGCAGTCCCGAAAAGGAAAAACGAAATAAGTTTCAAGTACGCAGCAACGCAAAACATGAAACATTTAAAACCATTTGGATGTTCCAAATGTCACATCATTACATATAGCTTTTGCAGTCAAAGAGATATACATTTAGCAAATGGAAAACTCCGAAATTTAGTTAGAAGTAAACAAAGTTAGGTGGGCAAAACTCATGGTTTATGTGCCCATAAATGTATGCCAAAAGTGCAATAACAAAGGGTTATTTCAATAGGTAATACTAAAGGAATATGGTAATATTGTAGATCCAAATTAGTAAAACGTACCAGACGCAATAGAGTTGTGAAAAAAACAAGAATAGTGAAATTTTGTAAAGATTTCTAAGCCCTTAAATGTTGAAATAAAACTGGTATAACATCTAGCCATAAAGCTAAAATACTTCACATAAAACTTTAAATTATTTAAAGACAACATATTTTTGTGAGGCTAGCGTTGCGCGAATACTATACATAAAATAAGTACCATGAAAATACGTTTTCAATGAATTTTTCATAAGTATATTATTAATCAGAGACTACATTTATTAATTTATATTTTTTCGTAGTTTTTTGGCGCTTCAAGAAGTTATTTATCGGCTAATTTATATCCAATTCTAAATTGCAATACCAAATCTCTAGCGATAGCGCTCATGTTTCCATTAAACTCCGTATAAATTTCGTGTGTAGAACATTTTTTAGTGTGCATAAACAAAAAAAAAGGGGGGGAGTGGGTGGATCCCGGAGGCAAGAGCGGAAAAATCCTCGTACACATTCATTATCAACGACAACAGCCACGCAGCTACACAAAAAAAACAAATAGACAGCATCCATATAGAAATTCGCCTGCATTTAACCTAACAAAAAACAACCAAAAACACACGGAAAACCGAGGAAAACGGCACAAATAAAAGGAAAAGCGCTCGCCCCTCATCTAAAAAAAAAAAAGAACAAAAATGGAAATGTAAAGAAATCCTCCGGCGACTCTTTGGCAACGCTGCCAACGCATCGCCATGAAAATCCTTTGGAATTGCTCCCCGGAGTGTTATGAATGTCGATTCAATCGGCTTTAAATGAATTTATTTCGCTTTGTTCCGGGGGTGACGGCGGCAGATGGGTTCCCTTAACCTCTCATCTTTGGGGTTCCACTTTTCATTCCAGTTGCCAGGCTCTAAACTTATGATAATTGTCCCTTCAGTTAGATTTTGCTGGATTATTCCCCAACTAGTGGCGGCCGCAGGCGAAGAGTTTCCTTTTCTGTTTTATTTTATTCGGGTTTCGTCTAATTTTTCAATTACAAAATTTATGGCAATCAAGTCGAGGTTTATCCGCAATCACAGGGGGGGATTTTGTATTTTTATGTCTATGTTTTATTTTCCGGGGAGCCTGAGGCTAACTGCGAGCCCCCCTGAATATCCGTTTCTAATTCAATGCCGTTGGGCCAAACATGTCCTTTTATTCTCTTAACTGAAGGTTTCAGTCGGTTTCTAGGAACTTTATAAATGTTATAAATATCTAAGAGAACTCCAAAGAATGTAATGAATAAGCGAAAAATAATGTCAAATATTTGGAATCAAGTAAGTTTAAATGAATGTACGATTATTTGTTATACGAAAATATATACAGGTATTTGGAAATATTTGAATAGTAGAAATGATTACTATTTATTAATGCAAGCTATCAATCCAACCACAATTATTTCTACACATTCAAAGGTAGCTAATAAATATAGACAAAATTTCCAATTTTTTTATAGCAAACCCCTTTCTTAGTAGAATATTAACCTTGTTAATATTACCTAAAGAGCCCCTAAATATGGAAACATAATCAATTTAGTACAACAAAGACCATGGTTTGTATAATTTGTTATAGATCCCCAGGTTAATTCCTTGCAATATTAAAGAGCTGACAAATATAGACAAAACAACTCAATTTGTATAAGAAATTCCTGTGTTTCTACCTTTTAAAATAGATCCCATAAACCTTGTTAATATCGCCTAAAGAGCATTTTACAATTTACACCCATTCAGCTGTCTATCCTGGCATGTTTTCGTTTGGCAACTTTTTTGCACCTAAAAACTAGCAATTGAAAAAATTGTGAAAAGCAGACGACGTCCAGGCACACCCACTCAGACACCCAAAATGTGTGTGTGGATCCACCCACGCACTCGCTTAGATTGGCAATCATTGTTGCCGTACTTTTGGCCTTTGTGGTTTCGACAATGGCCCTCCCGAAACTCACCCACGGAGGTTCAATTTGATTTCGTTTGGTTTTAGGGCTCTTCTTGGCTGTTCCCATCTTTTTTGCTGATTTTTTTTGGTATAGTAGGTGGTATTCTGGGAGGAGTGTGAAGGCCGAGAATGAGTGACGTTTGTTTGATGCCAAGGTGCCTTGTAAAATTTGCGGAATTGTCACTTGCCACAGTAAAACCTCGCCCACCGACCACCCAGAGCTGTCTACTTGTTGCGGCTAAAAGGAATACTTCGAGTGGGTACCTAGATTGGATTTGAAATCGTGAGATATGCCCAAATTAAATTCCTTTTTGGCCCACAAAGGAACGGGATTGAGGGCACTTCAATGGAATAAAAAAATAAAAAAAAAAGGGAAAGGATGCGCAGGCAGGGAAGATAAAAGCGAGCAGATATGAAGTTCAAATTAGTTATGAACCCCGCCACAAAGGAGACGAGTGTGCTCAGTCATAAAGTCAGAGAAGCTGGCCAAAAACAAACTGTGCAAGTGGATTGGGGCTGGGAAAATGTGAAAAGCATTTTCCCTTCCCACACACAAACACACAAAAAACTTGACTGCTGGCAGCTGCAAGAGCCATTAAAACTTTTGCGTACCCGCTCGGCCATTAATACATAGATTATAAAGATTACAGGAATAGTTGCGCAAATGCCCCGACGATAATTGCCTGGGCTTTACAACAACAGCGCCCCTCCCTCGGCCACCCAAAAGGACACTACACTGGGGTGACCCAACCTTTGGGTGTGCACAAAAAAGCGAGCGCATTAAAGTGGCAAAGAGCCATTTTAACATAAATCAAACCGGTAATTTACTTTGCCAACATTCATAAAAAGTAACCAGCAAGTGGACACAAATTGCGGCAGATGAATTGTTCGAGTTTATCAGGAAAATTATCACGGGAAAATGTCTACATCCAGTGAATACTATGGCTATGTTTGTGATTATAAAGACTGCAGTTAATTTCCATGAAATTTGTCTGCAATTTAATACCTTTTAACTACTTTATATTTCTTGAAAATTCAGAGACAATTAAAATCTAGAGATATCTTGAGAACCCCAAAGGAACCTTAAGGTAAAATGGTTTACTTATTATTTACTTTGGGATAGTTTAGATTCTAAACTTTAGAATATTCTGCTTTGGAATCCAAGGTTTTGTGCCTTTAGATTTTAAAGGAAAAAACAAAATGTGTATAACTCTAATTTCAGACGAACAAAGATGGCACTCAAGACAGAAAAAGTTTCCGAAACATAGAGCCACCCTGCTGGCCACTAATTAACCACGAATCTGCAGGCAGCGGTCCTCGAAAACTCTCTATTCACAAACATTTGATAGCAAAAAGATATTCATAAATACAGCAGTATGAATGACTTGAAATTTTGAATTCCGGGCATCGTAAAGAGCAGATAAATCCGAGAGTGCAGGCGGCCACGAATCCGGCTAATCCTCGTTGTTGTTCACCTTCAGCAGCACGGCGTGCAGCAAGAGCATCATGACGAGGAACACGCCGCGCTGCAGGAGTGAGTACTCGGAGAAGCTTCGATGTGTGTTAAAGGGTTTACCCTCCGGCGGCATCAGCTGCGGGGCCAGGGGCCGGACCCTGGGAAACGCCCTGGCCGCCCGCTCGACGGAGGCGCGCAGGAACATGCTGACCACGGGCACGCGCAGCTCTTCGTGTATGCAATTGTTGCCCATGAGCACCCGACGCCGGTGTTCGTTCAAGGACATGCAGTAGTCGGAGGTCGTTGAGGAGCAGGATGTATACTGAACGGCGATCAGGGTGTTCTCCCCGATCCGCGACTGGCAGTACGGACACTTTACCCTGAAGCCCTGCGCCTTCATCCACTGCCGAATGCAGTCCGTGCAAAAGTGATGCCCGCAGAAGCTGACGCGAGGGTACCGCGCCGTTCGCATGCACACCAGGCAGCTGTAGTAACTGTTGATGTGCTTCAGCGCCTTCGTGGAGGACTTGATCACCTCCTGGGTGGTACACTCTTTCGAGATCTTCTGCGTGGGGCACTCGATCGCCTCCTGGGTGGGACACTCTTTCGAGATCTTCTGCGTGGGGCACTCGATCGCCTCTTGGGTGGGATCGCCTTCTGGGTGATCGATCGCCTTCCGGGTGGGGGGCGTTCGTTTGAAGATTGACACTCGATAACGCTGCCCGCTGGGCATTACGAATACAATCTGATTGCTATGGAGGGGACGGACCAATGGGAAACCGCCCTCTGTACTATCCAAGATCTCGAAAGACTTTTCCATAATGCCAAACTATGTTTTTACTTGTACACTCGCAGATCGACACGCTTGACGGGGCAGTAGTACTCACTATTTCGAGTGACAGCTTTAGCTTCTCGAACAGGGCCGTCCAAATCTTGTCCCGGGCAAAGGCTGCTTTGTAGCCCTGCAGGATGTCGATCAGCTCCATGAACACCTTCCTGCCGTGGTTGTCGCTGGGCGGGCCTTCGCGGTAGAGCAGGAGCGTGGGGTTCGTGAGGATCACCAGCAGGCGGATGAGCAGGTCGGAGAGCTCCTCGTGGTGCACGTAATCGGGCAGCATGTAAACCAAGTCGGTTTGCAGAACCTTCGCCCTGCCCAGGTGCCTGCGGTACTCGTGGTTGTCCAGGTCGCGTCTCAGGATCCAAATCAAGTGCTGTCACAGGGAGAGCAACAATTAGTTGGGGTTTGGTGGGGGATTTTGTTGAAAAAGCTACCTTTAGGCCTTCGGCGGCGTCGGGTTCCGCTTGGTATTTGGTGCCATCGCTGTAGCCCAAGGCCGCGCAGGTGGCGTCGATGTCTGCCAGCAAAATGGACATCTCTCCGGCCGATCACTTGCGCTTTAGTTAATTGGAAATTGTTTTGATGCGCAAACAAATACGAAACACGATCGGTGCGAAAAAGCGCGCGAAACTAAACTGAAACAGCTGAGATAACAGCGCAGCAGCAGAACAGCTGCTGTCTAACAGAGGCAGAAGTAAAATGCTGTTAACTCTTGATTGGCCTAAAACTGTGTACAAAGGAGTTTTAAAAGATTAAATTTATTTTTTATTGATTTACAAAGTTTATTTTATACTGAAAAAGTTAAACTGAAGCAGCTCAATAAAATTTATCGATCGATGGGTAGCGACAATCGGCTGACTTACGGTTGTTTCCGGTAGAGGTCGCTAGCAGGTTTCGTCCGTTAAATTCAAATTCAAAGATCTTATAGATCCTACATCATAGTAATTGTGTCAATGACTAATCCATTATAACAATAAAATTAATTAACAGAAAGTGGGAAATTATTTTATTGTTTTAAAGCAAAGGTAACAAAGTACCTAATAATGGTTTTGTTTATTTAAAAATACAAAGATTCTTAGGTTCGAACTTCGAAGCAAACATTTTTTTTGGCGGGACATATTTTTGGCCTCACATAGTGTACAAATAAATAACTCCCATTTGACTTCCTTTTCTTTTTTATATTTCAGAGAAATCAAACTGCATTTGCGTGTCACCAGCAGTATGCAATTATTCAATCACTTCCATTTAAAATCGATTCAAATTAAAACACACACTGTGTTTTTTTGCAATTGCAATTGGAGCAGGAAATTGCCGGCAAGCGAATCAGCAAATAATATTCCTCGGGACTCTAATCACTCGGACACATTAAAAACCGAAACTCAAAAGAAGCTGGCGAAATTAAAAGCAAACATCGAGGCACTCAAAGTATGTATGCTAGGTATTTTCCATTGATAAGGACAAACACGTTGGGCAAACTTATTCCAACGCCGAGCGAGGGAGGAGGGCCGTCCGTACCTGGGTGGGCCTGCAGCGCTTCACTTGCTCTCCGGAGGAGAAGTTGAATTTAATTAACTAAGTAAATGCCCAGACATGGGACCGCTGCTTATTTATCAAAGTTCTCGGCTCCTCAACTACTACAACTTGAAGCTGCTGACCAAATACGAGACCGTCAAGCGCCCAAGGGACTGGCTCACTGACTGACAGGACGAAGGACGCTCTATGCAAACCTGATTATAATGTGTCAAATCCATTATGTGCTGTCAGGCTTTTAGGCACAAAAAACGCCTTCTCTCGGGTTCACCTACCGAACGAATTTCACAAGTTTTCAGGCAACTTTTTGAGGAGGCGGCAGACAAAGTTAATTATAATTCCGGGCCCCAGCTAGCTGTCGAAAGCCAAAGGCTCAATTAAATGCATAGCCACAGAGTGCACACTCTCGGTGCTCAACAATTCGATTTGGCATTCACCCATCTGTCACTTTGCAATTTGATAAAGGATTATTGCCTAATCTTAAGAACGCCACCTCAATTAAATTCCACAAAATATTCGTTGGTTATAAGACACCACAGTTCTGGATTAAAGAGCAAAATTTTATAAGTAAAAAGATATACAAATGTTAAGGAAAGATGGACTAAAATTGTCTTTCGGTTTAAAAAGCCAAACTTAATAAATAAAAAAAATATAAACGGAAGAGATTTGATAAGTGATTGCCTAATTATAGGAGCGCCACCTAAATTAAATGGCCCAAAATATTCATTTGTTATAAGATACCATAGTTCTGGATTAAAGAGCAAAATTGTATAAATAAAAAAAATTAAAAATGGTAAACTAAATGGAAAAAACTTCCCAAGAGCATTTAAAAAAAAAAGCCAAACTTAATAAATAAAAAAAAAAAAAATGGTAATGACTAAGTGATTAACACCTGTTTAATCTAATGACAAAAAAAAATATGGAATGTTGTAGGTTAGAGGTGGAGAAACATCGATGCTAACATCGATGACATCGATGTTTCTCCACCTCTATTGTAGGTACCAATGAAAAAAGAAAAAAAACAGTGAAAAAAAAACCAATAAATATTCCCTGCCGATTGAGACGCCATTGAAAAGGTTGGGAAAACTAGTTATTAAAATTATAGAAAAAAAAAGGAGAGAAACTGAATCTGTAGTCTACCACTGACAAACGCAGAATGACTCAAAGCAATGCTAGTGTGACCAAAGTAAAGTAGAGCACAAAACATAAAAAAAGGAATTTTCTTCGAAAAGTCTGGCCTCTTTGTCGTGGTAGCGCCTACTTTAGCTTCAGAAGATTTTAAACAACTTTAGGGCAGTGAGAACANATCCAGAAGCGGCAATAAACAACTTTAGGGTAGTGAGAACATGTTAATTGATTCGATTGATCATATACTAACAAAGAAAACAATTATTTATCGACCATACAAAAATCATTCTTTTGCAAATGTCCCTAGTTTACCATGTGGACTTTCTTGTTTTTAACTAAAATACCATTGAATTCAAAATCGAATGGGTAGTTACTGTTCCTCCAAGTTTCGGGAACGGCTGGGTGCTTTTGATTAATCCAGAAGCAGCAATAAGAGTCTACCATAGTCCCGGACACATTGGATTCTACGGACGATTCAACGGCCCTGTAATTGATTTTGAGCGTTTTGCGCGTTCTTCCCAAAGTCCTTTTTTGGATAACCGGCCCAAGGATTATGCTTTTGTCTCTTAAAGTTGTTATCTCGACGGGCACTTCAAAATCATCAAGGGCTTCCTGCATTTCGGTTAGGATGGGGAGGAAAAGAAGCGTCACTGCAAAAAACGAAGGAGGATACATTTGATAATTACTTTTAGTGATTCATTACCTAAAAACGATCCGCGTCTTAGCATTGTGACAGCCTTTTCTCTAAGAAGATGTTATTGAAATTAAACTACACATTCTATACGTCCCTTTGAACGTGTAATTGCAATTGTTTCGGTGGCTTAGTTTGTTTTTGCGAGACTAGTAAACTTTTTGATGCTACACTAAAAATATTGTAGCTATTTTATTAGTTGTTTGGTTTTCATTACATGAAATAGTTAAACATAAAATAGATGGTATTTAATGACAAGAAGAATTAGAAATGACATTCTTTGATATCTAATAATTTCTGATAATTGTTATGATAGAGGTACAGGCATCGACAACATATACCCGCGATCGTGAACACAAGGGGCTATGCTCGTTAGTGGTCCCTCTTGGGCCATGTCCTGTGCGATCCAGGACTCGCTGCGTTTGGAGGGCAAACAAAATGCCGACAAAACAGGCAACTAAACCCGAAAAGTGCTGTCCGTATAACAGCAACTGACAGATGTCAGCTGCCTTGTTGACTTTGCAGCTTGTGGCCGCCAGGTTGCCGGGGATTTGGGCCAACTTTGGCTTTGGGCCGCTTTGTCCAAGTTAACAGCATCCGCTGCTGAACCCCCCGGAATTCAATTGTTTGCACAGAGCCTTCATCTTGCATTCTGATTGCGTGGCTTAATTGCATAGCGGCCCGCGAACTGGCCCAGATTTGTGTGAGCTCTCTGTGCGTTTGCATTTTCACCTTCGCACAAAAGCAAAAAACACAAAAAACAAAGTGGAAAATGGTGGAAAACCCGAAAATTCTGGACGAGCGAAAGCGAAAGCCGAGTGCACTTCTATGGAAGCAACCGCAGTCGGCAGCAAATGAAATTACCGCCATTCCGCAAGGAAAACACAACTGAAAAGCCTGCGTGTGGTGCGGCTTCCTTTTCATCATCCTGCTCTCGAGAAAACAAAGCAAACTAGTGCTAAAAAAAAATGGAAACAAGGGTATCCAACAAAGGAGGAGGATGGGTGATGGGGGGAAAAAAGGTCCTGGGCGCAGCCAGAAGAACAAAGCGGAGAAAACAATTTCAAAACAAATAAGACTCACACCTGAGACCTGCAGACTGTGTGGTGTTTGGGTGGCGCGGGGTTGGGGTTGGGGTTGGGGGATTTCCCACAAGTGTGCTCTGGTTTTTCTGGTGTTTCTGGTCTTTTGGTCAGCTGGCCAGGGTCCCACAGCGGTTGCCCTGGGGCGCAAATGAATTGTTGTAAATCAATTTGTAGCTGGCCAACAACAATATGGCAATTACATGGGCATTTTTCAGTCTGAATGGCGAACAAATCTGAGCCCCACTAGGCTGCGATTTTTATTTTGCTTCAAAGAAGGGCGTTCTTAAGGTTCCCTGAAGAAAGTTTACATTTCAAGAAAACTGTTACCACATTGTGACTGATTTTTTTTTGGAATTATTGGTATTATGATTAATAATTATCTTATTAATTTAATATGGGATATTGTCTAATTTTAAGAGCGCCACCTATGTTAACAATGGGGCAACAGCTCCCAAAAAAAAGCCAAACTTAATAATTACAAAAAAATAGTAAAGAAAAAGTGATTAAAACCTGTTTAATCGAATGACAAAAAAATATACAAAGTTGAAGATGCTTATCATTTTGTAGGTACCACGTTAAATTAAGTGGAATTAAAAGGAATTAATGGTCTTATTAATTTGATAAAGCATTATTGTCTAATTTTAAGAGCGCCACCTATATTAACATTATAGGCCAAGGAATCCCGTTAAAAAAAAGCCAAACTTAATAAATAAAAAAAATGTGCTTAAAGTAAAAAAACGCTGTGAAAAAAAGGGGGAAAAAAGGCAAAACTAGTTATTAAATTATTAAAAAAAAAAAGGAGAGAAACTGAATCTGTAGTCTGCCACTGACAAACGCAGAATGACTTAAAGCATTGCTAGTGTGACCAAAGTGAGTAAGAGCGCCAAAGGGAAAACATATTTTCTTCGAAAAGTCTGGCCTCTTTGTCAGAGTATCGCCTACTTTAACTACAAGGGTATCCAATTTTGCCACTTTGCCATTTTGCCTAAGGTTCTATTCATTCACATTGCCAAACGTTATTTTTAGTTAACTAATTATAAACATGATGTTCCCTGAAGGTTTTGTTTTTTATTTTTCTTAAAAGAAAAACATTCTTTTATGGACTTTATAGGTTCCTGAAAGTTATACATGTCAAGAAAATTGTTACCACATTTTGACTGATTTGTTTTGGAATTAGTGGTATGATTCAGAATTAAATGGAATTAATGGTCACTTATTAATTTAATATGGGATATTGTCTAATTTTAAGAGCGCCACCTATATTAACATTATAGGCCAAGGAATCCCGTTAAAAAAAAGCCAAACTTAATAAATAAAAAAAATGTGCTTAAAGTAAAAAAACGCTGTGAAAAAAAAGGGGGAAAAAAGGCAAAACTAGTTATTAAATTATTTAAAAAAAAAGGAGAGAAACTGAATCTGTAGTCTGCCACTGACAAACGCAGAATGACTTAAAGCATTTGTAGTGTGACCAAAGTAAGTAAGAGCGCCAAAGGGAAAGCTGGGTCAACAGCTCCAAAAAAAAAGCCAAAGTTAATAATTACAAAAAAAAATAGTAAAGAAAAAGTGATTAAAACCTGTTTAATCGAATGACAAAAAAAATACAAAGTTGAAGATGCTTATCATTTTGTAGGTACCAATGTGTCAGAAAAAAAAAATGTTCTTAAAGTAGAAAAAAAAACTGAAAAAAAAATGAAAAAAAGGATAAAAAAGCAAAACTAGTTATTAAATTATTTAAAAAAAAAAAACGGAAAGAAACTGAATATGTAGTCTGCCACTGACAAACGCAGAATGACTTAAAGCATTTGTAGTGTGACCAAAGTAAGTAAGAGCGCCAAAGGGAAAGCTGGGTCAACAGCTCCAAAAAAAAGCCAAAGTTAATAATTACAAAAAAAAAATAGTAAAGAAAAAGTGATTAAAACCTGTTTAATCGATAGACAAAAATATATACAAAGTTGAAGATGCTTATCATTTTGTAGGTACCACGTTAAATTAAATGGAATTAAAAGGAATTAATGGTCTTATTAATTTGATAAAGCATTATTGTCTAATTTTAAGAGCGCCACCTATATTAACATTATAGGCCAAGGAATCCCGTTAAGAAAAAGCCAAACTTAATTAATAAAAAAAATGTGCTTAAAGTAAAAAAACGCTGTGAAAAAAAGGGGGAAAAAGGCAAAACTAGTTATTAAATTATTTAAAAAAAAAGGAGAGAAACTGAATCTGTAGTCTGCCACTGACAAACGCAGAATGACTTAAAGCATTGGTAGTGTGACCAAAGTGAGTAAGAGCACCAAAAGGAAAACATATTTTTTTCGAAAAGTCTGGCCTCTTTGTCAAAGTATCGCATACTTTAACGTCAGAAGGCGTTATATTTCAAAATTAGTTCAATTTTAAAATATTTCCAATTGCTAAGGATATAAGGTAATAAACATGTTGTACCTTAAGGGTTTTGTTTCTTATTTTTCTTAAAAGAAAAATATTCTTTCATGAACTTCTTAGATGAACTTCTTGGAAGAAAGTTCACTTTTCACAAATTTTTATAACACATTTTCACAGATTTGTTTTTGAAAAAATAGTATTATATAATTTATACTATTGCAAATGTAACATTTTTTGCTCAAACAATTACTAGGAAATTGTACCTTGAACGCATTTTTTTGGACGTCAACGCTATTTGACCCCTTCTTAATGTACAAAATAGGAAAAAAATGTAACTTATGTAATTACATTTTTGTGTACAATACGTTTCTATGTTCAACAATAACTTAAAAATTGTACCTTATTTAATTTAATCCTTTTAATGCGCGAGTATTCAAACTCATGTGCCCGCCTAAAATGCAGCTAAAAAACTAGTTTTAGACTTTAATTGCATCCAGCAACCAAATTGCTTTTCCCCTGAAAATTAAAGGGAAATTATGCAGAGTGCATGCCCTTCCGGGAAGTGTTACGAGATGAAAGCGAAAGTCCTGTACCAGGAAAGCTCTAGAACAAACGCACTTGCATATCCTTGTACAGCACATAATGCCAAAGCCCTCGCCGCATCCCTCGTCTAGGCTTAGTCCCTGCGCCTGAGTCCTTCTGCGCCCGCTGGAAACAAATCAAAGGGAAATTGTAAACGACAAGTTAATCTCGCTTGAAGTATAACCGGAAGCCATTTTATGACCCAATGGACAACAAGCCGGGGCCCCCAACGTGCGCTCAAAGGACCTGCATCCTTGATGCCAGAAATACATAAGAAGGAAAACCAAGACGAAGACGAGGGCGAGGGCAAGGGCGAGGACCATGCGGCCACATTTGCACCGGCTTCAAGTTGAATAAAACAATTTATTCAGCACAGTGCAAAATGAATTAAAGTTCAATAAAATGCGGAGCGGAAAACAGACGAAAATCGCTGGGAGTGGGGGAAGGAGGAAAAGCTGCGGCTTGCGAGCGTCTTTATCTGCCGTTGGCCTTTGCTTCCTCGGGATTTTTCTTCGCTTTTCGCTTGGCTTTCCACCCATCGTCGTGGCGGCGTTTTTCATGATGTTTGCACATTCGCTCCTCCCAAACAACAGGAACACGAACAACGTTTTTGAGTTACAAAGCCAAAATCTCAGCAATCTGGGCAACGAAAAAGCTGAAATACCTTTTGCATGCTTCATTGGCGTTTGCCTTTCTGCTGAGTGAACATCAAATGGGATTTGTCTGCCGGACATATGTATCTGCGCATCGGAGTATCTGGCAGTATCTTTGTATCTGTGTATCTGCTGTGGGTTCCCGCTTGCGTAACAGTTCAATGGTGTGTTAAGCACACACTCGCACACTCCCGCACACGCACGCCCAACCTTCCCGAACACGGAAATCAATTGATAGATGGATGGCCACCGCCTGTTTATGTGCTACCAACAAGCAGCCCATAACATGGCCCATAAAAAGAAACCCCAACTGACCCGGCCAAGGTGTCGGCTTTGGGGCTTGCTTTATCCCTTTCAGTGAGAATGTGCGAACTCGAATTGCACTCGTCCTGCCAGCCACACTGCACTTAGGCAAATTAATCCCATCAATGAGGCCGGGGGATTGATTGTTAAACGCATCTCCGAACTCATTCGTTTGACTCAAACGGGGGGACGGACCCCTTTGAGGCGCTTGCGACTTTTAGAGCCTCCTTTGGGGGCCCTAACTGGGCCAGCACACTCGCGTCTGAGTAAGTCAAACAGAGAGGCGTTTTCGGGCCAAATGAGAAGGAAAAATAATCGAAATCTATGCAAAAATTATGCGGCTGATCTTGTAAATATTCTTCTATTTAATACTCGTCTGTGGATAGTGAAGATTTGAATATAATCTAAATGTATAGGGACGGGTTGTTTGTCATGGGAAATACAATGTTTTAATCGTTGTGGAAAAGCATATCAATCATAGAAATATTCTACAATTTAAATGGGATTTACTCATCTGCGGAAAATGAAGATTTGGATATAATTTCTACTATTTAAATATATTTTTTTTAAGACACCAAAACACGAGTAATTTTTGAGTATGAATACAATGTTTTAACACGAGTAAATAAAGACTAGCCCCAGGCGGGCACATTTTAAAATAAGACCAATTGAAAGTGTAAATTATCTCAAAAGGCATTTCGAAAAAAAAACTTTCCGAGTGAAATAGAACTTGTCTTGGATCTGGGACTCTCTAAATCTTGGCCTAAAAACTCGGGCAATAAAATGCTTTATTTTTGTGGAAATCGTAAGCGTGTGGGAATGTTTTTTTTGGTGTTTTGGGTTCCTGCCTTTAATCGGCGCCTGTATCTGTGTGCACATTTCGCTTTTGCCTGCCATTTATTTGTTTTTTATGTTTTTTGAGCGTCTGCCAGGCGCATAACTCAAAGTGCTCCTCAGCCGCGGCTTCGGCTACGGCTTCGAGTTTCAAACCTTCGATGCCGTGCAGATAATGATGCCAAAAGTGTCGCCCGGAAGTGGGAAGTGGGAGATGGGGCCGCAGTGGAGCAGGATTCAGGTGAACCAAATGCCTGACAGGAGGAATAACATATCGAAAAATGAATTTCATTGAGTGGGCGGAGGCAGGGGGCGGAGGCAGGGCAGCGGTAACCTGGAGCCCTTAGGACATGAGCCATGTGGGCGGGCCAAAGTGAGAGTCAGCAAAATCTGTTTCAATAGCTTTTGCCGCACTTGGGTGGTCGGATGGCAGGATGGGAGAAGGGCAGGGGGGCAGGAATCCTGCCAAAGTCATAAAATCGCGGGCGAAGCTACAAAACATAAACAAGAGCAACAACACGCGGAAGAGGAGTCGGCTATAATGATGTAAAATATATCGCCGAGATTTAGGCGACTTCCACCAAGGTCTGTGCGTGTGCTGATAAAAGCCAACCAAATAAGAATATATAACACAAACAAGTGCACGCTGAAGTTGGTAAAGGGTTACGACTATAAATACCCGTTACTCAGTGAAAACAAGGTTTAACTTTGAGTATAAACTTGTTCTAAAACCTTAAATCTATATACTTTCTTATCAATAGCCGATACCTACTTAATTTAACATTTATTGCATCAATATATAGCATATACTTAAACATTTAAAGCATTTATATTGACTTTACTTGTATTTCCTTAAAAACAATGCAATCTTTATACAAAATCAGTATTATAAACAGCAATAGAATATTAGCAAGACCCAAGTTTAAATATTTTTTTCATACGATACGAAATTCCAACAGATTTTATGGATATTCTGAAATTTCCGGGAATTTTAAGAATCTAAAGTCGATTAAACTGTAATTTCATGATATTTATTTACGGTTTATTAGTATTAACACTAGTTTTTGGCCCGTTTTTAAATTCCCCACAAATACAGCAAGCCCTTGTCCACATTGAGTACCAGGTATCGACATCTCGAGAAAAATAAAACCAAGTCGGGAAAAATAAAATAACCAAAAACGGGAGGGGTCGGGGTGAAAGTGTTGAGAGAGCGCGTGGCGAGCACTTCAAAGTCACAAACAAATGCATAAAATATCGGATGGCAGGGCTCGATATTATTCAATTTGTTCTAATAGCCGCGCTTAGCTCTCCCCACGCACTCCCCTCCCTCTGGCTCTCATGGCGTATGCGCAACGTTCGAGGGCAAAAGATTTGCCGCATTTAATGGCAAGTGAAGTGTATTGATGATGTCGCTGATGCTCGCAAATCTGACTCAAGTATTTCAACTTCAATGATGCGCAATTTTATGCATAAGTCTTTTACATAAATTCTCGGCAAAACGAAAGGATTTTGGAGCCATCAACCCGCCAAGGAGCCTGCTCCTGGGCCGAAGACGAAGCTTTTAAGTCACGTTTTTGTGGAGCGGGAAAGCGAGTGCGTAAAACGTTAATACGCCTTTGATATCCTCCCCGGCTCTTTGATTCGCATTTATGACATTTACTGATACAATTTTGCAAAGAGCCCGCCAGTCGGGCCTCCTGGCTGCAAAAGCTTTGCTTTTATGCAGATCAGGGAGAATTTATTGAAATTGTTGTACACTTCTCGGAGTTTATGCACCATAAATCCGCTGCGATTTGTGTTATAAATCAGGCTCCATTCAAGTCGCTCAATGACTTACATTTTATTGGCAAGTGGTGCTAAAATAATTGATTGAAGTCTTCAGCATATTGAACTCATAAAGGGTTATAAATTGTATTAATATGAGGTTGCATTAATATCTGTTAAAAATTCAAGGTTTTGAATACCCACACCAACACCCAAGCCAATTTCTATTTCCTTCAACAATACCCGGTCCTTTGCTACCCACAAGATCCTTAAATAAAGTTTCAATTAACAAAGCCATAACTCCACAGACCACCCCACAACCCGTACAGATTTCGAATGAAATAATCAGTGTCACCGTCCCCTGAAGACGCTTTGACTTTGGCAATAATTTAGCCAACCCGCAATTTGTTCCGTCTCGATTTGTGCAGATCCAATTACCATTTCGTGGGACAACGACGAGTTAGAAGGAGTTGAGGGTGGCCGAAAATTTATTAAGTGATAAATTTCGGGCCATTGCGGGGGCGAAAAAATTGAGATGTCAAAGAAGGTCAATTGAAAAGCGAAAGCTCGGGGAAAGGTTGCCCCGCACATGTCCTCAATCAGAGATCCTTCGGTTGTCAACGAAGCGGGAAAAAGGGGCAAGGATACGTCGATTTGTAGCGCCCTCAAAAAATAGAAAAAGGAAGTTGGCCCAAACGAAACGAAAATGGCGCAGAAAACAAAAGCCGCTCAGAACAAATTACCGGAGTCGTCTTTTCTATGGTTTTGCCTTTCTTTCTTTCTTGGCTTGTATGCCTGTTTTTTGGCCATCTTCTGGCTTCATTCCCTTTGCAACTTTTCCGTTTCAACCGCTTGCCAATTGCACTTTTCAACTGGCCCCATTCCGGGTGTTTTCCAAGATGGCCAGCGCCCAGCCTTAATGCCTCTGTTATTACACTGCCAAAACCCCGGCTACAGATTGCAAAAACATCCTTTTTTCTCATTTCTTTTCCCTTCTGTATCTGAAAAATTAGATTCTAGACTTTAGAACTCCAGGTCACACAGCAATAACATTTTAAGAAAAGTAACGAATATGGTCAGACTTTATTTACATTCATATAATTAAAACATAAGTAGGGCCTTCTTAATAAAACAACCATTAAAATATCAATTACATTAGCTTGATCGGAATATTATGAACATATAATTAAATGCCTTTCATTTCATAAAAAATCAATAGATTTCGTTACACAAATTACTATCAAAATAAGTTACTCTATTTACATTTATATGTTTACAACTTCAGTAAAGACTTCTTAATATAACAACCTTGAAAATATTAATTAAAATGGCTTAATCGGAATATTATAAACATTTAATAAAAAACCTTTCATTTCATGGATTATTTTACACAAACTACTATCAAAATAAGTGACGCTTGCAATCAAGAAAATATGACTATTATTGAACCAATTTTCTGACGCTTTCTTAGGCTCAGTTTTCCCCCCAGTTTTCCTCGGTGCACTAGCATGCTGGGTTAACTCCCTGGAGGAAAATGTGTGTACAGCTGCGTTCAGTGAACTGAAGGCACCCAATTGGATACGGATCGGCTCCGGAGAGAAAGGCGAACGGGTTGTGGGGGGAAATGACCAAGTAGACAGTTTTTGGCCAGCCAGCCCATTTGGCCATTTAAACATTTATGTAATAGGCTTGAAATTTCCATTTGGAAGCCGCAAAAACTGCACAGCCGTGCCTGCTGAATGCCACAATGAAATGCCGGACACCTTCTACTCGTACAATTGTGAGAGAAAATGGGTTCACCTATGTATAGTAATTGTGCCTCATATAGAACACCTCATATGGCTCATATAAATAGTAATGTGAAAAGCTGACGACTGCAGCTGCTGCTTGCATATGAGCATTAAATATTTAAAGCCGCTACCAGCACCTTTTACCTCGCTCCACCGCAACGAGTCTTAAGCAGGTAATCTCGTGACTATGACCTAGTCCTTTCGTCCTGTCGCTCATTCGGTTAGAGATGAGCAAGCAAAATCCCGCCCTGCTTTGCTCCAGAACAAAAGGACACCCCGGCGAGCTGGAAAGACAATGGTTTTTTGCCAAATTGGGACAAAGAAAAACGAGGAGGGAAGCTTTTTAGATTGTATATAGTACATTTGGTGCAGTTAAGCTGAACGTAAAGGATTTAAATGCAACCTTAATTTGGGAATCTTTTCCTGTCTCCTTAGACGGTTAGTTTGGTTCTAAAGCGAATTAAGTGATTAAGGTGATTTTAAATTAAATATAATCAAATACTTTAAGCAGCTTTCAAAAGCTACAAGGTTTTAAAGAGGTTCTAATCATAGCACAATCGGCTTACAAAACCTTAGACTCTTTAATATTTTTCATAGGTAATAAAAATTTTGGTATTTTGCCCAGTTCAAATGCAAATTTCTGCGATTGAAAATCTAGATTGCAATCGATTTGGAAAACAACTTTCAATAGCATACAAATGAATATATTTTTGGAACGCATTCAATGCCTTGCATCTCTAAGACCGCAGATCGCATTTCATTTCATTTGCGAGTGCCAGTGGCACCCGCTTTTTGGTTTTCGTTTGCATTAATTTCGAATGCGCCGACCCTCTGGTACTCCAGTTGCGTTTTTCTGTGGTCCTCGTCCGAGTCCTTTGCCAGGACGAAGGTCCAAGAACTGACCATCCTGGCCAGCTGGCACGTAAGCTCGTTTCGAATTTTAAATTGAAATACTTTGTCCTGCTCGTCGCTCGTTTTAAACCCCAAAATTAGGTTTGCATTCCGAAATGTTTTCAATGTTCTCCAAAAATGGCGCAACTTTCATTATTAAAGTGCATTTCGGTTTCTTGGCCAGAAAGCCGCAGAGCATGGAGTTCCTTTTTCCCTTTTTTTTTCCTTTGCTCCTGGCCTAGCTTTTGGGGCATTGGGGAACAGGAACAGAAACAGGAACACTGGAGAATGAGCACGAACACGAACTGTGAGGATGCAACTCCCTCGACTATTTTTTGGCATTTTGCTTTTGTTCATTTTTAATACGACTTCGTTGCCTGGAAGCCAAAGCTCCAACTCCCTTTTTTGGCCAAAAATTGAGTCAGAAAGTGTGTGTGTGTGCGAGCTAGTTGCGGTTTGCTTGCACTTAAATTATTGCATCGGGCAAAGTCCTTGAGCGGCAAAGGCATTCCCCTTTTTTTTTGCGGGGAGGGAGTTGGGTCCTGGTCAGATGGCAATTAAATAATTTGCGGTCTGTGTGCAGGCGAGGCGTAAACTTTTCAAAATGCTTCAAGAAATAAATTAGCCAAGCGACTGTCTGACGGTTCAGACAGAACATTGGCCGAGTGTTTTGTGTGGCAATTGAAAAACGCCAATTAGCCCGGCCTAAGGGGGTCAGGCTTATCTCTTGCAGCCGGAAAACGAGTATCTATCTCTTTTCGGGCAAAAAAGGCTGCCCGCCCCACCTCCCAAATGGCAGGCAATAAATCAATGGCCGCCGCACCCGAATATTCAACAAATACCAAAGCCTCACTATCCCACATCCTTTGGCCCAAAGGGCTAGTTGCACAGCATCGTTCCACATGTTTATATTCCAGCAGCAGGAACTTTGGTCATAAGCAAACAGATTGGAAAACGGAAGCAGCAGATGAGGGATCCGCGTTCTTTGATTTGCTTTCATTTAGCTTGGCTCTTTAGAAACTTTGATTGGAAATCTGCCAATCTTTAACGGCAACATTAAAGGAAGTTTGTTCAAATATGCCAATAATTAATGCACCATTACATATTAATTCCACACTTGATAATAAGTACAGTAATGCGAAGTTTCATGGGAAGAATTGGTAATAAAATTATCCATTAAAAAATACCCTTAGCTACACATAATAGAATCTGTTTGATAAGAATCGTTTAAATTGCATTTTGAAAAATTAAATAGTCTGATTTACTTAGCGCTGAAATAATAGTGTTGGTTAATGAGCCGCATATCCTTTCCTAACATTGTGCCAAAGGATGCCACTCCTGAAGGAAGGCGGCGGTGATGCCACTTGGCCAAAAATATAAGGAACCGGGCCAGTTTAAAATATAACAAATTCTACTTAAATTATAGTAAGTAACACATAGTTATTGTCCTGCTGGAATAAACAATTTTTAATGAATACTTAACGAAATTTTGTTACCATATTAATAGGTAGGATTCTCATAACATAAGCAAATAAACATTAAGTTTAAAAAAACTCTCTATTGAACTGACAAAATCACAACTGTTTCACAGTCTTCCACTGCCAGTATTTTACTGTATTTTACAATGGAAAAAAGCCCGCCACCAAGAAGAGAATTTAAATTTTTGCCGCCAACTTTCGGTGTTGACAAATGAAAGATTTTAGGTGTTGGCAAATGCGAGATTTTTTGGCGGGAAAAAATAATAGTGCTGCCAGACATTGTCAGCAGAATTGCCAGATCTAACCGTTATATTCAAAATCATTAAAAGGCACGTCTAATAATTTCTTAAATTCCATTTTCTACGGAAATAATATTTTAAACAACAATAAAAATATGGTTTCACCAAAAATTCGAGTTTTCCCTAACTGCTAACCGCTATAAAATAATAAACAAAATGTGGACTTCATTTCTCTTCATTAACATTTTATTGGCAAAATAAAGCTAATAAACTAAATAAGAACCGTAGACTACAGAAGTAATTATTACCCACCAGGCAGGCAGGCAAATCGAAACAATAAAAACTGCTTGGTTTATTGTTCACCCACATAATAATTTGTTTATTCAAATTAGAAAAAATTTGCGATAATCATTAATGTTACGTTTACATTTACAATTACATGCTGCTGGCTTGACTTATGAAGATCATAATCGATTATCTGCGGATCCTGCACTATTTACAACATTATTGCAGACTGCAATTTATAATATTTATATAATTATATACACAGACATATTTATAGATCGTATGTATGCGTTTGTGATTATGCAGAGCCTATATATTATATTTATGTATAGTTAAGTGTAAGTATGTGCAGTTAAATTAAGTTAGTTTCTCGTATGAACAGTTTACAATTAGGTGTCTTAGGGCTAAACATTTTGTGTTTGCTTTTGCATTTGTTAACAAGGTTTTGCTTTTTTGTTTTCTGAGCTTTCAACTGAAACTTGAGCTGGCTTGTCCAATGGGATTAATAAATTATATAAAAAGGGGGGACAGAGAGATGTGGCTCAGCCACATATTACAATTGGAACTGATAACTGATAACTGAGAACGAGACATTGCAACAACGTGGCTTGTGTGTTTTTGAAACAACTGCAGCAGACGCAATCCATTTGAGTCGCTGCTAATGCACAAAATCGTTGGGTATGTAATGCTGCTGCGGCTCCACAATCACGCTCGTATAATGGGGCGTGGCAACAACAGCCGCCGCCGCAGCAGCCGCATTCACGCTCTTAAAGCTCTCCGCAAAATCGCTGACAACTCGCTGCTGCTGTTGCTGTTGCTGCTGCTGCTGCGGGTGTTGCATGGCATATTGCTGTTGGTATTGCTGATGATGCTGCTGTTGTGTCTGCAATCTCTGCTGCTGTTGCAGATGCTGCTGCTGCTGCTCCATCAAATGTTGCTGCTGCTGCTGTTGCTGTTGCTGCTGCTGCTGCGAGCTGTTGTCCGAAAAGTAGCTCAGCTCGAAGTTGTGACTCAAGTCACTATAAGTCGTCTGCGACGGCGACGTGCCGTTCACAATCGATGCATTTCCGGTGGACAACTGCCGCTCGCTCTCCGAGCTGCTCGAGCAGCTGTTGTTCGAGTTGGCCGAAAACGGGCGAATCATCGAAGTGGCCACGTCCACGGTGGCATCGTAGTCGTAGTAATAGTGGTTGTTGTTGTTATAATACAGATTACCCGTGGTCGTGTCCGGGTATTGCATTTCCGTGGAGTACACCCCCGAGGAGGAGGCCGAGGAGGCGCCTCCCCCGGAACTGGAGGCTGTTCCACCGCCCACAGAGCTGCTCGAGCTGACCACGAGGTCGTTGAGCGGCGGATAGAGTTGCGTATAGCTGAGGCTGTCGTGGTCCATGCTCGTGGCCTGCATCTGCTGGTGATGATGCCACACGGCGGCACTGCCGTTGTTGTTGCTGCCCCCGCCACTGCTGTTCGTGGGCACGGGCGTCACCGCATTCGGGGGCTGCAACGGCAGTTCCGGCTCGAAGTACGGATCCAATTTGGGGCTGGCACTCAGGGCTAGGCTCACGGGAGTGCCGGGGGCACATTGCACCACCACCTGGGCCGTGGGCGGTTGTTGTTGAGGCTGCTGCTGCTGCTGTTGCTGTTGCACCGCCACCTGGGCGGCCGCTGCCTGGGCCGCTGCTGCAGCTTGGGCCGCTTGGGCCGCCGGCGAGATGGGCTCCCGCTTCACCACGCCCGTCTGAATCTCGTTCAGCACCAAGTCTTTCACCTCTCGTTCGCTGAGCACGTAGTTGACGCTCACGATGAACACTTCGCGGGAGGAGCGCGAGTTGTGCACCAAGGTGGCATACGACTGCACCCACACCCACCCGCCGCCCTTGGTCAGGAAGCGGTAGTATTTGGTGGTCACTTGTCCTTTGTACAGCACTGAAGGGAGGGAAGAATATCTCAAATTAGTTGGAGCAATACTTTAGGGATTGGGGGATATTTCCTTTGCAGGGTTGGGAAAACAATCCAAGCCTTAAATCAATGTTTTCTTGGATTATTTCTATGTGCACTAAGCCAAAGCTTTTAGTAAGGTATTGAATTTAAGTAAATGTATAAAAAGGTCTATGAATCTTTCTATAATCTTTTCAGGCTTATAATTTTATAAGAACTTTATGTTGTAAGTTAGAAATAACTCTTTTAAGGTAGATTGAAAACATTTAACATAAATTTGATGTTAATTATAAGAATTTGGAATACAATGAAACAGAGTATATAATTTTCTGGAGAGGCAAAAAACATATTATAAGCCTCTTTTTTAGCGGCTCTTTGAATTATAATATTTATTTAATGCATTTGGCTAGGGCACACGACCGTTTATTGCAAGGATTATAATAGGCATTTAATATTTTCTTACGGATTTGATGGGAACAGCGCATGGCCATGATGTCCGCGGCGTGGATGTACTGATAGAGCGTCTTCTCGATGAGGTCCTGCGGCTCGTAGCCTGTTAGCTGCGATACGCTGAAAGCAAATAAACAAAACAGAGGACATCAGCTTTGGGGTTACGTTTCGGCCTGTTCCGTTCCATATCGTTTTGTTCGTCGGCTTGGGCAAACAATGAATGGTCATTGGTGTTGCCTTTGTCGCTGGTGTTTTATTTGGCCGCTTTGCTGTGCTCTACGCTTTTTGCCCACACCCCCCGAACTTCAATTCAATTATGCAGAAACAACAAAAAAGCAAAAGGCGAAGCTTTCCTGCCACATTCAACTTGCTTTCGGGGTGGCTCCGGCCTCCGAAGGGATCGCCTGGTATGCCATGTACAACAGCATCATGAGGGTAATTGAGTGACAATAATGTCAGACAAAGTGGGCTGGTTTTTTCGACCGCCAGGCACTTGCCCCGAGTCCTTCCTTCCTTCCTTCCATCTTTCCCATTTGGTCCTTCATGGAAACCCAACCACAGACAAAAGCGAAATCAAGCTCAAGAGGGAAATGATTTGTTTTTCCTTTTGTGATGTCGCCCCTCGTGTTAACCATTTCCTTTTCCCCATTTCCCATTCCCCTGCTTTTCTTTTCTTTTTTGTAACTTTGAAAACATTATCTTTTTCGGGGAGGGGGCGAGACTCTTTACTCGACTGGTGGAACTTTTTATCGTGGTGTAAAAAGTGAATGCGGCGACCCGTTTAAATATTTGAATAGTGTCGAATATACAGCAAACAGGGATACTTTCAAACGAGGTTTTGGGACAGTGGAAAATAAAAGATTTAACAAAAACATTACTATCGTAACTTTCAGGAAAGGCTATCAGAGAAGCAATTTTGTATTATATTTCACGTAAGTTATTTGCTAATATAACTATTNACCCTAAAATCCTTGACATTTTATTCCTAATATTTTTTACTAATTTCAATAGCGTCGCCGCATTTTAATTTCATTTTATTCTTTTTGATTTCTGTATTTTCTTCAGGCAATTAATAAATTTAATTAAAACTATCTAAAACCCTACGTTTTTTTTTTAAATGTGGGGGTAGAAAATGGCTTTATTTCCCTAGAATTTTTAACACTTACCGTGCATCGAAGAAGATCAGCTTCATGTCCAGCTTGGCCCGGAACATGAACATGTTCTGGTGCAGCTTGATTTCCGTGATCGCGGAGGAAGGCAGCGAGTGACCGACGGCCACCAGGCCGAGGTTCTGGATGAGGCTTCCCTGTCCATCCCCGCAGTCGGGATAGATGCGAGCCTTCAGATAACCAGAGCAGTGTATCACCTAGAAGGAGTCGTTCGTTAGTCTAGGAAATTTTGAAATCCTTAAAAGCTAGGTCCACAAAAGTTGGGAATTAGTTATGACGATTGACACTATGGCTTTTCTAATATAAATATGTCACAAAACATTTATATTTCTAGTGAAAATGAACTCTTTTGTAACTCGTAGAATAGGTACTCTATTATTTCTGGATCATTCGTTTAATAGGTTGTACTTTCATGTCTGTATTATTTATATTTATGTTTAAGATTGTTAGTTTTCTGTAGGTATACCTTTGTATCCTTTGTATCAATTCTGTTTAGGCAAGAATTTGTAATGCAATTGTTGTTTGCTTTTGTTATTCTTTTAAATAGAGCTCCTTAAATGATTCTCTTCTACAAGTATTTCCTATAAAGTTCCTAAAAAAAAGCACCCGACTCACCTTAAAACCGGAGGTGGTGAGGCCGGCGTTCCTCTTGGCCAGGACACACTTCATGCGCAGGAAGAAGGTCTTCTCGATCTCGATGGTGTGGGAGCCGCGATCGTGGCCATAGGCGGAGGGATGCTGGACGCCATTGGGACTGCCGATGGGCGTGTGCGTTTGGGCGAGCTGTAGGGAGTGGAGAAAGGCGGCCTGGGGCATGAGTATGTGGTCGGGGAGACAGAGAAACAGAGAAAGGGAAACGGGAGAGATCGAGGGGCAAACATTTTTGAAATGCGCCAGCGAAACGAGAAGCGAGTACTCACCGGATGCTGGTGCATGTGCGGATGCAGCGACAAAATGGCATTCATCTCGTCCTGATCGTAGCTGTGAATGTACTCGAAAATCGAGTTGCCCGTCAGCTCGACCTGCAAGGATTTACAACAAACAAACCATAAGTTTCAGGCCATCCGGGAGTGCCAATTAGTGGGCAAAATGCAAATGAAACGCCTTTTATCCGTGGCCGGGCCCATTGACTTGCAAATGCAAGTGGAGAGGCGAGAAAAAGGCAGCGTTTCAGGTGTCAGGACCTGGCAATTTATGCGCATAAATCAGACACTCACCTGGCTGAGGCCCAAATGCACGGAGGCCGTTTCCGAGATGTACATGATTTTGCCGTCCGGGGCCACCACGAAGATGAATCCGTCCAGGGTCTGCAGGAGATGCGAGCCCAGCTCCTTGATGGTGGCACCGCGCTGCATGGCCGGCGAAGAGCCCCACGCCTCACCGAGTCCTGCAAGCGGATTTCAATATTAATTTAGGTTTCCGGCAAATGTATCTTAATTCGCAAAATTCCCACCAATCCCGGACGCCCTGCCGGCCTGCCCTGACGTCTAAATATTATTCCCAATTAAAGTCATCGAGCTCCGTAGGTGGCCACATCCGCCCACTGTCACCACTTGTGTCATGTATTGTCATGTATATACTCGCATGTATACTTTCCGGTTCTCGTTGTTTGTTGCCTATTATTAAAATAATTATTTCAATAAAGGCAGCAAAAGAAAAGCACAAAACGGTGGCTAACAATGGGCCTGCCTCCCCCCGTCCAGGACCTGCCTTCTGCCTCCTGCCTCCTGCAGGAACCCCCTGCTCTTCGTCCTTTTCGAGCAACCCTCTTCGTCAGCAGAAAATCTGAGCGGCGCACACTCCTGGCCCGAGACTTCCAGTGCGGCGGCTCTCGTTGCTCGCTGCTTTTTGAGTGAAACAACAGCCGCCATTGTGTTTTCCCCGCCCAACCACCCACTCCACACTTGGCCACCCTGCCCACCCACCCACTCGGCCCCACTCCGGGGGAGGGTGGTGCTGTTTATTGTCTGCCCATTGTTGAGTGGTTTTTCCCCGGCTTGTCGTTGTCGTCTCCGAAACATATGCTTTAAACAAACACTGCCGTTTAAACTTGAAACTGCGCTGGCGAGAAGGAAAACAAAGCCCGCTGCGGGTGTCCTGCTGCGAGGATACGGTGGGATTATAATGAGCGTGGCAGTCGCGTGGCTGTCAAACATTCCGCATCATTTGGCAATCGCCGAAAGCGTACTTTTCACACACAATCGAGTGAGTGGGCGAGTGGGCGAGAGATGAAAAGCCAAGGCGCGGCGACAAATTGATTGAGCCGGCAATCAAGCGCGAGCTTTTCCGGGAAATCGGGCGATAGCTTACCATCGGGGAACACTTGGCGCATTTTCAAATAGGATGTGGTCAGCCGGATGACGGAGGCCTTGTCCAGTTGCGATGTAATCGCCGCCGGCAGTGGCAGTAATTTGGCCAATTCACAGAATTCCGTGTTTTCCTTTTCCCGTCGCGTGCGTGCCGCATTTTTGCTTTTCTCCTTCATGGCACACGTTTTGGCAATATCTGTAAAAAAGCGCAATACAATCGATTAAATAGAGTTGGAAATGGAGCTAAAAACACAGGTTTTAGGGCCGAAAACCAACCGTGCAATCTGCTTTCATAGCAATCCTTGCGCACTCTGCGGTGGTTGGTCATGTTTCTTGAAATATTTTCCTAAGACTCCTTAAATCCTCAAACAGTTCTCGTATGAAACCCAGAGAGCACTTGCTCCTGCGATCACCTGTTGGCAACTGAAATGTTTTCCCTCAGTACCGGCAGTTTTAACACATTCGGCAGGATCGTAGGATCGCAGGACCCTACCTGCCTCGGGAGAGGAAACCTTTCGCCATTGGCTGGGCCAAAAATTCTACCTGGGCAATTGACTTTTTGCAATGTTACTAATTCGTTTAGATCCCTTTTGCTGAATGGCAAAACCGGAAACACACAATGCCTGTGACGTCCAACCTGCATTCAACAGGTTGACTTTTCCCAACCGCAGGAGTTTGACTTTTATATACAGAGCACATTTATATGTATGGCCAGCTGGTATATATATATGCGAGCACATAATAGACAAATGATGGCCCACGCACACACAAAGCAGGGTGTATATTCGTATATATATCTGCACATTCAGGATGACCCACAGCCAGCATCTTGGCATTGATAGTTTCCGAACGTGATTTTGGCGCAGTTCTGGCAAAATCTAAGCCACCGGGACTCCTGCTGCTTTATTTTCCATTCTCTGGCACTTTTTTTTTATGTTTTTCGTTGCGCCGGAGTTTTAAAGAACTTGGTCAATTTTCCTAGATTCGCCAACGGGCTGGGAATTTGCACGTAATTACAAGTTTATTGACGTAGGTCACGTAGTCTTAATGGGGTTTAAATTATTAATGATATAAGCCTAAGCATACACCGAAGAAAAAGTGTAGCTAAAAGAGCCAGTTTTTAAAATATTTTCGTGATATTTTATGTTGAATTTAGGTATGTGAAAGTTTCGGAAAAATATGATACAAGTAACAGAAACATTACCACAATGCAGTCGATAATGTTAACCAAAAAAATACCATTTTTCATTTCCATTTTGAAGTTTAGACTATTAAAAAATATAAAAGTCTCTAATTCAGATAATTATATACCCCACACAATTATTTTAATACGCGATAAATTTAGGGGGATACATTCAGAGAAATTATGTGGAAAAAGCACCGTAGGCGTATTAAAACGATTATCAATCGCTATTGAAACCGATCATTTTTGATTTCCATGAAAGAATCATTATAATGTATTTCCTGGAACCGTATACTTCTATAACATTTTAAATAAACCGAGTGAATTATTACTTTCTTGGTTTCCCAGTCCGTATGGCTTAGATTTCCCTCTCTATTTCCTTGTTTTCGGATGTTTTGAATCAATCAAAATGATGTGCAAATTTCTCAACTTTTCCCGCTGCCCGGAAAACTGAAACATTTGGCAAAAGTCAAAAGGGCGATTGAGGAATTGGCGGCATCCGTTACGCATTCGCAGGAGCAACAGATTTGCTCAACGATCATAATCCCAAAGAGCATTTTGCGCTAATCCGCAACGCAAATTCAGCGACATGCGCGTCTGAAGTGAGGCGGCTTCCCCATTTCCCTGTCCCTGTCCCTCGCTCTAGCTCTCGCTCTCGCGTTTTGTCTCTAGCGAAATATGCGGCGAGAAAGTGAGAAAAGGGGAGAAACCGTAGGCGGCGATTTGATGAAAATGCGAACAGGAGTCACAAAGCGGAGGGGTTGGGCAAAGCGGCTTGTGCCGGAAAAGCCCTGCTAATAGCATAGTTTATGGGCAGTAAGTGGGTCAAAATTATTCACTGTTTTTGGGTTAATTCAAAGCGAACATTACAGCGATTCATATTGACATAAATATAAATAGATCCCTTGATATATCTGCATTGCTTCTCAATCTTAAGATAGGGAATCCTGAGGGCTTGGCAATTTAATTCGGAGAAGTAAAAGTATCCCTGCTAAATCACATAACTTAAATAACATAACTTATAAGGCAAGTTAAGGTTGTCTTTTATATTGTTTTGTTTATGTGAGGGAAAAGTTTAGAAGGAAAACTCCAAAATAAACATATGTAGATGGAAATTCCTTTATTTAAAAGTTATACAAAACAAGTCTATTATGTTAGATAGTAGCTCAAGTATTGTTAGAGTATCTAAATTCTCTTTTGATTCAAGTCAATCATCTTCCAAAATGTGCAATCCACATTTTATTATAGTATTTTCCAAAGGTTTATACACAAAATCGTTCCCTCAAGTGGTATGTGATGGAAAAGTTTTAAAGGAAATTTCCAAAACAAACTCCTTTATTTAA
>JAJJHQ010010498.1:1083224-1156098 GCA_021223825.1 Drosophila ironensis
GCGCGCTTCCCGGAAAGGGAACTACAAATTGAAACTCATGCTTCGATTGGCGAGCCAATGAACTGGCAAGCCGACCACCTCCCCTCCGAGTCCCTTTGGCCAACTTGACCTTAATCTGGTTACTGGCGAACACAGTCCAAGCAAGAACTAAAAGTTTAAAAATAAAGTCAACACAGAAGACACTGAACTTGAACTGCCGGCAGAGGCGAGATCGCGATTGAGGGTCGATTTTCAGAGGAGTGAGCTGGGCGGGTAAAAGGAAATCTCACGGCGGCGACAGGTAAGCGGCGGCAGGTTTCCCACGCTGCGGAAACAGTGGAAAACTAGAGAGTCCATAAAGCAATTAACAGTGGACAGTGGACTTTTGGGCCGATACTAATGTGGGTGTTGCGGCAACGGCGCTGTAAGGATACGCGCTGCGAGGATGCCTCGCATGCGGTGCCGGACACGATCCTCAGATCCTTGGGTATGCTAAAAACCCGCAGCTCGGCTCTCGGTTCTCACGCTAGTGCTGCGGAATTTCCAATCGGCCAATTGATAAACCGAAGCGGGGAAAAACAGCCACATGTCCTGACTGTGAAAAAAGTGTGAGAAACTTCCATGAGGTGGTCAGGTACCCTGAAACGATCCTATCAGGTGGGAAGAAGGTAGGAAGCTGTTTGCGGAAACTGCGGATACCGGAAAACTGGCCATACGTTTTAAATGTGCACAACATATGCCAACAGGACCAAGAGGACGATAAGACCTTTCGCTCTGGCCAAAAAGTGTATACAGCCATTTCACCCCACATTCACATTCATTCACCTCTCCACACCCGCGATGTCCTGCCCTGCTCTGCTCCTGCTCTTTTCCCGGTGTTTTTCCAACGCACATGAAGTTTTTATCTTGAAACAACAGTCGAGGCGAGGCTGCCTCCCCTCAAAATGGGTCGCAAATTTTAATGCTCAGCTCGCGCTTAATTTTCGGATTATAACCCGTAAAGCAAACAGCGGCTAAGGACCGCTTCCGGATGCGGATGCGAACGCTGCTGCGGCTGCGGCTGCGGATACAGAGTCGCTCTCCGTTCGTACATTAACCCAATTTCAATATGCTTTTTGATTTGTTTGCGCCGGCACTTTAACATTATCAAACAAAAGTTTATGCAATCCAAGGGGTGTGTTTTCCCGGCCCGTTCTGCCTTTTTTTTTGGGGGGTGTCGGGGCGTGCGTTTTAATTGCCAGCAATAACAAGTAACGACGGTCATAACAACAACCAACCAGCAAGCAGCAACAACAACAAGCAGTAGAACAAACAAAGCCAGAAATCTCGGAAAAAGTACCAACAAAAGCGTGGCTTTGTTTTTGGTCGCCCCGAAAATCCGCTAATTGCGAGCAGTTGTCGTTAATTTAGTCGAGCTGCCGGAGCTGCGCACTGCGATTACACAATTGGCACCCTTTTTGTGGGTCCTTAATTTATTCCCAGAACGGCCTATTGATTAGCATAATGGTTTGGGGAGGCGATGGCTTTTTCGGGGATCCCGGAATCGCAGAAGTTTAATGGAAAACAGCGCCAAGTGTCAGTCGGGGCAGGGATATTTCTTTGCAGCAAATAATAAGCAAAATGCTCGTTATTAGCAAACTTTGTTAAGGGCAATTAAAGCCCCATTAAGTAGGCTACACTTTGCGGAACTAGCTTTCAGACATCGCAAGGCAATACAAATTGTCATTACTCTTTATTTCCTAAACATATGTTTATGTTTTTAATTTATGAGGATAAAACCTGGCTGTCCATAGTTATTTTGTCTATGAATTTAAACCCAAAATAATAAGAATTAATTAAGTTAAGAATAATTTACTATAAAACACTTATGTCCGACCAACAAAACAATTGTTTCTGCTGCAAAAACACATAAAAATAATTAATATTTTCCATTAACAACCAATTATATTCGCACAATTTATTAGCCCAAGTAAACAAGCTCGCAAAAAATAGTATTTAATTAATTTTAAATCATCAAAAACTACAAATGCCTGAATAAACACCAACTAAGTAGTTGGTTTGTAAACCGAAGCTGCAATTTGCCGCAAATTTGCTGGACACCAGTGAGTGCATTTATTTTATATTAATCCAGCAAATTATTTTGTACAAACTTTTCCATAAATAAAACAGAAATAAAACAGAGCCGGCAGCCAGAGGAACGGCAACGAAGTGAAAGCAAATAAATCCCGAAATCCCGCCATCGATCCGTCCGACCAAAGCCATAATCGTAATAATAATCAACCAGCACATCATAATCATTGTTTTCATTACACTATATTTTCAAAAATAATTATGCATGTATTTTATTTGTATTTGCTCAACAAACATAGCCCAGAGCTCCCGGTTCACAGCGTTTCGTTTGGGGTATTATATCGAAGGGGGGAGAATCGGGCGGGCGGCCGGGGGCCAAAGCAAATACGCAAAGCGATGAGGCGTTCAAAATGCGAAAGTAAACTTTCAAATGAAATAAAAAAAAACAAAACAAAACAATATTAACAGCAACAACAGAGCCAGCGAAATGTGTACCAGGCAACAACAGGAACAACAAGAGGCGCAGGCAACGCAGGCAGCCAAGCTATAAATACGGAAAATCTCGGAAATATCACGTAAAATCGATCAACAATACAAACTTGCAACCGAATGGCCGATGGGCTCCATAGGCCATAGACTAACAGCGAACGGTGGAATGGAAACCGAACTGGTTGCCCGTTTTCCTCTCATTTTCCCTTCACAAAACTCTTTTGGAAAATCAAACAAGTCAAAATGCTGCCCAGCCAGCCAGCCAGCAACTTTCAAGGGTCAATTGACATTTGATACCCTGCAAATGCTTAATTAATTGCTTTACTAGAATTTATAGTTCATTTATAGTTTCAATTTTAAAAGGATCTTGCAGAGAATGTTTTTGAAGTGCTTGCCTTAAATTGCCATCAAGAATATTTGGTTATAAAAAGAAAAATATCATTTTTAAAAGATTGTAAACTCCACAAAACTAATACAAATTAAAAGAATTGTTCTGGATAAAAGATAATTATATAATTACTCTAAGGTATGGCCAAAAAACTTTAATTTAATCTTAAGAACACAAAGAAATTACAAATCCCAGATAAGCTTGGATTTCCAGGTTTTATGGGGTATTTAATAAACTCAATATCGAAATAATCTTTAGCGTTAAAAGGAGGTAAACCCTTTTTCTTTCTCTGGATCAAATGTGCGACTTGGACTGCGCGTAAATACCTCAAACACCTCCATTATCACTTACAATACACAACAATACTCGTATACGAGAAGGTGCAGTACATGGAAGTGGACTTGCAACCGAGCGGCGTTCTATTGTTGTTATTGTTGGCTTTGTTGTCGGTACGTGATGTTCACCATAAATTTGAATTTGATTTTGAATTTGCTCTAAAACAGCAGCAACAGAAACAGCAGCAGCAACTGCGGCAGTAGGAACAACAATAAGTCCCTTTATGTTGTGGAAGTCCAGAGTCCGGGCCCGGAGCGGCGATGGAACCGCTGATGGTGGACACTGAGCAAATATTCACTTGGAAACTGGCAAATAGAGCGCCCGGAACAACAGTGCAAACATGTTACACATAGTAGTCGTCCAGTCGTCCAGCAAATAAGCCAAGTATCGAGTGTTGACACTGAGAGCACAAAATGCCACGCACGGGCATCTAATTAAATATTTGGACAATTTATTAAAGACAAATTTCGGAAAAATGGCTACTAGATGGGGTGGAAATACACTATTTAGAGATGCTGGGTTAGGACTTGACTATATTTATTTAAGCCTTAATAAAATATAATACTATAAGCTCAAGATCGTATGCAAAATATTATTTTCCTCTTTAATTGGTCCTAGTTTGCAGACTGTCAATATTTAAGTTGTTAGCTTTACTATTCATGTTATTAGCTTGTAAATCTAATAGGAGCTTCTAAAAGATATAAAAAAATACTATAGAATATTTAAAATGTATAATCATGTATAACATGAATTAAATTTTACATTGGAATAACTTTGGAATACAAATTTGAAATTTCAACAATTTAGAAAGGTAAGGCGCTCAAATTCAACAACACCCGTTTAATTAGACAAATTAAACAATTTGTAGTTTCATTTACTTAATTTAAGAGTCAAAAACAGTGTTAAATTTTTTTTAACCCTGATAAGCTCTTATTTGCCTCCTCATTATTGAGTATTCAAAAGCCATATCGAAATTGCCCAGAAGCCAATCAGCTGAATACTCAATCCATTCGACGATACCATTTTTCCGCTGCATAAAAACTGCAAGCTAGTGCAGCAACAATAACAACAAAATTATAGCAACAAATACCCTAAGAAATAACAAAAACAACAAGAACAACTCCGATCACAGTGGCTCAGTCTTGGGCGTAAAATGAAACAAAAGTGCGGAGAAAAATCAATACAAAGTCACGTTTTAGAGAAAATCACGTTTCATTAGATACCTATGGCGTACATACACACTTCTATATACAAACAGAATACATACGATACATATAGTATGTACGACAAGGCATTAACATTCCATTGTGGCTGTAATTCCGTTTTATGTAAGCGAAAGCCGTAATTTGAAATTACAACAAATTGCCATTAAGCACCGCTGTTGGAAACTGTTCTCCAAGTCAAATGTGAATATTAAGAAATGTCTTTATTTTGGGTAAAATGCTTAAACGACTATGAATATATAATTCCATTTTTCACCGCAGCCACAAGCTCACCTTGAAGTTTATGACTCTTTTCACTTTATTATCAAGGCTAACACTCACTCGGGGTCTCTGTCTGGCTAAAAATAGTGGGAAAACCTAACGTTTGGGGGATGATCAAGATGGTGCAAAGGGAATTTTCATCTACCCGCAGGAAGTGAAGCCCCTAAAGACTCTCTAAGTCGGCGCCATTAATTGGTTCTCCCCAAAATGGTGCCGAAAAGGCGGAGATTTCTGTTTTGTCACCAGAAGATTATTTTGGGATTTGAGAGGTATGATTAAAGTGTCTCCAATAAATTGGGGTTGCATTTTTGGGGCTGAAGTACTTATTTCTTTATCCATTGAAGTTTATTTTAATGGTTTTTACTAAGAATAGTTTAACTCAGATGCAAACACAATTGGAATTGGTTTCCAGGTACTCAATGATAAGCTAATGCCATTCCACGGCTCGTATTTTCTAAAATTTGATTAGGGAAATAAGCCCAAATAAACCCAATAACTCTTGCACAACCAACACCCAACAATTAACCCATAATTTCCACACTTGCATTGCTATTTTCGTGAAAGTGTTGAACTATCAAAGCCGACATGTTCGTTTGAACAATGTTGGAAAATTACAGCATTAAGCGGATTTCCTCACTGGAAGTCAAACACTAGAAGCAGAGCAAGGGAAATGGGACGAGAAGGAAAAGCAAACAGCCCTCGGGAGACAAAGACCCGGCAACAACAAAAAAGTATAAATTTACGAGACAAAAGAATTTAAAAAGCATCAAATCCTAGACTAGCAGACCAGATATACTATACGAGTACTCGTACAGCAAAACGAGCACAGGAACCAACCCGAGCAAACAAACACAACAAGAGCTCGGGGAAAATAAGAAAATGGTGTCCCAGCCGCTTTCCCAGTCCCCCAGGTAACGTTTTTCCGGAGAGACATTAGAAGCGCACGCACAGTGGCCCGCATCTGCCGTCGATTTGTGCACCAGAATAGAATGCTCGTACAAAAATGGAAAAACGGAAAACGGAAAATGGAAAATGGCAAAGGTCGCTGACACTTAAGAGGATGACAAATGTCTTGGGCTAAGGCCATTAGAAAAAGTCTATGGCGAGGATCGTGAGCAAGTTACATAAATAATGTGCCCACCTTTTGCTGCTCATTGTTTTTAAGGGCTCTTTTAAACAAGATGATACCTTACAGCAAATAAATAACAATATGCAGCTATAGATAATAAAATAAACAAAAACCTCTTAGAAAATCATAAATATAAATATAAATTATGCCTTTGGTATGGGAATTCTTTATATATCATTGAGTTGTAAGCTGTATTTACCTCGACTGGCCTGCAATTGTTGAATAGCAATTTTTTTGAAGTCTTATGATTTAATTTTGTGCTCTTCGTTACACATGTCGTATGCGTAATGTTTCTCGGCGCGCCAAAATATAATAATGTTTATATATTGTCGTATGCGTAAGAAAATGAGAAAATCTAATATTGTAACACAATATTCGTCTATACTTGAGAAGTTATTACAACTTCCTGGGGATTTGGGAACGACTATAAAAGTTTGAGTAGTTAGATTTAGTGTTAAGGTAAATCTTTTATGCAAAAAAGTTGTTTTTTTGGTAATAATAAATACAAACACTGTATTTTCATAAAATTAAAACAAATAATTTAGGAAAAGACATATTAGATAATAAAGTTTAGACAGGTAAGAGTATATATAGAACTACATGTCTATGGGAAAATTTATAAATGAAAAATACATTTACACTTTAAAATATTGTTTAAAAACAATATATATGAGACCCAAAACCTTTAGAATTTGTGGACGGAGCGTCCACTGTGCGCCTAGCGGTTCATTCACCGGCCATTGCAATGGATTGGAATACGGCTGCGCTAGAGCCGCCGCTTTTTTATGTTTTCCGTTCTGTTCTTCAGTGTAATGTTGTTGGAAGCGGGCAGGGGCAGAGGCAGGGATGCAGGAGAGAAGAGTGAAGAGTGAAGGGGAGGCAGAACTGGTTTTCCAGGTTCCAAGCCACCCTCTCGGGCAAACAACAACAGTGCGCGAGAGCGAGAGCGGAAGAGCTGCGAGCATTACACACACACACACAGGCGGGCAGGCGGACAGGCAGGCAACAACATTTTCTCATTGGCTGTCTCACACTCGCACACACACGCACGCACAGGGGCAGGCGAACTGGAAGTGTGTCTTGTTTGTGTTTGTATTTCGCGCCTCCGCGCTCCGCCCACACACACAGCGGCACATAATTGTCGTGTTTGTATTTGTGTTGCGCTTGTGTTGTGTGTGCCTGTCTGGCAACGCCTTAATAATTGTTATTTGAGTTTCATTTTGTTTTTCGCTTCTCGCTTTGTCGGCCGCTCCATTAGCGGGCATTTTCTAGCGTTCGCCTTGCAAAGCTTTCTCTTTCAGCCCCCGTTTTACCTTTTTTTTTTTGGTTTTGGTTTTTTGGGGGTAGCATTTGAGTCTTTTTCCCAGCTTTGATTTTTGTCTTTGTTGTACCCGTTTATACCCGTTTATTGTAGGGAACAAGAGTATATTGGATTCATGAGTTTTTATGTAACAGGGTTACAGGGGAAAACAAAAAACCTTGATTTCATAGACCATAATACTTGTAATTACGTTTTCAGAATCTTGTGGAAAAGTTCTGATAAAGTTTGTTTTAAAAACTGGCCACTCTATTCAAAACTCTTAATTACGAAGGTAAAAACTATTGTTTTCGGGTTCAAGCTTAAACACAAAACCATAATTTTGTTTAAACTCATATAAACTATAAAGATGAAATAATTTTATATGCAATTTGCCTTATTTAATGTCATCCTATGCCTTTAGGGTCTGAGAACCGGGTATCCATAGTCGATAGCCATGTTTTTTACAGTTGAGTCTTTTGCTCGGTTGTTTTCATACACGCACACATTTGGCTGCTTCCGCTTGTCAAAATTCAATGTCACTTTCTGTCACTTCCGTTCGTTGAAATGCGTGAGCGAGAGAGAGAGAGAGAAAGGCAGAGCGAAAGGGGCTTCCCCGTTGCCTTCTCTTAGACGCCATATTTTTTTGCTCGTAAAAATTTGATCTGCTTTGTTTCCCCTTGAAAACGGGTAACATTTTTATGCCGCCCATAAAAGCGTAAAACAAATGCATTTCCCTGGTCCGGCAAATAAATGCCATCATAAATACGCCAGCAAGTAAACTAATTAAATGCCACAAACAAATTAAAACTTGATAGGAGCATGTAAATTTTAATGACAGGCTTATATTTACAGTTCATAAAAGGATGCGATACTTTAACAAATGTCAATATTAAACTTCAGAAGGGAAAAGACTTCAATTCATTTACAAGAACTGTATTTAAACTTGTTTATTTGCTTTCTTGCAGCTTCGCGTTCTAAAAACACTTTGTAAAAACTGTCCACTCCTGCCATGCTCTACAACTGAAATTGTAATTCAATATTTTGCAGCCCCCGTCCCAAATGCACTTTGCCACAAAACGGAGGCGATTTAGCCGGAGCAGGGAAAATAATAAAAAGAAAAACCCAAGCCGAGAACGTGGCCAATTGCCCCGCCACCCGGAAACCTCCGCCGCCCCGTCCTGCTCATGTCGCCTGTCGCCTCTGCAGACAAAACAAATCATTTTCGGTGGCTACCGTATGCAAACAAAAAGCGAGTGCCCAAAAACACAAAAAAAAGGAATCTAAAAAACAACAAAATCAAAGAACACAGTAAAAATAAATACGAGTACAGTGCAGCTGCAGCACACTGACCAAAAAAAGGATATCCCAAGGGTCAACTTGGAAGTTTTGGTATTTAACCTTTTCAATATCTTTCTTTCTACACTTATTGTATTAAGGAACTTGTATTGAAAATGGTCTAGAAAAATAGTTGTAAGCACTTGACACTCTCAGTAATCGTTTTGAGTTTTTAAATATTTAATTTATGATTATAATGTCCTTTAGATTAATAGAACAATACAATTTTTTTGATCCATTTTGGGTAGTAAATATTTCTATTCAGATTTGATAAAAACAAAATTGCACTTGTTGCTGATCAGGGCAAAACCCGTTCAAGATCTCTTCTATAAAGGATCTCTCGCAATAAATGCATTTTGGAGCGACTTGCAAGGACTGTTTTCGTTTTTCTCTGTGTTATTCCTCTGGCTAATGATTACTTTTCGGATCCATCTCAGAGGCAGGCGGCCGGGAGTGCAGGCTGCATCGCTTGAGGGAGCCGCTCGAGTCCAAGATGAAGTTGCCAAACGTCCGCGAGATCGTAAATTATGGCACATAAAGCGCGCGCGCAAACGACACACACGGAGAAAATCGAAAGAAAAGAAACCAAAAGGCAAACACAGAACGGGTTGGTCACTGGGGGGCAAGTGCGACTTGATCCAACACTAAGCTGACCGCAACTAAAACGCTCCAACCGCCGCCGCCAGCGCCGATGCCGCCGCACCGCTCGGCTTTTCTCAGCTTTTCTCCAGTGGCAGTGCAATTGGCGCACCGAGTCGCGGCGATTGGACGGGTCGGGACGGGAGAAATGAGTGCGCGCTGGGGGCAGCGCTTGGGGCAGAGATTCATTCCAATGTCGCCTTCGCCGCGGACAATGTCACAAGTTGGCTGTGGCTGTGGCTGTGGCTATGGCGATGAAATGAAAATAAACAAAACAATCGCAAGCCACGGCCATGGCTTGTGCTGCGTTGGCGAAAAGTGTTGCATTTCACCCGAATCGCCGAGCGCAGCGCGGCTTGACTTTCTTCGCGACATTTGCTGAGCTGGGTCAAAAGCAGAGGCCCGGAGGGCGACGCCAGCTTAGCGGCTGCCAAATAAAAGTTATCCATCCAGTCCCCCCACCACATCCAGCTGGTTGACCCCTGAATCAGATCTGCATCTTTATTCTTGGCCCAAAGTAAAAGTCTCATCAGCACTTCACTCCGCGATTTGGCCCTTTTTTTGTGCTACACACATATTTCACGGGCTTCATTCATAGATTGACTTTGCCGCTTGCCTATGGGTGGGGTGGTTTTTGAAATTATTACCAAATTATTGGTTTATATAGGCCTTATTTCAAGCCCTCGAAAATGCATTATTATGTTTTGTATTTAGGCAATTATAAGATCTGAAACTGGCCTTTTATTTTGGCTAGATTGATATTTAATTGTTGGTTATTTTAGTTTTTAAATATGCCTGTTTAAAAATGTTATTAGTTTCGAAAAATTAAGAAAGTTTCCAAATGCAAAATCAACGTAAAAACTGCTAAATATTCAAACATTAAAAGCTATATTCAAAAGATTGAAATATAAAAATATCAAAGCTATAAAGTTATCATCAAACGTTTCCATTTATGGAAATTATAACCCAATTACAACATATTTTAGTAATAATTCAAAAAAGCTAAGAACCGGGTATAAAAGTGCAATGTAAATGCCAAATAAAACCAAACATGATTACATGATTTTATAACTTATGTAAAATTGAAATTACAAGCTAAATTTACACATCAACTCATTTTTACAATGACACAAGTCAGCCAAACAAAGAATAAAGAAACTGACAACCTACTCCTCCAATCAGTTATTCAGTTCCCATTTTCCTACATCAAGACATTATGTTTTCCCCTTCCCCCGTTGGGTCGACCTTTAGATCTCATGTATCGGACATATGAACTGGTTGTGAACAAAGCTCCGATCGGGTTTGAAGACCACAACTGGCCAATTTCGTTGTTGTCATCGTATCGCAGAACATTTTGGACTTTAAGCGATTCATTCATTGATCGATCACGAATAGTACGGACTGAGGAGTATCTTTCGGCGCTTGTCAGCCGGCTCTGTGGCACGTGTTCTCGATAATGCCTTTTTTCGTCAGCTGCCGACCCGTGCGCAGCTTGTCTCTCCACGAAATATAGTATTTTGGCTTTTCTTTTTTTGTTTCTGCGGCCCGGCGCGATTTGTTTTGGGTTTGTGTTTTGCTGCCGTCGATGAGCTAATCGCATAAATGACGTTCACAGTTTCTTGCACGCGCAGCAAAATTTCGCCCTCAGCTGCAGTGGCTGCGATGTTGTTGCTGCCACCGCCGCAGCTCGGCTGCAACATCTTTCATTATCTCCGCGCAACGTGCAAAAATGTAAAGTATTCTTTTCGATTTTAGTCCCTCCCGGGGAAGATAATGCCACTGATTCACGGCGCCGCAAGAAAACCCATCGGAGTGAAGGAAAGCAAAGGTAAGAGCTTGGGAAATTACAAAATCTGTTGATAAACAATGCCTAGGCATGTTTGCACAGCTAAGAGAACATTCCTCCAGAGTTTTAAGTTAAAGAAATTGTGGTTTCATTGACCTGCTATACATTTGCCCAGGGTTTTCATAATGCATCTGACAGTTGCAAGATGAGATTTTGTAAATAGTAATCCATGATAGCTTTGCAACAATGTTAAAAATTGTATAGCTATTCTATGTAAATGAAGAAGTTAACTTAGTTTCCTGACCAGGCATATTCTTACTTCAAGAAAGTTTCTGAGTTTTATCGGAATTTTCAGAAATACAGGTGAATTGGTAACAAGTTATCATAGTATAAACGGTGAGTTTTTAAACAACTTGAAATACACTTGATATTTTTAGAACACAACCAAGTTTTATATAAAAAAAATTCAAAGAAAAGAAGGAAGCGAATGTAAGATAAAAACATTCCTAAGAGAAAGTCTAGGGGCCAGTCGGGACGAAACAACCACCAACTTTTCATGCATCGTCTTTTTTCTCTCTATATTCTTACATGACAGCCCGACCCACAGAACCAGATAGGGATCTCCGGACACTTAAGGATCGCATCATAACCAGATAGGGATCTCCGGACACTCAAGGATCGCATCATAATATGCACACATGAATGTGCCACATTGGACACACAGAGATTCCCATACGTTTTCGGTACAAAAATCTGAAAAACCCCTTTCACGATGGTGGAAAATAAGAAGGAACTTACAAGTTGCAAGCGCCAAGGATGCGGAGGACGAACACGAACCGAGCATGCGGGCTCTGTTATCCGATAGCAGAATGCCAACGGGACAAAGGATCCCTGCAGGATCGACACAAAGTTGCCTCTGCAGATCGAACAGATTCGATATCGAAGGCCGCGACGTGAGGCAAACAATGGCCACAGGACATGCGGCAAGGACTATCCCAAAAACGCACAGCCCAAGGCAGCTTGTGAGTCTCCGGGTTCGTGGGGCCGCATAAATTAAGCCATAAACAAATAGTTGTAAAAATTCGGATAAATACACTCATATATCTATAATTTTCGGGTGTGAAAATGTTCGGGGCGTGCAACTGTTGCTCCAGCTGCATGCCACGCTTGAGTGGCACAACTCGACATTTTACGGAAGCGGGGTGACCGGAAAAACCCCCAAACCGATCGGGATTCGTTGGGCCAACCGATTGGATTTGTGGCAGACATAGTGGCGGCAGTTGCACGGACACCTTGGGGCACCAAGGCACTCAAAGGAATCGGAACTGAGACGGCTGTGCGGCTCAATTACATTGGCGATTGAGCGTGAAATTGTGATGCCTGATTTGATTTCACGTGACAAGGGGACATGCAATAGACGGCCAGCAATAGCACATGGCCTCTCAGGATGCACTGCATGAAAATAGGGTAGGATACCCACCGAAACTCTCAATTTCTAAGGTTTATTTTTAAAGCGGTAGTTGTTTAAATGGGATAATTGGCCCGATTGATCCATTAATTGAATCATTCTAATTCTTTATGACTAAATAATTACTTCAAATTTGTATACCAAAGTATTTTTACAAGACTTCTATAATATCTTTGAACTGAGGTTTTTACCAGGACTATAACTCGAGTCTCAGTCAGATTCAATACAAATATTTAACACTTATAAGAATAATTAACTATTGTAAATTGTTGGCAAATGGCATATTTTTGGAGTACAACAATATATTTTTTACCTGGCAATAAAAATTCAAGGCATTACATTTGTGACCAATTTAGTTGAAGAGATCTGAGTAAATTGAGAGGTTTCTTTTGGGTTTTTCTATCAATCAAGCTCCTTTAGTAAATGCAGATTTCGAACATGGTTTAGACGTATATGGACAACTTTTTTCAGAGTGCTGTCAAAACGATGTGAGTAAAGAGTTTGGGGAACGAGCTGCAAGATCCTCTGGGGGCCCAGGGCTCGTTTTCGGATTGGACACACCCGCTAATTTGCTTGGCGCGCGACACCTTTGGAGTGGAGTGGACTGGAGCGCATTGCCGGGAATTGAAGGTGGAATGGAGGTGGAGATGGAGATGGAGATCTGAGGAGGCTAAGGAGGCACTGGCGACGTCGTCATGGTCACTTCTTCTTTTTCTGGTCAGCCCTCAGGCAAATGTCCAATGTCCGGAGCCGAACCGAATGCTGTTTTGTTTACTCGCGTCGGTCGGCACTCTCTTCTGCCTTCCTGGAAGTATTATAGTAAATTTCTCGCATATCTCTGGTGTGTCATTGTCGCCGGTTCCCCATATATCCATATATCCATGCATATATCCATCTACGTTCCGTCGGTTTCCGTTCAGTCTTCCTCCCTCGCCCCCTTCGCAGATTATTAGTTATTATTTTTGTCATAAATGCAAATTAGCTATGCGCAATTTGCATATTCTACATTAAACCTGAAACGCAACGAGAGCTGTCGTTGGCCATTGTACAGACCTCGTCTGGAGTCTGGAATCGGTAGTGTTCGCAGATGGATCCCTGACTTTGCAGCCGCTTGGGTTTTACTTTCGGGACTCTGGGTGACAAACTGCGATTACTGTGTTTTCCAGGTTTTCAGTTAAAAAAACTTGTTTGTACTAATACAATTTGCATCACAATAAATTAGTTTATTGCTCTCTTTTGTAACTTTTAATATTAAAATTGAGGAATTTCAGAAATTTAAGATAATATCCACACCATGGAATTCTAATGGTTTTGAACTTAAGCTCCAAAGGTTCACAATTCGATGGAATGAAAAGTATTTTTAATTAGTCCCATCTAATATCTAACGTTTACCAACTCAATGTACCGATTAGAATACACTTAATTTCAATATCCTTAGAAAGCGATTTAAAAATTGTGGTGTACTGTATAAGAATAAACAAAAATAGGCCAGAATAAAGAGAAAATCATGTTGAGGCCCCTTAAACAATCTTCAAGATGCTGTGACATTAGATTTCTACATAAGAATTACTTTTCAAAAACTAGAAATATCGAAAAACTTTGAATATATTGTACATTCTACACATTAATAACCATACTATAAACCTTTAAAATGGTATGGGGGTAAAAACTATGACAATAAATGCTGTAATATTCAGTCAACTAAAATTGTAATTTTCATGGGACAATTTGTAATTCATATTCATATTTCGATTATTAAAAGCTCTGAGAAAACCATTCTATGATCCACAAAAAAAGCGTCGTAAAATATTCAGAACAAGCCGTTGACCTTTAATTTTATGGGAACTACCACGGATTCTGTGGAAAACTTGCACTGATGACCACAGCGTCTGGGGATTGCAATCGTAATACAATCTTGGGGGTCCCTGGGACCCTGAGAGGCATACTTTTTAGTGCAATTCGATTTGCTGCTTTTCCCTTTCAAAATTATAAAAGAGTCTTTTAGTCGTGGCTGCTGGGAGCCCCGATATTTGCATTTGGCAGTCGGGCGTTGCGGTTTATGGGTTTCGTTTTAGTTTCGTGTTATATTCTTTTTCGGGGCTATATTATTTCGCTTTTTATTGTTATTGTTGCTAAACAATAATTTCTGATTCTTGGGCCCGGGGCCAAAGCAAGAAATATAACAAGAAATCCATGCAACACAAGTAACCTCCGCCGACGGGGATTCGTATTACAGACTGTGTGACATGAACTCGAAGGCGACGACAACGACGACAACGACAACGACGGCGATGACGATTCTTTGTTTGCCTTCAAACAAATGTTTTTCTCTTATTAATATTTTTCAAATACTTCACGCCTACAAGAATTCGCATTGAATTTCACTTGTTCGGAAGGTTCGGTTCCTTTGAATCGAATTATGAGTCATGTTTTAGGGGGCGCAGAAAGGATTCGGATCCCTTACTCACCTCTGGCAGCTATCCGTTTTGCCGCTGGTATTGTTGCACCTTCGGTAAATCCCAATTGGAAAAGCTCCGGTTTTGCGTTCTAACCGAAGAATGTTAATTGCTAGCACATTTTTTTATAAACAAACTCATTCAAATGGGCTACGGCCGAGCGGGTTTTATGTTTGTTTGCCAAAGGGCTGTGTATGCATTCGTTGTTTAGGCAAATTGTTATTGGTTATGGCTTGCCAATGATTATGGGGCAATAATTATGGCTTTAAACACTTGCACGGATATCCGGGATACTGGAATTAGTTGTATTTTATTTTTATTTGTAAACCCAGAGACGGACGCGCAGCTGAACCAGCGAGCAGGCGGCGAGCGAATGAGTGACTACTCAAAAAGTGGACCGAGCTCTCAGGCTGCAGTAACGCTGGGGGCAGCAACAAAAGCAGCAGCAGCCGCAGCAGCAGCAGCACCAAGCCTGCCAAGTGCTGTGGAGGCGCGACGAGTGCGCACAGCCGCACAGATACAGCGGCAAACGCTCAGACACACACGAAAACAATCCCTCGGATACAGCTACGAATACGAGGCACACAGATACGGCCACAGCAACCCCTTGACTGGAAGGTGGTGGCTCAACATGCAACATTCCAGGCCCGCTCGGCCAGTGTGCGTGTATTAATGAATGAAACGCCAATGCCGCCGCGCCACCTCTACTCCACCCCCTCTACCCGTCACAACTCCCACTCCTCATCCTCATCCTCATCCACATCGACAGCAACATCCACTCACGTTTCCTGCACCAGACACACGTGAGCCAGAACGGATCTCCAGCGAACTGAACGTGCTGCGCATGCGCAGGGTGTCCGGAAAGGTATTAGCCAGCAGGGATCTTAGGAGAAGAACAGGCGTGAATCAAAATATAAACCAAATACCTGGGTTTGGGGGAAGATCTTTAAAACCAACCAATTTCATATCTGGATTTAAATTGCGATTTTCAGAACGACAGTATTGATCGTTGAGGTATCATACTCTTAGATTGCGAAGATCATTAAATCTTAAATTTTATGGATTAGAATACTAAAAGCCTAGGAAATAAACAAAAGCCATAATTATCTAAAGAAATATTGAATTTGGGATAGTAAGGTTAGAATTTAGATAGGAAAATTTAAACATTTAAGCTATCATTTCATACCTTAGCATACCTGGGAAACAAACTAAAGCTGAAGAAATATTGAAATATTGGGTAGTAAGGTTAGTATGAAGATAATTTAGAAACAGGACAATTTAGAATCTAAATATCTAAATTGTATATATACAAGATAAGACTAATTAGTCTTAGCTAGTGTTAATAATATCAAATAAAATAATATCAAATAAAAATATTAAAACAAAAGATTTGTTCGTTCTATTTTGTTTTATTACAGAAAATATATTAATATAATTATTTCGACAAGTATTAAATTGAAATAATTGGGAATTCAGAAATCTACAAAAAGTTATCTACGCGTACATGTTTATAAACAAGAGTTCAGTAAATAAACAAATAAAATGCAAAAGCCACTAGAAAGCAAGGCCGAAGCTAGGATTATTTCGTAATTTTTATAGATTTAGAATAAGGAAACTAATAAATTCCATAAAATAAAGCATTTATTATAACCCAAGCCTTATAATATAAACAAAAAACACCCACTTTTAGGATCACATAAGGAAACAACAAAATTTAGTGAAATAATGCATTTATTTATAACTCAATTTTAGAAAAAAAAATGAAACTCCTGGGCTTAGGTTCATATATGTATAACCAAGACGCTAATTTATTTAAATTGTTTAAAGTACATGTCCTTAAGTATTCTACACAAGAAAACATTCACGATTTTAACGAAACACATTTGAAAGAAAAGTGAAATAAGAAATCTCCCAAAAGTATGCCATACCAAATAGAGTTGGAAAACTCCGGCAAAATTCAATATTTCCAATTTAGAAAACGGCATTTTCATGAAATTGTTGCGTGACTGCGGCGCAACTTTTAAAAAGCGATAATGCACGGCGAACAAATTATTCGTATTCCTTTATTTCAACATTTTTAGCGAACGAATCCTGCAAGGAACCGAAACAGGATGGCAGACGCTTTTGGGATCAAGCAGGATACACGGTATCAAAGTTTCGAGAGCACTCGCGAAAATTTGCTTTGGGTCCGGTTCTTCTTACAACAGACTTAGTATATACAAAATGATGCATCTACCCCTCTAATGCATTCGCGTTAGGTCCTCAACAATCTTGATGACGTCCTCCACATCGGCACTCTTTCGCTCCCCGTTCAAAGTCAGCTAGAAACACAAGGAAATTATTTAAATTTGAATTTAAATTGAAATTTAAAAAAGTGAAGGCAGCTAAAACTCACCTCCAATCCATGAACCGCCTCGCGCATTCGCTCCCGCCCCAAGTCCAGGAACATCTCAATCAGATCCCCGTCGATGAAGCCCTCGCTGGGCTCCACTTTGGTGTTGATTTGGAAATTGCGGTAGTACGTGTGCTCGATCTTGCCCACCGACTTGATGATCTTCTTCAGCCGCTCCTCCAGGCCGTGCAGGAAGTCGTAAAAGTCCTGCGGTATCTGGGTCACAATGCCAATGGCTCCATTGGTCGTCCCGTACAGGACACACCCGCTTATGGGTGTGGTGCGCTCGCCCACGTTCTGCATAACCAGGGAACCGTGACGGAAAACGTTGACGGTATCCCCCAAATGGAAACGGGCCAGCTCCGGCAGCAGCTGCCGCTCCTCGTCGGTGGTGGCGGCACTAAAAGCAAAACAGGTTTCAATGTGATTTTCAAATTGATAGCCCCGCTTTTGCTCACCTGTCCTTCTGGCAAACAAACAGATTACCATTCGTCTCGGAGCCGAGGAACGTGTCATCGTCCAGGATCTCCACTGCCCGCATCCATTTGGGCTCACAGTCGCGCGCTATCTCCACGAAAATGCCCTCCATCTGCTTGTGCTGCAGCAGCGTGATGGAGCGCATCAGGTCGCCGACTAGGATGAAGTCCCCCTTGGCCTTCAGGAACAGGGCGGCAATCATGTTCTGGATGTTGCACTCCATGCGCAGCTCCTTCTCGTTGGTCCACTCGTACAGGCGCACAAAGCTGCCAATACCCGCTAGCACCTTGCCGTTGAATTCCACCAAAGCGTAGCAGGAGCCGTCCACCTTCGTCTCCGCCACCTGAGTGAGCTTGTTGTCGTGATAGTGAAAGATGATGATGCGGCCCACCTTGGGCTCCGGCTCGTCGGGAATCACCAGCGATGTGGCCACCACGTAGTAGGTGTTCGGATCGTCGCCCAGTTTGGCGGACATCAGCGAGGATATGGTTTCCGGGGCCACAAACTGGTGGGCGTGCAGCACCTCAAACGTGTTCTGATCGATCACCAACAGGTTGTGCACCTCAATCTCCTGGCCGACCTCCGCATTCGCAGCCGTCGAGGTGCCGCCCCCCGGTTTGGGCAAGATGTTGGAACTGTAGGTGATATTCTGGGCCTGCGTGGAGGCACTGTTCCTCAGCGGTTTGGTCCCGCCCCGGCCATGCACATCGATGCGCAGGGTGGAGACTGCGAACGTTTGCGAGGCCTCCTGGTAGGCTATCCTGCGCGGCCCCTCCCCCAAGGGCACCGTGCGGATGTGCAGCTTCTGGATCTCGTCGATGGTGCCCAGGATGACAGAGTTCTTGGTCGCCAGCGCCAAACTGTCCGGATAGGCCTGGGCATTCAGCGAGCACATGTGGTTCACCTCCTTCAGGTTGACGTTGGAGAAGACCAGCTTGTGGTTGGACGAGTAGATCACCGTGGGCCGGTCGGAGCAGGCAAAAACATTCGTGGTGGCGAAGGAGCGGAAGGTGCGCAAAGTGGTCGGCTGGGTGCCCAGGGTCACCTTTTTCTTGTCCGTCAGCTGCCCGGTGGCCTGGTCCATGATGAAGTAGTACATGGAGCCATCGCCCAAGGCGCACAGCAAGTAGTGGATGCCCTCGAAGGTGGTCATCAGAATCGAGCGGGGAATGATTTCTGCAAAACAAGACTGGATATGTATAATCAATGCATAGAGGACGAATCCTCGGCTTTACCTCCGCTCAGTTTCTCCGTGTAGATGGTTTCCAGGTCGGGCAGGGAGAGAATGACAGCTGAAATGTCCGTCCATAGCCCCACGGCCACCAAATCCGACTTGTTTTGCGACTCATCCAAGGGGGTGATGTCCAGGCAGGCCACCTCGTAGGCCAGGCTTTTGCGGGACTTCTCCAGCAGCTTGCCATCCTCGATGACTATGTAGAAGATGTCCCGGGCGGAGGCCACCACGATCTGTGTGCTGTTGCAGGAGACGACGCCGATGGAGCGATCGCCCTCCGGACGCCACTCGGCCACCAGATCTTTGGTGGCACTCTTCACCAAGCGAACGCTATCGGAAGTGACTTGAATGAGCTAAAATAGGAGGGCAAAACCCTGATTAATCTCGGTGCCTTTACAGGGAAGAGGATGCTCACCTGTTCGTGCTCCACATTGGCGCAGAGAAAGGTCTGCACATCGCTGGCAAAGCCCGGGATCTCCGTCTCCTCCACCTCCTCGCCGGAGAGCGTCAGAATACGCGTGTGACCCACAAAGGCCAGGACAAGGGTATTCTCGTAGGGACTGTCGTCGATGCCCACTTTGAGCGACCACATGCCCTTGATGCCCGGCAGATCGATGCAGGCGTGCTCCTGGATGCCAATCCCTATGCGAATGATGCGCAACGAGCCGTCCTTGAAGCTCCCAGAGCACGTGATGATCTGCCCCTGCCCCTGGCGGTCCAAGTCCACCACAGCAATGTCCAGAATCGGGGCCAGGTTGGTAAAGTTCTCCACGGGCACGACGTAGGAGCCGTCGATGGCCTCGGAGCTGAGGCGGACGAGCTGGGAGTCGCCGTGGCGGGCGCCGATGTAGAGGAAGCCGTTGTCCAGGTACGTGATGCACTCCGGTATCGAGATCTCGCCCAGCTGCTCCACCTTGATGTCCTTGACGGTGACGCCCTTGGCCGTTTCTGTGGTGCCCAGGAAGAGCATGTACAGCTGGCCGTCCATGTTGCCCAGCAGGTAGCGCAGGCCCTTGCTGTCCACCCGCGCATAGCAGTTGATGGTGCTCTGGCGGAAGGTGAGCGGGGCCACGGCGTGGTAGTTGCTGCCGTCGTGGTACACGATCGACTCCCTGCCGATCACAATCACGCCGCCAATCGGCGAGGGCACGGGGATGAGCATGGTGGCCTCGGTTTCCACGTTGTCCTGCTTCCAGGCGATCTTCATGAACTCCTTCTCGCGCAGGTTGATCTCGTGCGACTTCACGTGCCGCCCGTCGTTGTCCTTGTGGATGACGATCACCGTCGGGTTGAGGCAGCCGTGCAGGAACTCCACGTCGTACACGTTCAGCTCGTCCATGCTGGAGGAGGGATAGAAATTTGCGGGAAATTCAGTTAAAAGATACACTTAGGGGAGGTTTGTTCTAAAGTTTAGCGACCTGACTACCAAAGGGTTTATTTATGGGAAATCAGAGAACATAAACCATCCATTGAAGATTAGATTTCCCGCAGAAATGCCACAAACTGTGGAAAACTTGCTCTTCGCCTATTGAATTACGATATTAATAAATAAACATTTTGGAAAAACTTCCGGTCACACCATAAATTTTGTGGACGCAACAGAATTTTGCAATTTACGGGGAAGGAAGGGAGTTGGCAGATTTTATAAAGAAACCGATATTCAAATGCGGAATGCTAATAAGTATTTATACAGACATATAAATATATGTTTTATAAATTATGTTTTATAAAGTTTCCAAGATGTAGGAAATTAGAAATTAGGATTCTCAAGAAGTTTATCTTCATCTGTTGCTTTAAGTTCAAGAACTATGCCAACACTGCATAATTAGGTAAAGGAGGCTCTTAAGAACCTCTGGAAAACATTCCCCGACCTGTTGCACCAAGCTACCCCATTAAATTCAACTAAAACCCCACTAATTTGGGTACAAAAGAGACACTCCCAAATGGTATCGTACCGTAGATTGGTGGTTTTATCTTCCCGGTATTCTTGCCCATTGGAATCATAGAAAACAGGCCTTGCTACAGGCACATGCTTTAACTAATTTACGTTTTTCCTAACGATCTTTGAATACCCTTACTCTCAAGAGACATATTTCTCAAGAATTTACCTTCAGAAGGCTTTAAAGATTATGGAAATAGGATCAGAAGGCACATAAATACGTGGGTCACCTGTCAACTCTTAGTTACCCATCGACTTTGCAATAGAAACCATTAAAGCAAGTAACATTAAATCAAGTCAATGTTGTTGAATGTATCTTTGAATACCCTTACTCTCTGAGGAGATATTTCTCAAGAATTCACCCTCAGAAGGCTTTAAAGATTATGGAAATAGGATCAGCAGACTCATAAACACGTGGGTCACCTATCAACTCTTAGTTACCCATCGACTTTGCAATAGAAACCAACTAAATATAGTGATTACCTTATTGAAACTCTTGAAAAACTCTAGGAAACATTCCCCCGACCTGTTGCTCCTAGCTACCCGACTAAATTCGCCTAAAACCCCACTAATTTGAGTGCGAAAGAGATCCTCCCAAATGGTATCGTACCGAATATTAGTGGTTTCATCTCCCCAACATCCTTGTCCATGGGAATGATAGTAAACAGGCCTTGTGCCTTAACTGATTTATGACTTTGCAGTAACACTGCACCAAGTCAAAGTTTTTGAATGCATCTTTGAATACCTTACTCTCAGAAGACACACTACACTCAAGAAATCACCTTCAGAAGGCTTAAAAGATTATGGAAGACTCATAAATAGAAGACTAAATACGTGTGTCACCTATGAACCCGTAGTTACCCATCAACTTTGCGATAAAAACCAACTAATTTTTGTGAAATTAGCTTATTGAAACTCTAATTACATAGTTATGCAATGCTCCCGACCTGTTGCTCCTAGCTACCCGACTAAATTCGCCTAAAACCCCACTAATTTGAGTGCGAAAGAGACCCGCCCAAATGGTATCGTACCGCAGATTGGTGGCCTTCAGCTCGCTGGCGTCCTTGTCCATGGGAATGATGGTGAACAGGCCCTGATACAGGCACATTCCAATGACCCGGGCCTTCGGATCGATGGCCGCAATCACGCCGCCCTCCGAGGGGATCCCCACGTTGTCCGAGACATTGCCATTCGCCTTCGTGACGACCACGATCTGGTCGTTGACCATGCGCGCCTCGAGGATCATCACGTTGTACCGCCGCGTGAGGATGAAGAGCAGGTCCTTGTTGCTCTCCGGGGGCCGGAAGTGCTTCATCACGGACACGATGCCGTTGATGTTGATCTCCTTGAGGGGACGCAGGCCCTCCGGGGTCACCAAGTCGATTTCCACCTGATTGTTGCGGGCAATGATCAGGTTGAGGTCCGTGGGCGAGGTGAAGTTGCCTGCGGGGCAGGGAAAACAATTAATTTTCGTTCATTTCGCATGCCGGGACACATTTTTTGTGCCATCCCCGCCCCCTTCTTACCGGTGAGGCAGGCCACCACTGCCGTGGGCTTTTGCGCTGTTACCACGTAATGCTGCGACATGACGCTTGCTGGGCTGGGCCCCTGAGCTTCTGGGAAGCCGGCGAGTACGTTTGCTGCTCCGCTGGCGGGCGGAATCGATTAAATTTACGTTTTTCGCTTGACGCGCTAAAAAACTTTGTGACACTCGCACTCGGCGTTGCTTTGCATTTTCCTACGGTCCGGCAACGTGATACCGGCAGGGTTGTCCCGCACGTGCTCGCCTATCGATAAGCGGCATTTGGTATATTTTGCTGTGTGCTCTGGTATTTCCGTGAAGTTTGTAACTTTTCTCCTTAAATACTCCATCAATCTTAATTGAATACTTGCTTGTCTGTTGGTACTTGATACATACTCATACCTTTTAAGAGTGGCATTTTATGGGTACTGGGGTATTTGCAACTTAAATTCTTAAGTGTTTGTAAATGTAGATATACATCTTTCTTTATTGTAAGCTGCTATTATTTTAGTAATAAACATATAATTAGAACTTTTATGACACATTTGCAACTGAAATTCTTAAATGTACATCTACATTTATTGTGAGCTGCTATTATTTTAGTAATAAACATATAATTTGACAAAAAAAAAAGACAATTTATGTCTCATTTTATTTCTTTTTATTCTATCTACGCAGAAGATACATATGCGTCACTCTAATTACGTTTACTTAAAATTATTCGAATTATATAAAATTAAAGAAAATGTTACGTGGCCTAATAAAAAAAAGTCTTTAAAAGCCAGCTGTTTGTGGCCGGCTTGTTTGCACAATACATATGTGACAAATATTTTGTAATTGAATATTATTATTAACAGACAAAGATATTTCGATATAGTATTGAGCTTAAATGTATCATAATTATACATATTTTCATTAAATTTCTCAAATTTAAGCCGAAAAAGTAGCTATCTTGAAACTGACCAGATATTTTCACTTTTGCCAAGCTATTTGCAGAATTTATTTTTTTACAGCTAGATATTACCAACTAGAAAAGCTTATTCAAATTTAAAAAATGTATATATCAATTAAGCCTTGAATGATTTTGCATTTCTTAAATCACAATTCAAATTCTAATTTATATGTGACTTTTGAAAATCCCGGCTATCGATTGGCCGGGCGGTCACTGTTATCGGGCATCCGATCACGGCGATTGCGATGCTGGCGAAACATCTGTCAACCCTGCCTTATTAAATGGCGACACCGAATCCGAGTTTGACGTGTTTTGTGAGATAGAAAATTGAGAATATCTGGAACCTGGAGCAGCGTATCCGCGAGATACATTTCACCGACACTAGTTGATCCCCGCCCCCCAACCCCCTCGAACTACTGCAGCTGCGTGTGGGCCGTAACTAAGCGAGGAGAAGAGTGGGAGCGAACCTTTGGATTTGTGGATTCCGTCGCGAGAGGAGGAGCGGAGAGGAAAGGCAAGGCAAGGAGCGGAGCGGAGTGTGGGAATCATGGCAAGGCTGACGAAAGTCTACAACACGGACGAGGACGACTCCGGCTATGTGGGACGCAGGAACCTGCCGCTCGTGGCAGGCGACAAGTTGATGGTGAGCGTTCGTTCCCTTGGATTGCATCTTTTTCCAGCTCTCTTTCTCGGCACCAGAACTTTCATAACACGCGTATGGACTACATATGTACTATACATATACATGCGTGCGTATATGTGCAGGCATAGTGTGTGTGTGTGTGTCTGAGGAACGGCCTTTGTGTGGATTTTGAGAATCAGCTGAAATTGCAACTGCAACTGCCACCCATAACTGCCCCCCCCCTTCCCGCCCCACGCCTCCGACACTCGCTCGCACTCCCTTGGCCCGGCAGTAGCCATCCCGCTCGCTCGCTCTCGCTGCAGCCGCCATGTTTCGTTGGAAAGCAATGGGAGCAACAGCAGTAACGGAGATATTGAGCGGAGTGTGGGAGGGAGGGTAGCGGGTGAGGAACCTGTTTGGATGCACTCTCTCTTTCCAAAGATCCCATCGAAGAGGCCGATTCTCGCTCTGCCTGCGGTTCATTTCTCTCGCTCTCGCTCTGCTTTTGTTTATCTCCGGAAAGTTTTCGAGATTTTCTATGGATGCATTTGAAACTCCCCAAAGGAAGTATCTTCCAGATTTGCTCTCCGAAAGGGTTTTCCGATTTTTTGGTTATGTTGCTTTTTGTTTGAAGTTGTTTATGTTTTAGGGATTTTGCATTTTTGGGAAGCAATTTAAACTCCCAGAGGAGAAATATCTCCCAGTTGCTTATCTTTCAGATCTTTAGGTTAGAATGCATTTCTTTTTTAGCATTTCCCAGATTTTCTCAAAGGAAAGATAATGCCACTAGTTCTGCTTAAGCCCTGGATTGTTTTTGAGACTTCTTATTCTTTACAACTTATTATATTCTATTATATTCTTTATAAATAGTATAAATTTGATATCTTGAGATATGTAACCTCTTTTATATTGAAAATCAGAGCTAAGAGCAGGTTTACCCTTTTCTTTTAGCGTTTAGATATTGGAAATTCGTATTATATATATTTTGGGACTTTTTTCTATATTTTAGTTGTAAATTTTAGCTTATATTGCATCACTATGTCATAACAACTGATTCGATAGGGTTAAAAATACTATAAATAGATATCTTGAGGGATGTAACCACTTTCATGCGGAAAAGCAAAGTTAAAAGCCGCTTTTACCCTTTTCTAGGCTTTATAAAACCGTTTAGATATTGGGAATGCAAGTTATAGACTTGCAGGTATTGTTACACATCTTTTGGGGCTTCTATCTCTATGTGGAGTTGTAAATTTTAGATAATATTGCATCAGAATGTCGTGATACTTTTTCTACTGGAAAAATACATATTGATAACGTATGCTGTTGGCCTAGAAGAGAGAAAACTATCATCCACAGAGAAATTTTACCAAGAATTTATCTCTCGTAAATATACATATGTTCTTCCAATTTGCTAGATTGCATTCGTCAGCAAAATGATTCGCTAATGACAAGGCAATTAACGTAATGAAAAGTTTAGGCTGCTATTAAAAAAGCGATTATTCTGGAGTATTTATCCAAGAAGTATTGCTTTAAATATCTGCGATTGCAAACTGGGAACATGATGAGGAATCTGAAACTAGATTTGTTTGGTTTTGGTAAAGAAATTGCATTTCATCATTGAGAACACTCGTTTTTCCCCAACCATCATTGTAAATAAACCAGGAATAGTGATCATATTCCCGGTACCAGTATGTGCTGTGTAAACACGAAGTTTTGCCTTGTAAACAAACCTTGTTTTCATTTGATTTCTCGGATAGAGCTCATTTTTCTCTCTCCAAGGGCCACTCCTGTTCAAGTAAACTTTCCTGGTAATTTAATGACTTTGCTGCAAACGCTTTGCCAATTTGAAGACACCTATTTGTGGGCAATTGAAAGACAGCTTGGATGGACAGCTGCTTCGATTAATCGGCCGGTAAAACAGATATTGATGGAACCCCGAAACAGCTGTCTATTCAAGCCACTTAATTATTTACCCGCCTATGGCTATAAAACCCAGGAAAGCCGTGAGTTCCTTCACTACTGTCCAAACTCTCACTGTGGATACTTCGCCTTGGCTCTGTCCCTATTTTAGTCGCGATGACTTGTAGATCCTTTTTTAAACGCCACCTTCCCGTCTCTCTGCAGATGCTGATGGACCTGAACAGCAAGGGCCTGGTGATCGACAGCCCCACGATCCGGGGGCGAGAGCTGGAGGAGTTCTCGCGCAAATTCAAACTGCTGACGGAGGAGGAGCGGCGCCAATCGCTGGAGATCGACTGCGCCAGCTTCATGGCCGTGCTCAACCAGTGTGTGCAGTGCGTGGGCTGTCGCAGGCGGGTGGAGCGCCTGTTCCACCAGCTGACGGAGTCGGGACACCGCACCCTCGATCCCCTGGAGCTGAGGCCAAGCGCCACGCTGAGCATTGTGGAGGAGAAGCTAAAGACACCGCAGGCACTGGGCACGCTGCTGTACCGGCACCACGAGGTGCTCAACAATCTGCTGGACAACAAACTGCGCAACAAGACGCGCTGCGTCCTCCACTCGCTGGATGCCTTTCGGGCCAAGCCCTTTTCGGAGACGTGGCGCGACGTGTGGTCGGCGATGAAGAGCAATTGCCGCAACGAGCTGACCATCATTGAGACGAAGGAGCTGCACGACGTCCTCGAGAACTACCTGAAGAAGCACAAGTTCTGCTCCGGCTGTCGCACAAAGATCGAGCGTGCCTACAAAATACTCATTGGCGAGATATCGGCCAAGGAGAAGGGCTACGCAGCCCAGCTGTATGCCCACATCCGGAAGTGTGTGCCCGACCAGCACATCCATGTGAGTACAAGCAAAATCGAGTTCCTCGACGCGCTGATCAAGAGAGCCGAGCCTGAGGTGAACGGAAGCTACTCGAAGCTGCGCGAACGCCATGCCAAGACCCTGGAGATCGCCCAGGAGGAGGTGCTCACCTGCGTGGGCATGATCATGTACGAGAGACTGCGCCGCATCTACGTCAGTCTGCGGGAGGAGGAGCGCGCCTGTCAGGTGCTGGCCGCCGTTGGCGTCCACGCCCTCTGCCGCAGCTTCGACACGTTTGTGGAGAAGAAGCAGGGCATCAGCAACCTGGAGCTGCTCTACAAGGAGATCAGCCGGGCGGAGCGGGCCAAGCAGCTCAAGCGCGAGCAGAAGAAGCTCAAGAAGAAGAAGAAGAAGGACGAGAAGAAGAACGCTCTGCATCGTCAGTGCGAAGGTGAGGAGGAGGACGAAGAAGAGGAGGCGGAAACCTACGAATCGGAGGAGGAAACGGAGCCTCAGGCAGAGCCCCAGGAGGTACTGGAACTGGCAGAGGAGGAGCCAGAGCTGGAGATGGAGATGGAGGAGCAGCACGTGGACGATGGAATTGTTATTGAGGAGGAAGTGGCGTCCAAAGCCGTCACAGCCTCGCCAACGGCCAAGCCAACGAAATCGAAATCGAAGAAGCAATCAAAGTCGAAAAAGAAGTCGAAAGCACCTACGAACGCAAAGAAGTCGGGCAACAAGAAGGAGCAGGAGCAGCTGCGGAAGAGCAGCCTTAACGACGACCACGATCACCTGGACGCGGCCAGCTGCATCTCGTCGGGCGTCGCCAAGGCAAGGGACAAGTGCGAGGAGTGCCTGGCCCCCATACCGGACTGCCCGTGTGAGCAGGATGTGCGCGATTCGGGATACGGCAGCGATCCCACCTCGCACGCCAACTCGCGCACCTCCAGTGTCGTCTCCTCGCCGGAGGGCTCCGAGATATGCTGCTCGGAGGGTCTCTGTAACCACGACGGTCACGACGGGCACGACGACGAGGACCAGCCACACGGTTCGGATGCCGCAGCTGTTCGCAACAGCTACGTATCCGACGTACTGCTCTACGGCCGCCAGTCGCAGTTCGAGCACAACTTGTCCTTGTTGCAGATGTGGGTGAGTTGTGCGATCTTCTGGATCCAATGGGAGTTTCCCCTAACTTAAGAACCATTGCTACTAGCGATCAAACAAGACCCACTCACCTAATAGACCGATCTGAACCAGTTTACCTAGGTTTTTGTTCCTTGTTCCTATGTTCTAGTTACCATTTCTACTTTCCTGGTAATCCCTAGTCGTATTAGACTGATTTTTAGATATTTATAACATTCCTAAAGGCAACAGAGGTTTACTTATTTTCATTTTACATTTTGGGTTCCTTAATTGTGTTATTTGGTCTTTGAACTTTTGTTTTTTCCCCCTAATTCTATGCAATGTTCCATGAAGTCAATATATCTAAGCTCTAATAATATTCTCATAATAATGAACTAGTTCCGCCCCAAAAGAAGAACAAACTAGACTTCTACATGAATGCATCCAAAACGACAAATGAATCACTCATTCTATGTTGCGCACACTTTTTTTTATATATTTGTTGTGCCATTTTCTTCCGGTAAAGAATGAGTGCAGTATTTTTAAGAACACTCCACTACTGTACAGATGTCTAAAACTAACTTATACCCCAAAAAGTACTATGCTTGCCCAAGACTAAATTGTATATCATCCTTTTTTGCGCAGGATCACTTCGACGACTACGACGACAAGGAGGACGAGAGCTATTACATTCCACACGAGGTGGTCGTGGCCTTCAAGTGCCACAGGGAGCAGGTGCAGCGCCAAAGGGAGCAGCTCCGGGCCACCCTGCGCGCCAACTTCGAGCGCCTGTGCCGGCGACGCGGCGTCCAGACAACCGTCAAGGCTGCCTGGCCCGTGAAACGCATTGAAACCTAAACCTAAACCTAAGCCCAAACCGTTGTAGTTATTCAGTCGAGCGTGGCGATTTCTAAAAATGCGCCCGCATGCATTCAAAGTACATATAATTTTTTGTTTTTGAAATAAATGAAGTATACAAGTTACGCCTATCGATAGTCTTAGTCTAGCAGTTCCTGCACTCCTCGTGAAAGGGCTCCAGGGTGCGCAGGTCCCGCCAAGTGGGCGGCAGGCCGTGGGCCACGAACTTGCCGCACCGCTTGCAGGGCTCGAGGAAGAGTTTGATGTGGCTGTTCAGCCAGGTCACGTAGCTCTTCACCGCGAGGTCGGGCAGCGTGGGCGAGAAGAAGTGCAGCATGGCGGAGTGGGCGTGCTCCTGCACCTTCCGGAACACCTCGTAGCGCGACTCTGCCCACAGATCATCGTGATCCAGCGGCTCATCGAATCCCTTGACGGTGACCCACTCGATGAGCACTCCCTTGAAGACGATGGCCGCTTTCATCACATTGCTGATGGTCACAATGGCCACGACATTGGTGCCGAAGGGGCGGATAATGCGGTAGGAGGTGTGCGGCGGCGGGTTGATCTCGCTGAGGAGCTTTTCTATGTGGCTGCCAAGGGGGGGATTAAGATTTTAAAAGAGCTTCTCTGGGGGAACTTCTCTGAGGACTCACTCGGGATCGTTGTTGAAGGAGGAGAAGGGCAGGCGCTGTCGCTTCTGCGAGCAGTAGTTGTACGAGCGCCGGAGGGTGTTCTGGTTGAGGTTGTTGAAGGCAAGGAAGCTGTGGTCGTGCACCTTGTCGATCCATTTGTAGCTATTAACCAATTGCGGGTACAGGGCCTGCCGGTCGTGGGAAGTCTCCTGGGCCAGGTAGGCCGTGTTTCCCAGGGAATAGGCTGTGGGCGGCACTTGCAGGGCATTGATCAGCTGCTCCACCTCCCTAGGTATTCAAATATATTCATTAAATACGAATAATTCACACAAAAATAGGCTAAAACCCACCGCAACTGCAAGTTGATGGCCGAGAATCGGTCCTGGAACTCGTTGACGAACTTGTTGCGGCTCTCCTCGCCGCCCTCGCCGTCGGTGCCGTCTGCCAGGTGCTCGAAGCACTGCTTCACATTGGAACGCAGGTTCTTGACTGCAGTCAGCGTGGAATTCAGTTTGTCCATGGCTGCAAATTCTTCGCCAAAGTATGTTTACGTTTTGCTTCGTGCCGAAGCCAATAGAGATGGGAGTCGGGTCAGTGGTGAGTCACGAGGCACGATTCAAGATACAAGATATTTTTTGAAAAGTGCAACTCATAACGAAATATTTCATTTTGTTAGTATTTCATTTTGAAAATGATTAAATGCATTCAAATTGATACACATATATTTACGCTGCTACTATTTAATTAAAAATTTTTTACATAAATTGAAAGTTTCGGGGAACAACCTAAAAATATTAAATGTCACTTTGAGGTAGCTCAAAGTTCAAGCTTTTTTTGTATTAGATTTAGACAAAAATTAATTTGTTATATATAATTTGTATCTATTAAACAATAAGAGCTTTAAATTATATTCTTTTAATATATAACACCATCCAAGAGGCCATATTTCGGGTTTTTAAACTAACGTCCAGCAAATGGTAATTGAATGATGTTAAATAAGAAATTGAAGCTTATCAAACATTTTTGTTGGATATTTCTTTACCAAGGCAATTAATAATTATGTATAATTGCATACATTATTTGGAGCATATATGGTTATAGGTTGTGCAACTCCAATCCGCAATTATTTCAAAATGCAATCGCTGCTATCGATAGTGCAATCGATGTTTCTCCAGCTCTAGACTGTACACAAGTCGCATCCGCAGGGCCAAAAACAAAACCCAAGTGAGAAAAAACCAATGCCACTCGATGCTCGTTTGCGTTTGGATCGCACCTGTCAGTAAACTTTAAACCCCCGATCAGTGCACAAATCGAAGGCCCCGTCACGTCAGCATGGGCAACAAGTCGTCGCTGTTCCTGCGGAACGAGGAGATCGCCCAGATCCAGGAGGAAACAGGCTGTGAGTACCGAACACTCGGATGTTGGGACATTAACCTTGGGACTGCGACGCATTTAGGCGCCCAAAACAATGCGGATATAAATAAATAGCCAGTGTAAATATGCGCGGGCAAACGGCAACCTGGCACCCAAGTGCTAAAAGCATTTAAAGCAATTTCACCCTTAATATGGCCTGTCGAAAACTTTCCACCAACCGGAGGAATATTTATGCCCAGAATTGCATCTGTTTGCTGGCATTATATAAACTATATATGCACAGACACTCTCCAGCAAGCAACTAAATGCATGCAATTGCCATGCACTTGCACTTCCGAGTGATGTCATCGCCTGGGAACCCCGTAAAAAGCGGGGGGCAGGGACCAAAAGTCGGGCGATAAAAAGGCACAAAATACTCGTATTTAGAGGCAATTATCTAGTGTCCGCCAGCGTGTAATTTCAATATTTGGGGAGGCGCGATAAGGTCGCAATTGAAATCGCCACCGCTACGAAGCTTGTATCCAATGTTCGACCAGCGCAATATCAGCTAAATTGATAACACGCCCGCCCAACCGCTTATCAGCCTCGCCTTTTATGACAATCCATTTGGGAGCGACTATTTTGGACTCTACGGGTGAAATTGGTTACTCAACATCGGATGGGACGATGTTTGATCAGTGGTTTCAAGGGTCCAACCGGCGGGGAGCCTCGGAAACTGATCGAACTACTAAAACATTAGCAAAGGCTTGTAATATCTTTCAATTTAAAGCCATTTTATCAACCTGAAAGTGTATAGGCAGGTAAATAGGTTACCCAATATCGGATGCAACAATGTTTGATCATTGTTTCGAGGGTTTAGCTACTAAAAATTGCATTTAGGAACTTGCAGCATTGTAATGGGTTTCAATCTTAGGCCCTTCTTTAAAGAGAAAAGATTAAATTATTGTCGCAAAGTCACTGGAAGTGTATAGCCAACTAAATAGGTTACTCAATATCGGATACTATAATGTTTGATCAACGTTTGATGAGTTTAACTAGGCGGGAAGTCTCGGAAAGCAATCAAAGCACTAAAACATTCTATTCAAATTTACCAAATCTATTCATGATTTTCAATTCAAATCGCTATACTCACCCAAAAACTGATTGTAGGTAAGTAGGTCAAAGTCCCCATGTTAAAACAACACAATGGGTAATAAATATATATCTGATATGCGAGAATTGTTGCTATTTTAAATAAATACCTGAAGGTTGCAAAACAGGGCGGGAAAGTCTGTCTTTGTAACTACCTCTAGCCTGCTGTTGTACAATGCTGTTGTATATTTTATTTGCCTTATCTGGCGGAGAAGCTTATCCATCATTTGCTCCATTATTCGCTCTATAACTTCCACTTCCATGCGGAAGATCAGAGCATTGCTAAGCTGTCTTCTATGCTATCTAATTGGGAGCAGATCTGACTCATCCGATTACTAAAATACCATCCTAACTCCCTTTGATTAATTCTGCAACTAATCTCCCTGCAATCTCCAATCTCTCCTTAGTTACTCCCAACCAAATCGAGCGGCTGTACTCGCGCTTCACGTCGCTGGACAGGAATGACTGCGGAACGCTGTCGCGGGAGGACCTGATGCGCATCCCCGAGCTGGCCATCAACCCGCTGTGCGAGCGGATTGTGCACTCGTTCTTCGCGGAGAGCAAGGACGACCGGGTGAACTTCAGGCAGTTCATGAACGTGCTGGCCCACTTCCGGCCGCTGCGGGACAACAAGCAGAGCAAGCTGAACAGCCGCGAGGAGAAGCTGAAGTTCGCCTTCAAGATGTACGACCTCGACGACGACGGCGTCATCAGCCGGGACGAGCTGCTCTCCATCCTGCACATGATGGTGGGCGCCAACATCAGCCAGGACCAGTTGGTGAGCATCGCCGAGCGGACGATCCTCGAGGCCGACCTGGGCTGCCAGGGCAAGATATCGTTCGAGGACTTCTGCAAGGCCCTGGACCGCACGGACGTCGACCAGAAGATGTCCATCCGGTTTCTCAACTAAAGCGGCGGGGATTGGTGCAATTCCCGGGATCACAGCGCAAGAGCGAGCTTCTTAGTCAGTTTCTTACCAAATAGTTTAGGAGGCATTCCGGTGCCTTGGTGAAACCTCCGTCGATTTCCTGTACTTCTTCGCCCGACCAGGGTTTGGTTGGGTTTTTGCATCGGGGCGAGTTACTTCAAGTGTAAATAGTATGACCCAAGACTAGGAAAGTTCTCAAAGCCCGTTACAAAGTTTTAGTATAAAATTCACCTAACTTATTCACCCCCCCAAACGTTGTTTTCAAGCCAATGTGATAATTGTATATACTGCTCTATTTTTTCTACTCCCCTTCAAAGCCCCTTAGTAAATTTGCTTCCAGACATCGGAATTGCGGAATTACTATCTTCGGCAATCCGTGGAAGTTTCACCGAGCCACCGGATCCAGAGTCGTATTAGGTGTTGTTATGGGAAGACGGACAGTCACGATTTTTATTTGTTATCTACTTGTTTTGCCCAACCGCAAACGCATTCCGCTCATAAATTCTAATAGCATTTTGTGTTGCAACTGCTTCTACCGAATATAAAAAAATAAAAGCCAGGCGGGGGAGTGACACTTAATTTGTTGAACATAATTTGAATAGTTTATTGCGTGTGCTTTTTCAGACGATCAAGTGGAATAAATGGTTGTATATCTGTAGTGGCATCCAATTTCCGGAGTTGGCCGTTTCTTTCCCTTGCTGCGCCTCGGAGCCTTGGAGCCATGACTTCTTTTGACGACGCTTCAAGTTGTGGTGGACACGGCCAGCTTCTTCAAGTGCTCCATGAACAGCTGCAGCGAGACATCGTCCGTGAGCACGGGAGCGCCGCCATCCTAAAGGGGGGGAACAAGTCAAATGGAATTAGTCAAGCGATGGGCGGGACGGGACGGGGCGGGGGACTGGGAGGAGGCTAAGAGAAGGAAATGAGCAAGCAAGCTACGAAGCAACCAACACCAAAAGCAGCCAGCGAGCAGAGGAGTGTGCTCCACCAAAACCGATTGTAAAACAAATTGCTACTACCGTGGTCTGACCCATGGGCGCCTGCGCGTGAGAGAGGAGCAGTTACGGATACGGATACGGATACGGAGACACGGATTACACAATGAGGGAAACAAAACCAAACATAAAACGAGATCGAAATCGAAATTGATTCAATTGATGATGTGGCCCGCTGAGCGTGCTGCAAAGATCGGTAAAAGAATGGAAGGCCGGGGGGGCTCTCCGAAGCACTCACCTGCCCGTAGGCGTACATGTTGTTGTGCGTCTGCGAGGGATTGACCTTGGAGAGCAGGAAGCGCGCCTGCGAGCCGCCGTGCTCGGTGTCGATGTAGCGGGGCATGGGGAAGCGGGTCTGCAGGATCTCCTGGGCATCGTCGACGGGCGCCTGCAGCAGCTGCTTGAAATTCTCGTACTCGGGCATGTCCTGGTACTTGAGGGCACGCCACTGGGCGATCGTCTCGCCGTGGTAGATCAGAATCTGGAAGAAGGTGTCCATGAGGAGGATGCGGTCCGCCTGGATCGAGGCCGTGTCGAGGAGCACCGGCTCCGGGGGGCCGTTGAACGAGTAGCTGTAGAGGATCGGCTGGATCATGATCAGCGATTGGGTGAGGTCCTCGCGCATCAGCATGTGTCGGTAGAATGTGGTCTCGTCGGGGGAGTTGTTGAAGACCTGCAGGAACTGCGAGCGGCGCAAGTGGTACATGAACTGCGGGAACAGGCTGAAGTTCTGCGACAGCCTAAAGCTGTTCGGGTCGTCCTTTGAGTACTCCCCGAACTTTTGGCACTATTCAAGGGGGATTGAGAAGGTTACAATTTGAAGAAAAATCTATAATAGATGGCTGGCTAACCAGGCGAATGAGCTGGCGATCCACCCAGCGCAGGATGTCGGGTCCCTCGTCTGTTTCCGCCCGATAGACAACCATGCGGGCCATCAGCACTGCAGCGGCTTCCTGGTCGAATCCAGCGCTTATGTGATGAATGTTCGACGTGGCGTCTGCCCAACTGCAAAGAGAGGCGAAAGATTAATCAGGGAGTCGCCCGGAGATCCCGGCGCCACTTACTTCCTAGCTAGCGTGGTGACCCGGATTCGCCTCTGACCGCTCGGGTGCTGGTACTGCGTGATGAACTGAATGCAGCCACGCCCGCCCTGCGGTATGGGGGCCGCGTGCTGGTTGACCACCTCAAAGAAGTAGGCCACCGTGGAGCTGGGATTGAGTGTGCAGAGCTTCCACTGCACCGTATTGCCCATGCCGATCTCCACATCCGACACCGACGGGCTCTTCACATTCAGCGACACACACGAGCCGATTCCGCCGGAAATCTTTAGCTCGCGCGAGCACTTCACCTCCAGCGTGGCATTGAATGCCATCTTCAGATCGTTCCGGCCGTCGCGCGCAAAGACGCGCTGGAATGTCTGCTTGAACAGCGACGAGTTGAACGAATCGCCCATGACCATGTGGCCGCCGGTGGAGTTGCACAGCTGCTTCATCTCCAGCAGCCCGGTCTGGTCGAGGGCGCACGAGTATATGTCCACGCTGTGGCCGTTGGTGGCCGCTCGCAGGGCCAGGGCGTCGTAGTGCTTGATGGCCTTCTTCATGAAGCGCACGTTGTCCTTGTGGATGTCGTGGTGGGAGCGGATGGGGTGCTTCAGCTCGTCGTCGACCACCTGGCCGGGGCCCTGGGAGCAAGGTCCACCCACGAAGGTCATGATCCGTCCGCCCGTGTTCGGGTAGGTGCACTCCAGCAGGCCCACCGCTATCGAGAGGGCGGCGCCCGTGGAGCGCAGGTATCGCTTGCCCTGAGGCACCGGCCAGGGATCGCGCTGCAGCTCGCTGAGCAGATCGCCCAGCGCCGCATCGCACTGTCCGATCGGCTGGAGGAAGCGGTGGGCGGGCGGCACGGGAGCCGCTCCGCCAGCAACTCCGGGCGCCTGTCCGGGCACCTGATGCGGATGCGGCTGCTGCTGCGGCCCCGGGGCCGCCCCGCGTCCGATCCCCAGCATGTCCTGCACCTGCTTGGCCGTCAGGTCCTTGGTGCCCCTGAAAACATAGCTCTTGGAGCAGCCCTCGGCCCCCAGCTCGTGCACCTGGATCATCTTGCCGAAGGTTATCAGGCCCACCAGGGCGTTGGGGGGCAGCAGGCTCAGCGACATCTGCAGCGAGTCCTTCAGCGCGTCCAGCTCCTCCTCGTCCATGCAGGTGTCCACAAGGAACACAAAGACAGGCGGCATGGTGGGCGCCCGGGTGATGGTGTACTCAATGGTGCTGAAACCGGGGATGAGCTCCGCCGGCTGGTGCTGCTCCGAGATGGCCGCATACTGGGGCGGGAACTGCACGAGAGAGCAAGAGAGTGAGGGATCCGTGAGGGGGCTTCACGGGGAAGAGATATTGCGGGGACTCACCGGATTGCGCTGGAAGCAAAAGTTGCACACCCAGAGCTTGGCCCGATAGTCCACCTGGCAGAGGGGATTGAGGATGGCGCGGCAGTTGCTGCGCGTGCAGAGGACGGGCTCGTATTGGATGGGCGGCAGGTCGGGGCGCTCCTTCAGCGGCTGATACAAACAGGCCAGGGGGACCACCAGGCGACTGGCGTCGATCCGACTGGAGGGCCAGACGTTCCAGGTGAGGCGGACGCCGTCGCGGTCCTCATTCTGCTGGATGAACTCCTCGTACGTGGTCATCGAAGGTTAGCCTGCCAAAGACGTCCCGGCGGAGTTTTTATTGGAAAAGCTAATTGGGACAAATCGCAGAGCGGGCCACGTCACGGATTTTGACAGTTGCTCGTGACACAGCGTCGTGATTCGCCACTCACGCAGGCTATCAGTGGGGGAATCCTCTCGGGAGGGAGTGTCAAGTGTTTCGAATGGCCCTGCGGGCTGTGTATACACAATATAAATGGGGATCACCTACAATCTTCCAAATCCTAGGGCCAGTGTAAAAGACAATTTTGATTGTAAACGTAGCAGGTCAGAGAAGGTACGCGGGCCGACCGATACTATCGGCTGGCGAAACGGTTATGGTTACAACTTGCGCAGAAAGCTATCACAACTATAAATTACAAATTAAAATTAATTTAATTAATTATTCGAAGACTTTTAAAAGCCAAAAAAACCAACAGCGGGAAACAATAGAGAATTAAAATTTCCATACAACTACCAATTTTTTTTGTTTATTTTTTGTTTTTATTTCCGCCCATGCTTTAAATGTTTACAAGATGAGGTGCCACTTATTGAAACAATAAATATTTTGATATAAAAGAATATGCAATTATTATAAAACCTCATAAAGAACCAAAACAGACTTAAAAGCTAGTCATCATACAGAAAATAAATTCATACCTTTAGTTTTTGTTATTTATTTGTGTCATTATTTGAGCCAATTGCTGGCAATGTTTAAAAACAACTTAATGCAAATAATTTAATTAGCAAGGCATTTTGACAAGAATTTCCTTGTGCTGATACATGTTGTATGTTAACATATTTTAAACAAATTTCCGATAATGTACTGATATGAATTTTTTTTTGTAAACTGTATATAAATATATAAATATAGCCTTTTACTTAGTTTGTAAGTTTAAATTAAATTTATTTTAACCAATCTAAGACGATAGTTATATCGATAAGTCGATAACTTGGTATCGCCTGGCGAAATACATCCCTGGTGCAGCTGTTTACTCGGCGTTGTGCGTGTGTGTGTGGCGAGTAAAATGGCGACGAAAAAAACGCGTCTTATGTGAAAAATGCAATCATAACAACTCCCGTTTTATGCAAATAAATGTGCGCTAATTTGAAACAGAAACATTGAAAAAGCAGTGCTAAGCGAGTGCCGAGTGTGGCGTACATGTGAACGTTTTGGTGCCGAGCGAAACGAAAGCGGCAGCGCAGTGAAAATGGCCACAAATATGTATCGAGTCGGAGGTGAGAAAATTTTCCCCTACTCGCTTTTCTATCATCTTTCGTTATCGGCGCCGCCGTCTCCAAGAGTGCCAAGTGTGTGCGTGTGCGTTGTGTGTGCCAGTGCGTTTGGTTTCTCTCTGTGTGTGTGTGTGTGTGTGTTCCTGAGTTGTCTCCCGAAATGCAACGAAAGTGCATCTTTTGGATGCCACCCAAAAAAAAAGGGGTTCCCCCTGCAATGTCCCAGGACTTTCGGCCCAGCCAAGTGGGATCTTTTTGCGAATGAAATTGTCCGAAAGCTAGGCAGCTGCAGCAAGTGTTTTCGTCACGTTCAGTGGCGTTGTTTGGGTGCATTACCAAGGGGGCTTCCTAAGAGGGGGAGCACCTCAAACCGGGTTGGCTACCTTACTTTTTTGTCAAGTACCCAGCCGGAATATCCCCAAATAATACCCTTACCTTGGTTTCCATTAAACTGGAAAGGCACCAAGCAACAATAAGCAATTTTTCTGCTTTGAAGAAAAAGTATTATTCTTAGAAAAAGTATTATTTTTGGCATTTTATTGCAATGTGCTTTATCCTACCTTTATTTCAATTAACTATCCCAAAAGTCATCAAATAATTATTAATTTTTCTGTTTTAATTTTTTTTTTAATTCTCAACTGTCATAAAATAATGAATACAAATGTTTCTGCTTAAATGGTTTTCCCCTCATAGATGGGGTTCCTTTTTAGCATAAATAACTTAAGTTGCAACATGCTCTACCCTCACTGTTGTTTCTAGTTCTTAACTGGAGTGTCACCGCGTTCTGCTTAAACGTTGTTTTTCAAGTGATTTCTGCTAAAAACAGGTTTTCCTGTTATCTGTAATAACAATAATTGCCATATGCTCTGGTGTTACTGTTGTATAAATAGGTTTTTCTTTTAGCCATAAAAGAATAAAGAACATTTAAAGAACATTTTACAAAAAATCGAAAACAAAACGACATCGAATTAAAGGACACTTGCACTGAGTGACCCCTTCAGGCTTACGCCCCTGGTGCTAGGGCTGGGGTAATGATGAAAACGAAGTGGCACTGCATTTGCATTTGCCGAAATTGTGATCTCCAATCCGAGTGTGTGTCGTGTTTGTGTATCTCTCTCTTTGTGTGTTGTGTTTTCTTATGCTAATGAGCTTTGGTCTTTATTTTTTGTCATCTCCCAACTCCCTCTTCGTTCCCCTCTCCCTCTCTCTCTCTCACTTGCACGCACTTTTCGTGCTCCATCTCTGTCGCTCGCATGGCGATGACGTATTCACCTGCTTTTCACGCAAATGAACTTCAAACGCAACTGCTAATTAACAGAATCAAAATAAATCATAAAAGCTTGCGGATTCTTTTTCGGCTTTATTTTATTCCCATTTTATGGCCCCCAGCATGCTTTCTACTTTCTTTTTCATCTCTCTTGCGCGACCATCTATTTATCTTTTTATCTTTGTATCTACCTACCGCTCTGCGGGACAAAAGGGGAAGGAAAAGGTTTTTTTTTGGGACTGAAGATACACTTTTACTTGTATCTAGTTCTAGGTTTTCCTCTTTTTTTTCTTATATTTTTGTGTGCACTGGTCAGCGACACAGGTTCCCCCCGCAAATGTATCTCTAGCCGTAGAGCATAGTATCTGCAGCGGCTGGCTTTGCCTTCTTTTGTATCTTTCGCTTGTTGTTGCTGCTTTTGCAGCTGAATGGATGGATGCCCACATTTGTATTTAATTGAGCAACAGCAACGCGCCTATGCAGCAGCTTTTCACAGCGAGCCTAACCGATCCGAAGCGAACCGGACGGGACGGGACGGGCCGTGTAATTAAGCCACGTTTACCTGTGACGTAGGCCCCCTAATGAATGAATGGAGTCGATACCCCTCACACACCGCACTTCCTAAAACCGAAACCTATGCTTACACTTGCAGACTACGTTTACGTTGAGACAACGCCAAACAGTCCGTACTTAATACGACGCATCGAGGAGCTGAACAAGAACCCAACCGGCAATGTGGAGGCGAAGGTCATGTGCTTCTACCGGCGGCGCGATCTCCCCAATCCGCTCGTCCAGCTGGCCGACAAGCATCAACGTGAGTATATCCCTGCCCCTTGGGTCTTTGGTGTTTTGTCTACCTACACACACCACACACCACACACACACACATATCCATTGCGTGGTTGGGCAACAACAAAGTGAGGTTAGGTTGCCAAAGAGCGGCCGTTGTTGTCGTGGCCTTCAAACAAGTTAAAAGTTAAAATCCGGCAAGCAGATCTGCTAAGCACACTTGCACCGCAAGGCGAGCGTGCGCTCCTACCATGTGCAATGTGTCAAGGCATGTGGAAAACCCGAAACCCATCCAAAACCCCAACCCCAACCCCAAAACAAACCCAAACCCGACAGTCAAGAGCCGCAGTCAAACATCCCGAGCAGAGCAACAAGAACCGCAGTGACAACACGACTACGACTGTAGAGGCGGCGGAGAGAAAACGGATTTTCGTCCAACAGCCGTGGCATCCACATAAATAGGCAGTGGAGCCTCCGTAAAGAGAACCATTAGAGAGGTGAATTCATGGGGAAATAGGGAAAAGGGGGTGCCAACGCAATTCTTTTGATGTGTGTTGAGTTTTGTGGACACTTGAATGGGTTTTTGGGGATATGTTAGGCTACACTGACAACAAGGTAGTGGAACCTCTACTAAGGGGAACTTTTTAAATAGGGAAGAGGTATGGTAGCTGTTTTGGGGATTAAGGATATTTGTAATGAGTTTTTCATACATAAGCAGACAGTGGAACATCCATAAAGGTTACCCAATAAAAAAAATATATGATCGTTTTTTTTTTTAACTTTTAAACATGTTTATATTAAATTTAAATATATTTTTAAAGCTGAGATTGGACATATTAAACAACAATAAAATCTAAGCTACAGAATGGGAAGATCATAAGGTTAAGAAGTTTAGGTTAAACAAGTTTTGTTTTAGAGATTAAAGAGTTCTATAATGAGGGTTTCCTACATAAATAGACAGTGAAACTCCATAATGGTCACCGAATAAAATTCTGGGACAGACAATAAGAAATCAAGGGGATAAACTAATATGATAGATTTAATGTTACACATTTTGGTTGATTATGAATTTAAACCTGAAATTGAATAAAAGTAGGACGAATAAAAAGAAGGAGTATTATAATCGGGCTTAAACTTATTTCTCATAGCTATGTTTTTGGAGGTTTACCCCAAAGATATTGAGCAGTGCTGCTGTGTACCATGACAATAAATCTATAAGAAAGGTATGGTAGTTTTATTCGAAGCTTAACTCAAGAATAAAGTATATATTTCAGATGTAGGAAGAATTAAGAGTAAAGTATAGCAAGAGTTTCCGAGTCAAGTTGGAACGCATTTCTTTGGTGGGCCGAGCCGTTTGATGGCTTAGTTGATGTTTGTGGGTTTACCCCAAGGATGTTGCCCTGTAATGAGCTGCGCTGCACTGTACCCTAGGACCTCCTGCGCTGCTGTTGCTGTTGCTACTGTTGCTGTTGCTGTTGCTGTTGTGCTGGTGTTTTCGGTTGCTCTGCCAGGCGGCGCCGGCGTCAATGCGAATGTGATACTCTTGGCTGGCAGTGGCTGTGGCTGTGGCTGTAGGTAGACTTGCTGTCTACCTCTGAAAAGCTGCTGCCACAGCCGCACACACAGCACTGTACTCGTACTGCTTGCTATGTGCACGAAAATTTTCAAGCAAAACTTTTGGACAGGGAAGAAGGAGGACAGGGCCTGGGCGGCGCTGCGCTGCGCTGGGCAGGGCTGGGGGGGGCACAGAGCGCGGAGCAAAGTGGAGCTACAGCAATGTGGCACACGCAGAGAGGCGCGCTTTGCATTTGTGTATACACACCAGAAATACACCAACCCACCCCACGCCGGCCCCTCTTAAAAAAATAAGGGGAAAAATAAATAAATACAAAAAATAAGCTCGCCCCCACTCGGTTGGGTTGCTTTTCGTGGCTTTTCGGCCACCACCCACTCGAGTTCGATACGTGACCCAACGAAAATGCGTTTTCCGCGGTGCCGGGGGCCCCCCGACCTGCGCCCATTAAGGCAACCCCTTTTCGCGCTGTCATCCTCTTTAATTTATATCCCATGTTTGGCCAGCTATTAGTGTTTATTTGCGGGTATTGATACTACTATACTTTTCAATTTGGAGGAGACACGAGCGAGTTGGCGAGCGTGCGTGCGCCGCCTTTTGGCAGGCTACTTGCTAATCAGCCATTAAAAATTAGCGCAAAAAGTCTAAATTTTGAGTGTGCTGCAGGGGGAACGGAGACGGGATGGGGCAGGGGCAGGGGCAGGGGCAGGGGCAGGGCACAAGTGTGCCGATGTTCCAACCCCGAAAATTCGGACCCAACTGAGCAACTGTCGCCGAAATGTATCCGAGGGGAGAAGGCAGGCAGAAGAGTCTCCTGCACCGGCGATACCCTTCAAATATGCTTGTCATTTCAATTAGCATATTTTATTTGGCCGGGCACTTTATTCGTATTTGGTATTTTTAGCGCTTAACAAAGAGAGAAATGTGTGTGGATTGGTTTAATCAGTGGTGATAATTATAGAGTCAATAGCAGGCCTTGAACTCTTGGCAGGGAATTCGATGGTCGGGCAGACGGTGCGCTTCCAGCGAATCCCAATGCGCCCCAACCACCCACTCGGCCTGCCTGCCTGTCTGTCTGTCTGCATGTCTGCCTGTCTGTGGGTCTGCTGTGTGTGTCCTATCTATGGCCGCCAAACAGCCATCCCAACCACCCCTTCCTGTGCGCGCTGGTTACCCTGTCACCCCCAGAAAGCCCCGGCATCCTTCGTCCTCCGAGCAAATACACAAAAACACCTACGCCGCTGCCTCGGCTCTTTTCAGTTTTCAGTTCAGTTTGCTGTGTTTTCCTCGCACAATCCGGCGATGCACCCACGCCCCAAATTTCATCTTCTCATCTGCTCCGGGATCTCCGGTCCTCCGGTTCTCCTGTCCCCCGGTCTGAGGACGAAATGCGAAGCGTACAATTTTTAATCAGACCCGGCCAAAGGCAGGGCAAACTTTTGGGAAAATCATGAGGGCAACCGGGTTTTTCTTCCTTTCGTCGCACCCACAAATTCCAGGAGAGATTGAATTTTTGCGATAAGCAGTCGCCGCTGCGTGTAATCACATAATAATAATACATTCAACATTTCAACATTAGTTGGCATATTTCAGCAGCAACATCTTCGGGCGGGCTTGAAGTTTGTGCAAATCATAGTTGCTGGATCAAAATTTGAAATTAGCCTTCGAATTTGGTCGCTTGAAGCGATGAAATGCAATCATAAGCGATCAAATAAGTCAGCGCATTTATTGGCTTTGGCTGATAGGTTTGCGCTCTGCAAACATATGCAATTTATTGCTTTTGCAGATAAGTTTATGGCCAGCTCTCGAACTTTATTCGAGGTTTATCAAGACACACATCGCGATGGCCATTAATTAAAAATATATCAGAGACACAGCTAATTTCACAATTGTTTTGCGTATTTTAAACACGATCCTGAAAGAGAACAACTGAACAAGGCATTCAATTTGGTCTCCAACTCTATATAGGGTATATATCTGGGTCAGCATCAACAGCCGAGTCTATATAGGGTTGTCCGTCTATCCGCTTGTCCTCATAAACGCCTAGATCTTGGAGTTTATTAAAAATAGACAAACAACTATGCAATATGCTGATACTGGGGATACCAGTTCAACACCAGTTTGTTTTTAAAATCGGCTATATACTCCTGCACCCTCTCTAACTGAATACTTAGTTAGTTACTCCGATTTTCTATATTATATTTCCGCCAACTTCGGAAGACGTGCACATGTCGATTCCCTTTTCGAGACATTCACAGCTTTTTGTTTTTTGGAGCGCTGGGAGCCGAAAGAGCTATGGGCTGCCCACCGCTGTTCTCTACAAACATGCCGTGCACGGGAAAAACATATTATACCAGGTGGAAACAAAGAACCGGGTATTTGTAGTCGAAACACTTGAGTAAACTCGAGTAACCTATTTTCGGGTGGGAAACCTTTCCCCTACTCGGTTGTGCAATGGTTTTCAGGCTAATAGAAGTTGAAAACGCTTCACAAAAGGTATCAGTGGCAACGACAACGCCCCTCTTAGCAAATTGCTTTTCCTACCTGACCTCACTTTCGGCTGCTTGCCTTGTTTTTTGTGTTAATATTTTGTGTTTGTTGCTTACCCGTGCGACGCCCTAACCTGTGGTACTTGCACCAAAATGACATTGTAAATAAACATATTTATCCAAAATGCACCCATCGAACCATCTCTGTAAACGACCTTTGAATGCGACGACGCATCAGTGGCCACCGCCGAGGACTCACCGCTGGCCACCAAGCTGAAGAAGACCTGGCTGCGCACTCCCGTGGGCGAGGAGCAGGCCGCCCAGGCCGTGCTCGATCCCTCAATAGGTACACCAGCTCCTCCAATCATTTGTATCGGCTATCGTAGATGCCTCCCTGCTCTCTCTGTACCTCTGTTTATGTAGAACTCTTTGGTTTCTCTCATCTCTTCATTTGTAGCGAGTATCTTGTGTAGTATTTGAGTTGTTATTTCCTTTTCGTAACCGAAAACCGCAGCTGCGAAACCAATCTTATAATGCTTGCCATGCCTTTGCAGCTGCTTTGGACGAGGAGCGCACCAGTCCCACGCAATCTTCCGGTTCGGCGTCCGGCAATTCCGGCGCCGCTGCCGGCGGCACCAACAACACCAACAGCAGCGGCAACGCTTCCAGCACGGGAAGCAACGCCTCCAGCGCCGGATCGGGCGGGGGAACAGGCAGCGGTGGCGATGGGGAGAAGGGCGAGGCGCTGACCAGCAAACAGCGCTACCAAATCAAGCACCGCGAGCTGTTCCTGTCCCGTCAAGTTGAGTCGATACCCGCCACACAGATACGAGGCAAGTGCTCCGTCACGCTGCTCAACGAAACGGAGTCCCTGCAGAGTTATCTCAATAAAGACGTGAGTTGGTAGTTGGTTTTCGAACCCCAAATAGCTCCCAGGAGTTGGTTGGCCCCTTGAGTTGGTTGGCTTAACAATGCTTGCATCTCCTTCCATCTCCTTCTGCAGGACACGTTCTTCTATTGTCTGGTCTTCGATCCGAATCAAAAGACGCTGCTCGCCGACAAGGGCGAGATCCGGGTCGGCAGTCGCTATCAGTGTGATATACCCGCCAAGCTCAAGGACACCGGCACGGACGAGCGCAAGCTGGAGGAGCTGGAGTCGCTGGTGTGGACGCCGGAGCACAATCTGACCGACCGGAAGATCGATCAGTTCCTTGTGGTCTCCCGCTCGATCGGGACCTTTGCCCGCGCCCTCGACTGCAGCAGTTCGGTGAAGCAGCCCTCGCTTCATATGTCCGCTGCGGCGGCCAGCAGGGATATCACTCTGGTGCGTTAACCTCTATTGTTTGTGCTTGGCAACAGCCATCTAAATAATGATATCCCCTCGTTAGTTTCATGCTATGAACATCCTGCACAAGCATGACTACTCGATTGAGGAGGCCATGTCCTCGCTAGTTCCTTCCACTGGGCCGGTGCTCTGTCGCGATGAAATCGAGGATTGGAGCGCCTCGGAGGCGAATCTGTTCGAGGAGGCGCTCGACAAATACGGCAAAGACTTTAATGACATTCGACAAGATTTCGTAAGTCCTCAACCATACCCTGAAACTCTTCTTTTATTTAGTATATTGTATTCCCTCTTGTAGCTGCCTTGGAAAACGCTGAAGCAGATTATCGAGTACTATTACATGTGGAAGACCACCGATCGCTATGTGCAACAGAAGCGCGTCAAGGCCGTGGAGGCGGAACTGAAGCTCAAGCAGGTCTACATACCGCAATACAATAACAGTGGCAAAGGCAACGGCGCCTCCGTGAAGGCGGCCAGTGGCATATACAATGGCACCACCAACGGGAGCACCGATCTCTCCAACAACGGCAAACCCTGCGAATCCTGCGGTGCCACCAAATCATCACAGGTAACTACGGACGCCGAATCTACTCAAGGCTTGTACTGATTGTAAAACCCGATTTTGGTGAAACAGTGGAACTCCGTGAGCAGTGGGCACAGTACGTGTCGCCTGTGTCTGGGCTGCTGGGAGTACTGGCGAAAGTACGGGAGTATGAAGTCGGCGACCAAGGGCGACGGCGGCGATGACTCGAAAAAGAAAGGTTCCGCGACAGCAACGACACCCACATCGGCGGGAGCGGGTGGAGCGCCCACGGCCGTCGTAGATCTGAACGACGATGACAAGATTAGTGATTTAACCAATCGTCAGTTGCACAGGTAAAGAAAACTAGTTGATTTCTCATGTTTACCATCTAAACTTGTTGGTTTTCCTTTTGTTTTTAGATGTTCTATTGTCAATTGCGGCAAGGAGTTCAAGCTGAAGACCCACCTGGCCCGCCACTACGCCCAGGCGCATGGCATTGCCATCAGCTCGGGATCGCCGCGTCCCATTATGAAGACTCGCACTGCCTTCTACTTGCACACCAATCCCATGACCCGGGTGGCGCGCGTCATCTGCCGCAGCATTGTGAAGCCCAAGAAGGCGGCGCGGCAGAGTGCGTACGCCATCAACTCGCTGCTGGTGAAGCAGGAATGTGAGTATCCATCGGATAACCCCTGCATAACCTTAAGCTAACTAATGATCTCATCCCGCACCCAGTTACGAATCGTATTAGCGGCAAATCGCAGGCGGAGATCAAGAAGCTGCTGCTGCTGAAGCCCAAGGACCGGGGCAGCGTCACCAAGATAGCCAATCGCTTGGGGGCGCCCGGCAGCGGTCCACACGAGTGGCTGGTGCTGACGCCGAAGGACAAAATGCCCCAGCCCACGGTCGTCTCATTCCCCAAGCCCCCGAAAGCCGCCGACGGCAGTTTGGTCTACGAGCGTGTGCCCAACAAATCGCCCGATGTGGTGGCCGTGCCGGCGGACAAGGAGCTCACTATAATTCCAACGCAAGCCACGTCAACGATACGTAAGCGAGCGCACGACGAGCAGCTGAACGGCACAGAAGGTGGGCATAACACTAAAGTTTTGGGTATTCCATGAACGAGAGTAATTTACCATATTTTACGATAGGTTCCACCGGCCCGCCTGCCAAGCGCCCGAACAAGGATCCCATGCCCTCGCACTGTCCCAGTCCCGAGCAGTTTGCTGCCATGATGGCAGCTTCCGGCCAGCCGCTCTCCAGACATCATGTAGGTTGCTGCAGAGCTGATTTGAAGCAATAAATATTTACAGAGTTGTGTGATTTCCTTGCAGCTCAATGGCAAACAGAAAATTGCGCAGATGGCGCGCGGCGGCAATGGACGCAAGCAGGTCATCAGTTGGATGGACGCACCGGATGATGTCTACTTTAGGGCCAACGAAACACACAAGTAAGTCAGCAAGTAAGGTTGATACCATTCAGCATCTAAATTTCTTGGTTTTCTGGCAGAAAAACGCGAAAAATACTCTCTGCCGTGGACCTGCGCCGTGCGGCGCGCAAGCCTTGGCGCACACTGCCCATTAAGCCTGCGGCTCCCGAGCCGAGTAGCAGGCCCATTGAATCACAAATCGTCATACTGGACTGACCGTCGCCGCCGGCAGCAAAGACATCAGCAAAAACTGCATTAGCATCAGCATCCGCATCCGCATCGGCAACCAAGTTGTTAACGTCATCAGCAAACAGATACGCAGAGCAGCATCAACATCTACCATTTCCATACACCATGGATGCATTGCTTAACTAGTGAGACAGGACGGGACGCGACGGACGGAACGGAACGGAACGGGACAGAAGAGGAGATGAGATGGAGGGGAGGAGTCTCCTGCTCCAAACACGGGCTTGCCATGTACATACCTATATATGCATCAGAAACCCGAAGCAAACAAGTTCAACAACAACAAACTTGGGATGACGACAGCAAACAACCGAAACAGAAACAGAAACAGAAAACAAAAGAAAACCACTTTATTAGCGCTTAAATAGATGTCTTTTTAAAAAGGAAAACAAATAGTAAGATAATAAGTGTTAAGGTCGGTAGTAACAGTAAACAGTAAACAGAAAACGCAAAACAAAAAATATTTATAAATATTTTATATATTTTTTTAAATTTAAAATCTCAAACAAAAGAAAAGCACAGCGAATGCATAGCCACACCACACACCATCCGATCCGACACGCTCCTACGCCTGGGTTTGTTTTCAAATCTTTTATACATTCTTTGTTTTTAGTAAATGTGTGTGCATGTGAGTTACTATATGTTTTTTGTCATTTCTCGTGTCGTGTTCAGGAAACACACTTTCCTAAAGCCTAAAGCCTAAAACATAAAGCCTAAAACCTAAAACCTAAAACCAGATACGTAATCATGTAATTGAAAGGCCTCCGTCAGTTGTGCATACTTTGTCAGTCCAGAAACCTTGTGACACCTATTGAATTGTAATTGTTTTGCGAATGCTTTAAATCTTGTGAAAAGTGACTAAATTGAATCTTGTTAATGTAAATGTGACGTGGAAAATCAATTAATTTATGCTGTAACTGCTGATAATGGGAAGCACACCACGAAAATTGTACAGTAAATGGGTAAAGCGTTGAAATTCGAATAAAAATGTATTTTCATAATTTATGTAAACAAAAGCAAACACTCCATTCTACACACCCCTCTCCCCTCCACACACACACACACCCCGCACATATAGCATATTTTATTTACGCATATAAATTGATAAGAATCTAAGCCGCAGAGTTACATTTAAAAATGTACGTACGACTTTCGCATCAGCCCGAAGCAACTTCAAGGATAACAACAAATCGTTGAAGGGCAGAACAGAACCACACACAAAAAAAACCCAATAAAATTAAACGATTACGAGCAGTTTCGATTGTAAGCCAATATACTTTTAACTTTACGTCTTAAGCAATTTTGTAAAATAAAACACACAAAACAAACACTTCAAATTAATGCGAAAACCAGAGGTTAGTTAAGTGACTACGATAAAGACGACGACGACGAGATAGAGAACGGATCGAAAGCTGCAGAAAATAATGATAAGTCAGCTAAAGCCGCGCGATTGAAATTGAATTTGTTTATATTCTCGCCCCCTTACTCCTTCTTGATTGATTTATCGAAAAAGCAGCGACGCGACAGCAATAAGACACAAAAACCAGAGAGACAAGCAACAGAAGCAAATCAAACAGAGCTATATACATAATTATATACCTATATATATATATTATATACAGATATACAATATAAACAAGTACATACAATTGCGCATTGGAATAATAGCAGTACGCATATAACATTTTTACAGAGCCGTGAAAAGCAAACGAAGCAAAGTGAAGCGAAGCGAAGAGTCGAGCAACCGAAAAAAGTTTTCCAAATAAAGTTTTAAAACTAAACATTTTTCCTAAAAATATGCAAACTCTCGAGGATTTTATTTACTTTGATTTCTTGCCGAGTAAAATTAGTTAACAAATTTTGAGGGTCTCCTAGGCAAACAGCTTTTTTTTTGTGACTATTCCGCGTAGCTGGCAATGCACAGGGAGGCGTTGGTTCCGCCAAAACCAAAGGAATTCTTGAGGGCAATCCTGCGCTCCTGCAATCCCGACCAATCCTCCGCCTTTGTCACCACATTCACGTCCACATCCAGCTGCTCGATGTTGATCGACGGCGGCAGCTTGTTCTCCGCGCAGGCGTGCACCACGAACAGGGCCTCCAGGTTGCCGGAGGAGCCCAGGAGATGGCCGTGCGCCCCCTTGGTGGAGGAAACCCTAACCTTCGACGTGTGCTCCCCGAAGACCCGCGAAATGGCGTGCGACTCAATGCGATCGCCCGTGGGCGTGGAGGTGGCATGCGCGTTGACGTAGGTGACCTCCTGGGCGCCGACTCCCGCGTCCTGGAGCGCCCGCTTCATGGCCAACGTGGCCCCGGCACCATCCTCGCTGGGCGAGGTGATGTGATAGGCATCCCCGGAGAGGCCATAGCCCAGCAGCTCCGCCAGAATGGGCGCTCCCCGGGCCCGCGCATGCTCCAGTTCCTCCAGCAACAGCACCGCCGCACCCTCGCCCATCACGAAGCCATCGCGGGCCTTGTCAAAGGGTCGCGAGGCCACGCCGGGATTGTCATTGAAGGCCGTGCTCAGGGCGCGCAGGCGGCAGAACCCGGCAATGGACAGGGGATCGATGCAGGCCTCCCCACTGCCCGCCAGCATCACGTCCGCGTCTCCGTTGCGTATGAACCGCATGGCATCGCCCAGGGCGTGGGCCCCGGTGGCACAGGCCGTGGAAACCGAGTGGTTGGGCCCCCGGAGGCCGTGGCGCATGCTGATGTGGCCGCAGGCCATGCTGGGCAGCAGGCGGGGCACAAAGAAGGGGCTGACGCGGTTGTAGCCGCGCTGCAGTTGGTTCCACGTGCCGTAGACCTCCTGCAGGTCGAACATGCCCATGCCCACGCAGACGCCGAAGCGTTCGCGCTGCTCCTCGGTGAGTTCCTTGGGCCTTAGGTTGCCGGTGGTCAGGGCCTCCTCCGCCGCCAGGACGGCCAACTGGGTGGCAGGGCTCATCAGCTTGAGGTCCGACTTGCTGAGGTGCTTGTCCAGGCCGAGGGTGTCCCTGGGTATCTGGGCGGCCACCTGGCAGGGCAGGCCCTTGAACTCGGCGCCCAGCTTGGAGATGGCCGAGTGGCCGGCCAGGATGCGTTGCCAGGAGTCCTTCACGTTTCCCGCCAGAGGCGTGACGGCTCCGCTGCCGGTGATCACCACGCGCCGCCGCGGCTGGCTGGAGGAGTGCCTCACAGCCAAGGGGAGCGACTTGCAACTCCTCAACAAACGCATGTTTTGTGTTTACAATTCGAAGTGGCAGTGCAACGGGACGATAACACGGCACTTTACATAACAGGTGACTTAACAGAGCTATGTTAGGGCGAACATCTGGCAAGCGCGCAACTCGAAATCTCGAAAAAAGTAGTGCCCATAGAAATGTTACAATTGATATATATTATTTCTTTCAAATTAAATTATTCATGATTTAACTTTTTTAAAAATGCCCAATTCATATTGCAAAATTAATCATACGGTTTGCCTANCTATATTGAATAAAAAACTGCATAAAATTCAAGTCTTCTTATTAATTTATAAAAATATTAGAAAGTATAAGGTGCTGATAAGAGCTAAGCCTTGAAATAAATTATCAACTTTCTAGAAAGATGAAGATTAGTTGCAGTCAAGAATTTCATAACAAAAACTCGAATTTTAAAGCTGTCATGGAAAATATTAAGAATTTTCACCTTTAATTGTGTTTATTATTAAACTGCATAATTCTCAAACCCTTTTATTTAATAGTAAATACATACGTATACATATTTAAGAGCTAATTTCGTTTCAACAAACACAAATTTGATAACAATTGTGTAAAATTGTGAATACCTTCAAAAGAAACATTTTAACAAAGAAATGTCTTTAAAAAGGTTGGTAATACTCGAGTGATATTAACGAGTGTTCTCTTATCAACTGAAAAACATGCTTTAATATATGTTTGCAATATTTCTGTATATCTCTAGATTTATTCTTAGGATAAAAATAAATAATAAAGATAGGTCCCAAACATCACCTTTCCCCTGTTAATTTTCTACCCATAACTGACCTAAGTTTAAAAAAAAATGATAAGAAAGCCGGGCAGACCGGTTTTCTCTGATAATTTCTTAGAGTACCTGCCGATGTCCGATTGAACGAGAATTGAGAGCTCCCAGTATAAAGGCTTCGCTCGGCGTCGAAAGAGTCTCAGTCTTGCTCTGCTTTCCGTCGCACAAACGCCAAGCCATGTCCAATAAATGTAAATAAGAACGTGTATAGTATACTCAAGCACTTGCCTTTGCCGGATCTTCGATCTGATATTCTGTGAATACAAATCCCCGGCACTTTTGGTAATTAATTTGTGTGTTGTCTGTCTGTGTGTTTTTGTGCAGCCTGTTGCCGCGGTCCGGGTTACGCAACCCCGCTGGATGCCATGAGGAGTGGTCCCCGGGAGAAGCTCCTCTACACGGTCACCGTGCAGCCCAATCTGGACGAGCCCCACGGCGACTATCTGGCCACCGTGGACGTGGACCCCGAGAGCCCCACCTTCTGTCAGGTAGGCACACACCATACTATACATCCACCCAGACAGACAATTGCTTGATGAGCAAATGAATAATGTGTGGTGTGTACTTAATAGAATAAATTGGGTTTTGCTTTCATGTCAGGCATAAAAAAATAACAGGCACAAGCTGTCTGTTTTCGCTTTTTAATAATCTATTTTCTATTTTCTTATCAAATAATCGTAGATTTTGGGCGGTAATTATGAAAATTATAAGATTAAACTTGGCTGGGTGATTAGTTTTGGATTGTGGCGAGTGTCTCAGTAATTGGATTTACTTACATGGAATTTTATAAAGATATATACTTTTGGATCTTTAAATATTTTAGGAACCTGTTTGATGGGCTTTAATGGAAGCCGGAAAAAAACTAAAACATTATTTTATTTATTTTTGATGACAATTTTATCTTGAGTTTTATTCTCATGTCAATATACTTTATCTTTAATGAAAATGTAATGTATACACATAATATACTTATTATATTTTCTTATCTTATATATTGTTATTGTGTTTTTTGTGTATTCAAAGTTTTCTTTAGAATACAATTTTTTGTTCTTATCAGTAAAATATTTGATAGACCCCCATTTTATGCTTTCTCGGCAGATTTTTTAAAAACAATTTTCAATTGTGTTTAAGTAGATTGCAGAAGCGATGAATGTGTTTTATTATTATATTTATAAATAAATTTAAATACAAGCAAATTTATAACTCTTTTATACATCATATTCACGCATTGAATTATTTATCATAACTCATTAATCTTGTTAGAGAAAAGTCTCTTGCTTCTTGAATTTAGAAACTGTTTGGATGAAGTGTAAACTTTAATGAATCCCCAATTTTAAACTTTGCAGATAGTCCACCGCACCTTCTCGAACCGCAAGGGCAACGAGCTGCACCACTCCGGGTGGAATGCCTGCTCGAGTTGCTACTACGTGGACGAGAAGTGCAAGAACGTCCCGAAGCGGGACCGATTGGTGCTGCCCGCCCTGAACTCGGACTTCATCTACATCCTGGACGTGGTGAAGGATCCCCGCAAGCCGGAGATCGTCAAGGTCATCGACGGCGACGTCGCCAAGAGCCACAATGTCACGGGATTGCACACCACCCACTGCCTGGCCAATGGCAACATCATGATATCCACCATGGGCGATGCCCAGGGATATGCCAAGGGTGACTTCATCCTTTTCGACAAGGACTTCAACTGCATCGGCACTTGGACCAAAGGCCAAAAGAAGGCCCTCTGCGGCTACGACTTTTGGTATCAGCCCCATTTCGATGTGATGGTGTCCTCCGAATGGGGAGCCCCCAACAAGTGGCGCAGGTTTGTCAAGGATATCCCGTTTTGGGCTATAATTATCCCATGTTTTTCAGAGGCTGGCAGACCGCTGATTTGGATGACATGACCCAGTACGGCTGCCGACTGAACTTCTACAAATGGTCCACTCAGACCCTTTACCAAACCATCGACCTGGGTTCGGATGGAATAACTCCCCTGGAAATACGTTTTCTACACGATCCCAAGAAAGCCGAGGGCTTCGTGGGCTGTGCCCTGAACGCCAAGGTTTTCTACTTCAAGAAGAAACCCGATTCCGATGAGTTTGAGGCCAAGAAAGTGATAGACATCCCGGAAAAGTTGGTGGACACCGGAAGTGGCAAGGTGGAGAGCATGGGTGGAATGATTTCGGACATAATCATATCGCTGGACGATAGGTTTTTGTACGTCAACTGCTGGCGACACGGTGATGTCCGACAATACGACATCAGTGATCCGGAGAACCCGAAGCTCACGGGTCAGCTCTTTTTGGGCGGTGCCATTTGCAGTGATTTGCCCAATGTGATTGTCAAGGAGGATAAGGAGTTAAAGGTCAGCTCGGGCTCTGGGTTGGTCAGGGAATCCTTAAAGCTTAATAAAACTTCAATAATTTCAGGAGAGGCCTCCAGCACGCTTTGTCAAAGGACGCCGCCTGGAAGGAGGCCCCCAAATGATGCAGCTCTCCTTGGATGGCAAACGTTTATATGTCTCATCTTCCCTCTACTCTCCCTGGGACAAACAGGTGAATAATTAGGAAACTGATCTTAAAAACAGCAACATAAGAAAAGATTCTTTTCAGTTCTATCCCAAAATGGTCTCCCAAGGCGGTCACATTGTTCTGGTTGATGTGGATACTGTGAATGGTGGCATATCCCTAAACGAGGACTTTTTGGTGGACTTTGGAAAAGAGCCCTATGGTCCAGGCCTGCCCCATGAAATGCGTTATCCTGGCGGGGACTGCACCTCCGATATTTGGCTGGCCAATGACGCTTAAGTCAAGTTTGCTGCAATTTACGATTTAAAATGTTTAACTAATTTACAACAGAATATATTTCGCACTGACACATCTCTTTAATTGGATTTTTCTTATAAATTTGGTGTACAGGTAGGTACAACATTTATTTTCTAAAGTTTGTACAGAATTATTCGGGAACATCTCCATTAAAATGCTATAGAAAATTGGCGATGTCTCCGAGCTTCGAGATATCGCCATTAGCGTTTATTTTCTTAGTAAATCACAAACAAGCTTTGACATATTTTAAAACTAATTTATGCACATAATTTACGATGACTATTTCACCATTCATATTCCCAAACAGCAGCTTCTTTCCATCCTTTATTATCAATTTGTATCTAATTATTTAAATATGTGATTATCTAGAGTAATTTGTTGTATTTTCAGTTAAAATAAAAACGATATTTTTGGCAATTTGTTTACAGTTTCCAGTAAAGTTTTCATATCGGGAAGATTAATTAAATCCAACAACCGCTGGCCACTGCAAATTGTGGGTTTAAAAGTTAAGTAAATTACAATGAATAACCATTATTTACTCACTTTTTATCGCAGGTGGAGTCAATAAAATCTCTGGCCAGCTTGTTGAGATGGTGCGTATGAAAAAAGAACATATGCACCAAATAAGCGAGACTGCAGGGTATCAGTAACTTAGCCCAGGGAATCCTTTGCACGGCAGCCAGTTGGGGATCCTTTTTAGAGTCCTTCGAGCAAACCTGTTGCCAGGTCACCTGACTGGCAGTCACCACAGCAAAGCACATAAAAGTCAAGCGATTTAGCAAGGAATATGAAGCACCGCTTCCAAAGGCAGCCAGGCCGTTGCTTACTTTTAAATTAAATCGAGTTAGGAACAAAGATTGCAGCAACTGAAAGAAGATTCAGCTGAATTTGGTAATATTATCATTTTATGTGCCTTACCTTGAAGAATCCATAATAAGCAACCAAAAAACTGGCTGATTTTAGTCGCAGATTTTTTAAACTTCGTTTTCTAATGGGATTTATAAGATCCAAAGCCAGGCCAATCCCCAAATAGGTACTCATTTCCTTAAGGATTTGTTTCAAGCGCTTTTCTACAGATATCTTCCTGTAATTTTCCGGCAAAGGAGCGGGACGAATGAACCAGAAACCAGGGTATTTCCTGGCCTGTTGATGATGCAGCACAATGAAGGAGCAGATCATAAACACCAGTGTCTGGTCCAAGCGCGAACCCACCAAAGGCAAGTGGAAGTAACGCATAAAGGATTCCAGTGCCTGCAAAGTGCACTTAATTCGATTGTTTTTGGGGTGTTTTTGACTCAATCACTCACTGCATGGATGATGCCTGTCCCAAAATAAAGCAGCAACTTGGGCGGCATCCACCAAGCCAACTGGGAGGCCAGCCAGCAGGATAGGAAGGGTGTAAATATGAACACAAAGCGCCCATTGCTTCGCCTGGTCATGCAGATAAAGTAATAGGTGGAGGCATTGATGCAGGCAGCAAAACTGCAGGCTTGGGCATAGTTTAGCACTATCGATTGGATCGTTTTCTTGTTCAGATTCCGGCATTTGATCACCAATGGGATCTGCAAGGAAATTTTATCCAAAATACTAAAAATTTCAAATTTTTGCTCCCTCAAAATTGACAGGTAATTGGAATTCAAATTGCACTTTTTGCAATTTTGTACTGTAAGGTGTAACATTCTGTTAACGCTTAAATGTGCTGTAAACCGCAACATGATCTTTATTAGCATTATAACAGATATGCTGCTGTTGGCAACACACACTTAACAGAATGTTACACTTAACATCCCAAAAGTACAAATATTGGGTTTTTACTTCTTACAAGCTCATAAATTGGCCAAAAGGCGTCATATCGAAATATGCCGGAGTGTATGCTCGTAGTGCATTTCAAGATCGAATGCATGCAACTTTATACACCTCAGCGATCGCAAGAACATATTGTATCACAAGAACTTTGCACTAATTTCGGTTGTTAATGCCACAAAAACCACACAAAAAAAAACTCCACCAGACCAGCAGTAGGGGCAAATAGTATTTCCCGCTGGACACGTGATTGCGGTACACATTCCAGAGGAAGGCCTTGGTGCAGCTTTGCCCGGGACGGCTGTGCAGGATACTGCAGGGTATCCGGTTCAGCGGCGGCTCCAAAAGTTTGCTGGGCACAACCATAACGCGACTACTTGCTGAGAGGCACTACGACGAAGTATCGGAGCCCAAGCCCCGGAACCCAGAACCAAGCAATGCCTGACCCGCGGGTCAAAGGGTTAATATGCAAAACATTTGAAAAGTGTATATAGAAGGGGAGCGAGTATATATTTAAACAAGCATAACACTTTAATCGATTCTCTGCAGTCGGGCAACGCGTTTGCTAATGTTTACGGCACTGTAAGTAGTAGAGGGTTTGGAAATTATTTAAAAAGCATGCGGAAAATTACTTGAAAAATCACTCACTAGTTCGCCGTGGTGCTGTCGATAATCACTCCGGCTAGGGCGCTAACTTTTTGCGTTTTGAGCACATAGTTGTGAATAAGATAGGCCAAAGCTAGGGGGAAAAATAAATCACTATATCCAAGGTGCTTTGCAGGTTTTCTGAATTTGTGATTTTTGGAGTGTCGGGAGGTCAAAGTTCGTATGGCTTCCAGTAAGGCATAGCTTAGTATTGTGTGTTTCGGGTAGAAGAGATAGCTGAGGCCTGCCAGGAAAGCTGCTAAAGGGTGTCTCAGGGATTCCTTGACCCTTGGGCTTTGACGAAGGCAACAATCGAGAGACTAAAAAAGAAAATAATAGTGTATAATATAACATAAAAATATCCAGCAGAACATTTTTAAGTTAAATCTTACTCTGTACAATCCGACGTAGCAGCCCAACCAGGCAGTGGACTGCAGGCTCAACTGTTTGAGGTTCCACTGTTTCCCTCTGGAACTGCTCACCAAGAACTTAAAAACATCAAAGGCCAGACCAATGACCAGATATTTGCGCACACCCCGGACAATATACAAGCCGCAGTTCAGCTCGGAATGGGAGCAGGCCCTGTCCTCCAGCTTCCCTGGATCATTTGGTGTTAGAAACCAAAAGCCCCTGTACCATCCTCTTTGCTTGCCCTCCAGGATAATAGCACTGCAAGTCATAAAGATCGCAGTCTGCAGGATCAGCGACGAGGACACAAGCCGGCTCAAGGGATTCGAGTGCAGCAGAAGGCTTTCAATCAACTGGATTAAATGTAGTTATAGAAATTAGGTGAGTCGAATAACTTACAGCCTGGTAAATGCCGGTGTATTGCATGTGCTTGACGCGTTCGGGAACAAAAACACAAGCAGCGCCTCCCAAAATTGAGGGCACGACTAGAAAGGTATACAAATGGAATTTGCCCAGGCGATTGCTGTGGAATTTGGTTAGTAAGCTGCTTAAATATTCCATCCTTAACCTACCGCAAACTGCACATGGAGGTGGTTATTATAGCGCCAGCCAAGACTCCACCAAAAACCAATTGCAGGTGGTACCAGAGCGCATCTAGGAGGATTCTCATGTCCAGGCTTCCATTTCTGAGGCTGTTTTTGATGAGATGCAACAGCACCACGGGCAGGTAGTACTTCGCATTGGACCAAGTGAACCGGAACAAATTCTCGAAGACCGCCCGGCGGCAGGAGTGCGGATGGAGGAGCTCATTGCAGCTCCTCCTGCCGAGGAACTCTCCGAACGACTTGCTCAGCACGGCCATGGAAAGGCTACTGGAAAGTTTTAGCTTTCCAAATCAAACACATGAGCAAGTCGCCATAGTCAATATATTTCCGAAATTAAGCATGCCAGTGACTGAATAATTTAGACGTCCATTTGAATTGAGTGTAATGAGTGTGGGGTGTTGAGTTAAAGTTAATCCACCTCCTCGACGGTCGGCTTGGGTCCCCGGGCCCCAGTGGTTGCCTTGCCGGTGGTTTTGGGAGCTCCGCCGGTGTGAATCTTGGTCATAATGGGGCCACAGACGCGTTGGCAATCCTTGAGGTGATGCTCGTACTCATCCTTCTCCGCCAGCAAGTTCTTGTCCAGCCAGGAGGTCTCCTTGCCGCACTTGTCGCGCACCTTGGAGCGATCCGCCTCAGAAAGGACTCCTGTGGGAGCCTCGTCGAGGGCCTGCCGGCAGCCGTAGATGTAGCCCTCGAGGCTGTTCCGGGACGCCACCCGCTCCCTTTGGCGATCGTCCTCCGCCTTGTACTTGTCCGCATCGGCCACCATGCGGTCGATCTCCGCCTTGGACAAGCGTCCCTTGTCATTGGTGATGGTGATCTTCTCGGACTTGCCAGTGCTGCTGTCCTTGGCGCTCACATTTAAGATGCCATCGGCATTCATGTCGAAGGCCACCTCGATCTGAGGAATACCTCGCGGTGCGGGCGGAATCCCCGCCAGATTGAATGTGCCCAACAGATTGTTGTCCTTGGTCATGGCCCGCTCGCCCTCGTACACCTGAATCGTAACCGCGTCCTGATTGTCGGTGTACGTGGTGAAGATCTGCTGCTGCTTGCACGGTATCCGGGCATTGCGGTCCACCAGCTTGGTCATCACCCCGCCGGCGGTCTCTATTCCCAGCGACAGGGGAGCCACATCCACCAGGAGCAGATCCTGGATCTGGGAGCTGCCCACGCCCGTGAGTATGGCAGCCTGGACGGCGGCCCCGTAGGCCACCGCCTCGTCCGGATTGATCGATAGGTTCAGCTGCTTGCCGCCGAACAGATCCTGCAGCATCTTCTGAATCTTGGGGATGCGCGTGGAGCCGCCCACCAGGACCACATCGTGGATGGCCTTCTTGTCCATTTTGGCGTCGGCGAGGGCCCGCTCCACCGGCTGCATTGTGGAGCGGAAGAGGTCCATGTTCAGCTCCTCGAAGCGGGCACGCGAGATCTTCGAATAGAAGTCAATGCCCTCGTGCAGGGCATCGATCTCAAGCGATGCCTCCGAGCTGGAGGACAAGGTCCTCTTGGCCCTCTCGCAGGCGGTCCTTAGACGCCTCAAGGCCCTGGCATTGCCCTTCAGGTCGTTCTTGTGCTTGCGCTTGAATTCCTCGGCAAAGTGCTTGACCAACCGATTGTCAAAGTCTTCACCCCCCAAATGGGTGTCGCCCGCCGTGGCCTTCACCTCGAACAGGGAACCCTCGTCGATGGTCAGGATGGAGACGTCGAAAGTGCCACCGCCCAGGTCAAAGATCAGGACATTGCGTTCGCCTTTGAGGTTCTTATCGAGGCCATAGGCCAGGGCAGCCGCCGTGGGCTCGTTGATGATCCGCAGGACATTCAGGCCCGCAATGGAACCCGCATCCTTGGTGGCCTGCCTCTGGCTGTCGTTGAAGTAAGCCGGCACCGTGATCACCGCATCCTTGACCTTCCCGCCCAGAAAGACCTCGGCGACCTCTCGCATCTTAATCAAAACCATCGAGCTGATCTCCTCGGGCGCAAAGCGCTTGCGCGCACCCTTGAACTCCACCTCGATCTTGGGCTTGCCGCCGTCGTTGATCACCTTGAAGGGCCAGAGCTTGAGGTCGTCCTGGATCTTCCGGTCGTCGAACTTGCGCCCGATCAGGCGCTTGGCATCGAACACCGTGTTCTTGGCGTTCATGGCCACCTGGGAGCAACATTTGTATTAAATATAGTACGGATTTAGTACATTTGTAAAACTAGTTCGAATATGAATTAAAACAAATGAATTTCTAGTCATTCAGACATAAATAAATCCTAAGTAAAGTAATGTAATAATGCTTTAAATTCCCAGAAACATTTGAACTATGGTTCTGAATCATTTCTGATATATGCATTTTATTAAAAGCCTACAAAAGGCATTATTTCGCAATTTTTTATGAACGTTTCGCAATTTATCATGAACAGATTTGATTTCGAAATCAATGGAATAGCTACTAATCAAAGGAGTAATCCATACACCCGATTTTTAAAAAATCTCCGATAATATACACAGTTTATCTAAACATTTGGCATTTAAATTTAATTTTCTGAAATATTTGGAGGGGTCCAAACGTTTAATTTGATGCCTCTGCATTTATTTTTAGTAAGCAATTAAATTGCATCGTTTCGGGCATACAAGTAGGCATAGATGTACCCATGATATGACCAAATCTGTTCACGGATGGCGTATTTGGGCACATCTGCGGCGCCAGAGTCAAGCAGCTCACCTGGTTTTTGGCGGCGTCCCCGATGAGGCGTTCGGTGTCGTTGAATGCCACATAGGAGGGCGTGGTGCGGTTGCCCTGATCGTTGGCAATGATCTCCACCTTGCTGTTCTGCCACACACCCACGCAGGAGTAGGTGGTGCCCAGGTCAATGCCAATGGCCGGTGTCTTGACCATCCTGTGGCTGCTGTTTTATTGCTGGTGTCTGGATATCGGTTGTTCGGAGATGTTGCAACCTCCGGCGCAGGTTTCCAACTGAAGGCACCTGCGATTGTTGCTTTGATTTTATGGCGGGACTGCCTGCGCAAATAATTGCTTATAAGACGAGCAGTCGTGGATTTTTGCTATAACTGAACGAGTGTATTTCTGTGTAAACTTTTAATTTTTCACACGCCGATTTTGAAGTCTGTGGTGTTCGTGTTATTTTGGAGATTGTATCGTCTTTGCTTCTAAAAACGTGTGATTGATGTTGATCAAAGTCGAGCAGGTTACTTCGTTTATTAGGAGTTTATTAATGACTAGATTTGGGTGAAATGAAACTAAGCCAAAATAACAAACTTTGAAAACATGTGGTTCAAAAATTTGTCACTAGGGTGATGCTGTTAGGATTATTATTATTATTATTTGGAAGTTAGCTNAAAATTTACATTTTTCATATTTCAGGGGATTTGGCATACATTTAAATAATAAAATACCATTTCATGTAATGTTATTTATTATATATTTTAGACACAATACATGTCAGCACACTTAATATTTCAATAGTTCTACCGCTTTCCCTTCTTTTTCTTCTTTTGCCCATCAGGCCAAGCAAATCCTCGGGATTTCAGGACATCCTAAACAAAAATGTAAACATATTCTTTAACAGATTTGGAGGACAAACAAATCACAACCCACCTGCACATTGTGGCACACATAGTAGGCATTTTCCATGGCAGCATCGTTGAAGATATCGCATCCAATGGATTTTCCCACGCCCCCTTTTTTCTTGCCACCGCCTTCCTTTTTCTTCTTTTCCTCGCCCTCACCGCTTCCCGCATTACTGGACGTGGAGTCCTTGCTATTCCGCTTCTTTTTGCTCTTTACAACCATTTTAATAAACAAAACCCCCTAATGAAACTCTTGTTATTGATTAAATAATCAATTTGCAAGGAGCTGTCGTGCTTGGCAACCATAAAAACCGAAAGGCAACTAACAGACAAGTTACAGAAAATGTTAAGCGAGAAATGGCTTATTTTATGAATGCATTTATTAGGAATAAGAGGTAGATTTACCCAAACAAAATTCGATTTAATACTACTCACAGTAGAAATAAACTACTGATTAGAAAACTCTTTGTAATAATTGGGCCAGACTATGGAGGCTATCCAATCGATGTACGAAGAAACACGCGTGTAAACACCTGCAATATAGGGATATTATAAATATAAAATCATAAATTGTTGCCGGTAAAACTCAACCTGGAAATTCACTGCGGCAATAGGCTCCATAGGAAGTAATGCCCACGAGGTAATATCGGTACTTTCTTCCATTACGACGCCGGCGACGACGGCGCTCCAAATTTAATTGAAGAGGCCCACCAGAATCGCCCTAAAAAATAAAAATTGGTGATTAAAATATAAAAAAATTATCTGAATAATAATTTATCTATCCACCTGACAAGTGTCCCTGTTTTGTTCATAATCGTGGGCACAAATCTGGCTGGAAACAATTCCGTTTGGAGCGCTTTCATCCACGGGCAGAGTGCTATTGCACTGATCCAATGGCACTACGGACAAGTCCAATTCCGTGAGGACATTTGTTTGCGGCTGCGCAAATCCCGTGGATCCGTAGCCCATGGTGTGCAGCTTTCCATAGGGAATCTCTTCCTTTGGCCAGAGGCGCACAGGCTTCACAAACCAGGTGTACTCCACGGGACGATTCAGTTGGATCAACCCAATGTCGTGGTAGTTTAGGGTGGAGTTGTACAAAGGATGCAGGTAGATCTGTGCCACTCGACGCTTTTGGGGTTCCACATCGTTCTCCCACTCCTTGAGCTTGATGTCGCCGATTTTTACCACATCCGGAGCGGTGCTGAAGTAAGAAATACAGGCGCACTAAATATTTATATAATTACAGCAGCTATTGTTAAAAAATTCAGTAAAAGGAAGGCTTTTTTCGAAACATATAATTTGATGCTGTTAAAAGATAGGTAGCGTTAAAAAATTGAGCATTTCTTACAAATTTGACATAAAATCGGATAAGAAAAATTTTAAAAATTGTACTTCGTAGGTGTAATAAATTTTTTACCAAAAAATATGAATGTGATGAGTGGTTGAACCCCTTAAATATTTTTTCTTTGCAAGGCAAAACCAGTTTAACAAAACCACACTTATTTTGTAATTGATTGCACAAGTACTCGTTAGATTATGAAAAGTATAAAGTACATATAATATCTAAAATATAATTGTTTCAACATGTGCATTCGGCTATCAGCTTTTATATGAATCATTTTTGTTATATTGTTTTTAAATTATTAGAAACCAATCGATAGTATGCACACATTGAAACCCAAGTAATTATTATTAATTATACATAGCGATGTTAAGCATTCATATCATTAACTTTGCCATGAATCAGGGGCTATCCCCATGTTCACAATTACCCTTTAGCATAAGGTAACCCTTTGCCTTAAAGTTCCTTAAAGTTAAACACATCTTCTAATTTTTTTGAGTGAAAATGAAAGGAAAATCTTACCCGTGAGTTGTCAAGCAGTGGGCTGCGGTAAGCACAAAGCTCTCGCTGATGAGACTGCCTCCGCATTTGTAGTCAATTTCGCGGTTCTCATTCCGAAAACCAAGAGCAGCCTGCAATTGCAAATAAAAATTGAGAGAGGATTGCACTGTGAAAACTACAAATGAAATACATTTAACATATAAACGTAGTTTTGAAATCAATTCCACAATACATCAGTTCATATTTTATATTTATCTTCTGGAAGCTCAAATAGAGGGGAAAGCTCTATAAGGTCAGCTTTGGTGGATCCTAAGTACCTCTATGTTGACAAGTTTTACACATTCTAATTTTTAAGTTAACAATTTTTGATTACAACATTTTTCGGATATTTGTATAATTATCTTACAGAGATCTTATAAACAGCATACGTAACCATTTAAACTAATACGAACTTTCTATTCATTGGATGGCTTCTTTATGACTCACAAAATGTCACTTTAAAATAATTGAATTTCATTTCCGTCAATTTCTGTCAGTTCCTGTTTTAAAACAAACTATCCCTATATGAATTTTCAGTTATTCTGCAATTATGTTGCCACAGTAAATAAATATTTCGCTTAGTTCTGCCTAAACATTTTTAATCCGAGATATGCTTGGTATTTGGTAACCCCTTTGGCTAGCAAATACATCAAATAAATATATATCTATTATTATTTTTTCCAGCGTATCTCAAGTCGCTCGTGATGAGAAATCGTAAATGTTAGAGAGACACCTAATCGCTTAATAACTGTTATCAAATGGTAGGTCACTGATTTGCAAATCAGCCACCGGTTGTAGTCGCTGTCTTTTTGTTGTGACCGAAGGTACTTTGGCGTTTCCCCGGCGACGCTCTCGGGGATTCCGGTTTTCAGTGTTTTTATTTTTTATTTTTATGTTTACCCATTTTGTTTGTGCTGTGTGCATCTCTACTGACCATGTGCGGATACTGTCCGGGTGCCACGATTGACCTGCCATTGAAGTCGTCGTGCAGGTCCTCGGTCTCCGCCGTTTTGTTGTAGTTGTCGCCGTCCACCTTGCGCTCCATGTTCAGGAAGATGTCGTGGAAGTTGCGGTGATGATTCGGCGGCGGACGATGCGGTGCCCACTGATGGTGCGGCGGCGGAGGAGGAGGAGGAGGTCCTCCAGGACATCCGGGTGGCGGCCCCGGTGGCGGAGGACCCGGCGGAGGTGGGCCCGGAGGAGGTCTTCCGCAGGGCGGCGGCGGGGGCGGAGGTCTATAATATCCGTAGTTGTTATTATAGCCCGGCGGCCATTGACCATTGTAGCCGTAGCCGTTGCCGTTGCCATTGGCGTAGGGATTGAAGTTATTAAAGCCACCGTAGTCCCACCTGCTTGGCTCCGGTTCCGGTTCCTGGGCGGGAAACGCCCACTGGCCTCCGTTGCCTCCGTTCTGCCATTGCTGCCCCTTCACCGCGGCGATGTTTACGACCAAACAAATGGCCAAATAGCAAACACACTTCGCCCCGATCATTGCGGATGATCAGTTGATCTTGCGCGCTCGAGCGATTTGAAGCGACTGGGAAGGGGTCTTCCAGTCGATGAAATCTGCTCTCCGCTCGAAAACAAATAAATACAAAACACACAGCGCAGGCAAACAGTTTGATTGAAATTCAGCCGAATTTATAATTGAGCGCTCGCATTAATTAATAAAAATACATTAAACACAAAAAAACATAGGCACCCAGAGAGCCGGGCAAGGGTTTGTTTCGAACACAATGGCGTCGGAAATATTGGGTCAGGCTTGGGTTTTGGGTGATTACCCGGGTATTTCACAAGTTTTTCCAAAGCGAAAGAAATAATAGCAATTAGTGGTAATTACACAATTCGAGAAGAAAGAGAAATTCTTTGGAAACTTGGAAGTTGACAACAATTTGTTCGAAATAATTATCAAAATTTATTTGAAGATACTTTGGAATGTGTTTGGAAAAGCAAAGAATAGTCCCGCTGAAATCGACAAAAGCATGCTGGTAATTTGGTCTTTAATCGTTCATCTTCAATTGACCAGCCTGCATTTGTTACTGCTCTCCCACCGACTTGAGGGTAAGTGTAAGTAACGCCACAAAATCCAAGAAAACCCTTAACCAAAAACATTTCCAGCCCTCGATGCCCTTGAAATAATCAACTATCAGACCACAAAGTACACCATACCGGATATTTGGAAGGATCAGCATGCGCAATCAACTCAGGATGACGCCTCAATTGACCAGGAGACTGAGGCGGAGGAGAGCTACTTGAAATTCGATGACGAGGGACAGCTGAAAAGGGCCCCGTCCTTTGAGGGACTCCAGGAGGGGTCCTTCTGCCGCCGCAGCTTCGATGGCCGCAGTGGCTACTGCATCCTGGCCTACCAGTGCCTCCATGTGATCCGGGAGTACCGGGTGCATGGAACCCACATCGACATCTGCACCCACCGCAACAACGTGCCCGTGATCTGCTGTCCTTTGGCGGACAAACATGTCCTGGCCCAGCGCATCAGTGCCACCAGTGAGTTGTACTTGTATTTACTTAAATTTATGTGGAAATTAAGCACAAAAATGTATTTCTCATTATTGACTTTTTGAATTTTTAAGAATACACTTAATAATCAAGAAAACATAATAGCACTTTTAGTTTTCGCACTTTTAGTGTACAAAAACAGAATCATATTACAATTTTGGCTTAGGTTGGCATTAATATTGAGGTATTTTAACTAAGTTTTTGAATACTAGCTGATAGTACCGACATATACCTATGTAAATATATCCATATAGATCCTATAGATTTTTGTTTTTAAATTATAAAATAAAAACTTTCAGAGTTAAATGGAAAGTNGTTTCTAAAAGTACTAAGAGTTATAAAATCAAAACTTGCAGAGTTAAATGGAAAGTTTAGTTACCATATTTCTCTGATCTAAAATACACTCAAATCGAAAATACAATTTCAAGTACAAGTATATAAGCATTTAATTTTGAATCTGATATACCTGATATATCTTATATTTTTGCAGTAGTGTTTTATCTATTGGCGTATATTCTTTACCATCACTAAGACCAACTGGGCATAGTTATTTTCAATGTAAATAGTAAATAACAGAAATCCTTACAATCTAAATATAATCCAATACAATCACATATTCTCCCCAGAATGCCAGGAGTACAATGTGGCCGCCAGACGTCTCCAACTGTCGGACACCGCCGGACGCACCTTCTCCGGCAAGGAGTGCGTGCCGAGTGTGCCACTGATTGTGGGCGGAACTCCCACCCGCCACGGCATGTTCCCCCACATGGCCGCCCTGGGTTGGACACAGGGATCGGCGGATGCTGGCAACCATCCCGTGGACATCAAGTGGGGATGCGGAGGGACCCTGGTCAGCGAGCTGTACGTCCTGACCGCCGCCCACTGCGCCACCTCGGGTAGGTAAGTGGCATTGTGCAGCGAGTCACGAGTACAGAGCCTCCTTCTTTGATTGAAATGCCAGCAAGCCGCCGGATATGGTGCGACTGGGTGCCCAGAAGCTGAACGAGACGAGTGCCGCCCAGCAGGACATCAAGATCCTGATCATAGTCCTGCATCCCAAGTACCGATCCTCGGCCTATTACCACGACATTGCCCTGCTCAAGCTGACGCGACGCGTGCTCTTCTCGGAGCAGGTGCGTCCAGCCTGCTTGTGGCAAGGTCCCGAGCTGCAGATTCCCACCGTCGTGGCCGCCGGCTGGGGACGCACCGAGTTCCTGGGCGCCAAGTCGAACTCCCTGCGACAGGTGGACCTCGATGTGATACCCCAGATGCGCTGCAAGCAGATCTATCGCAAGGAGCGCCGCCTGCCGCGCGGCATCATCGAGGGGCAGTTCTGTGCCGGCTACTTGCCGGGCGGCAGGGACACCTGCCAGGGCGACTCCGGAGGACCCATCCACGCCATCCTGCCGGAGTACAACTGCGTGGCCTTCGTCGTGGGCATCACCTCGTTCGGCAAGTTCTGCGCGGCCCCCAATGCCCCGGGGGTGTACACGAGGATCTACAGTTACCTGGACTGGATCGAGAGGATCGTCTTCAAGAATAACTGAAGGGGTTAGCCTATAAGTTAGTTTATTTGATTAGCAATAGTAGTTCAGTAAATAAAGTATCATATATAATATAAATTAAGCACGGAGTGAAACCAAGTTGCCAAGAAACCAAGAAACCAAATTGCCGAATTGCCATAAAATAAGAGGTATACAATAAACTTATTTACTATATACGTTTCCTTAAGATTGTTTTCACGAAAGCTGATGCAATTCATGGCCAAACTTGCTGTTCTATCCAGGGAATATAGTGTGCAATCCGTACGTAAATTCCAGGTTCTCCAGTGCCACAGGCCCCTCCAAAGGATGTGATGCCCACCAGATAGGGAATCCGATGGTGGTGGTGCCGCATGTGCTGATGGATTAGCAAAGGTCCTCCGGAATCGCCCTGTGAAAGTATTGTATAATATGAAAATCAAATATATAAGTTGTGAGATGAACTACGTGATAAGATGCATCTTTAATAGGTTGTAGAAGAGTATGCTAAGTATAACCCTAGCCAATCGAAATTCTCACCTGACAGGTATCCATGCGACCGGAATAATCACCAGCACACATCTGACCAGCTTCCAGGCCCCTAACAAGTTTTTCAGCATTGTGCATAAAGGCCTGGCATCGGGTATTATCCAGAGGATACAGAAGGACCTGTAGAAGCTCGTTGGAGTGCGGACCAGCTAGAAAATTAATGGAACATCAGCATATTTAATAATTAAGGTTGGATATATTTGTATCACCCACCGAACTTGGTCTGCCCGTAGCCGAGGGCAGTGAGAGGTTGCTGGGGGACGGTTTCTTGGCCCCACAAACAGGCCGGCATGTATTGTGAGCTCCTGCCCAGCTCCACAATCGCCAAGTCATTGGACATGGCCTCCGGATGAAAGTCTGGGTGCTTGGTTAAATGCTTTATTTCAATCAGCTGGCCATGCGAGTTGTTCAAGTCGACGCCACCAATCAAAGCCACGGTCGGGGATTCCCTTTTCATTTTGAGAAGCCGAAATTAGCATTTCGAGTATCGCGCTTTTATTTCTGTTTCGCTCGCTTACCCGCCGATGTTGGCACAGTGGGCAGCCGTTAAAGCGAACCGCGGGGCAATCAGCACGCAGCCGCACTGAAAGGAATACCTTCGCACAGCGACGCCCTCGCCATGCCCCCGCATCCACTTTTGCCTTCGAGACGGCCAACCGAGGGCACACTGTACAGCACAAAGTAGAAAAGATTGATTACCATTTCCCATTCTGCTCAATTGGTGGCACCAGCTGTGACAGTTGTGCTCATACTGCATTCACTTTTGGGCGATACATCAATTGTACCCAAAACTAGACATTTTTAATAGTTCCCGAGAAAAGTGGAATTGAAATTTGAGTTTCCGGGAAGATTGAAGGGTTTTAGGCAAAAAAGTGTCTGAACTTTTAAGCGATACATCAATTGTATCCAAACTTTTTTAATAGACATTTGTAATAGTTCTAGGAAAAATTGGAATTTATTGATATTAAAGTGTCGGAAAGTATGAAAAGTTATAAGTGAAAAGTGTCTGTCTTTAAAACAATACGTTTTTAATAGTTCCTGGTACAATTGGGTTTTTATTAATATTGAAGTTACGGATATTTTGAAGAGTTATAAGTGAAATGTTTTTAAAATCCTAGTGACAAACAATCCCAAATTTTGTATTTTATATCTTTCGGTTTTGGTTCTATGTAGTTTAAAGACTGTTCGAATTTGTAATAAATCCTAAAAAACCAAACCTAGTGGAGTGTTTTTCCTAATTTTGGAATAAGATATAATTCCTGAGAGAATCTTATACTCCTAAAATGAAAATTTGAATGAGAATTTGCCCAAATACTTACCATATATGGATGCTCCAAAGGCTGGGTGATGCGACCGCCCACAACATGCATGCTGCTCTGATTACGTTTCTGGATGATTGGCTCAAGTGCCTCCACTTGAGCATGATGATGGGCATGATGATGAGAGTGGTCGCCAGAATTCCGGCGCCGACGGCGCTTGTGGTGAGACCTCGGATAAGCTCTTGAGCAGGCTGCCCAAAGACAAATTTCACATTTAGCTGGGACTTAAATTCACAGATTTACACACCTTCTTCGCTCTTTGAAACCCTGGGTGCCTGCGTTACGTACCCGCCATGGGGACAGCAAACCAGTGGCTCTGGCCACGTGGAGGGGCAGAACAAAGGTGTCACCCGGTGGGCGGATTGCACGGCACTGATGCACTCTGCGTACCGGACACATCGGCCAACCAAAGGACGATCGTGGGCCTGACAATTCCCGAAATGATCAACGGAAACCATCGGCGGAGCTACTCTTGGCCATGCTGGATAGCTATATTGCCCCCAATTGGCCAACACAAAATACGAACTTGTTGCAAACATCACAAACTTATGAAAAAAACTACACGCAGACATTGTTTTTTAGAGGTCTACGCTCTCGGGCGTCAGATTGCCGAATGAAATGCTCGCAGATATTTTGTAGCCGTGATTCAGACTCAAGACTCAAGCGTTGTGAGTTGCTTTGGGTAAGGAATACCAGTACGTACGAGACTATTCAAAATTGATGGGCCTGCGATGTTTGCTGCAGTCAGGTTAGCTAATCTATTGATAAGCTATTACTCAAAGTACCTAACTGAATGCCGTCAGTGGCCCTTTAGAATTCTTTCAGGCCGATCACAGTATTTAAGAAATGCTCTTCAGTTGTTTATAGATATTTTCCTTGTAACTCTGTAAAGTCAAATGAAGTTATTGGAAATTTGTGAATTATTTTTAACCGAGTGTAGCATTTCATAGGACCATAAACAACTATTAGTCTTGAATTTGTATTAGCAAAGGCATCTTTCTTACGTTACATGATTTATAAGTTGGTAATAAACTCGGATGAATCACAGATACCAGTATCAATGATATAATGTTTGACAATACAATCAAGAAAATATTTGTCAAAGTTGAACTTACTTACCATTACAATAATGACTAAATTTCCCTGATAAGCAGCTTGATCAATATCTAATAAACCTCCTAGTTTTATTTCCTTACCAGCAACAATCTTGTGTTAATTGCTTTAACTGGCATACTTTTTTAGATGTTTGTAGTCTCTGATGAATCACAAATACAAGTATTAATAATACTGATAGACCCTAAAACCTACGAGTGAGTATATGGTAAATTGTAGTCAAAGTTTTAATTATTTACCATTACAATAATGACTCAGTATCCCTCATAAGACTATCTTAGCAATCCCTAATAAACATCGAGTTTTATTGTTTTATATAGTAGTGATGTCACTAGTGGTAGTGACATCTTGACATAAGCGGAGCTATTAATAAATTGATTATAGTTGGAAATACTATTTAATTGACCTGGGAAAACTATTTATGTAAACATTTACAACTAAATAGCGGGAACTAAGCGGTAATTAAAAAACTAGTTTATTGACAAATGCAATCGAAAGTGATTTATTACTGATATGGCATACAAAATATTGTTTCAATCAAATCAAGATATGAATTTCCGATATCATTTTAGGGAATAATGTTCCATGGCACGAGTATGTCAGCTCGATTCTCCGGATTTTCCAGCTGCAAAAATTCATTTTGGTTATTTGCATTCATTTTGGTGTCACAAATCTTACCAAGTTTGTAAACTTGTCCTGGCAACCCATACGAATTCTGGCCGAAGTGGCAGGAGCTTCCAAAGGATAATGTCTACTCAAACCCTGATCCTCTCGAGCAGCTGCGATGGCCTCTTTGATGGCAAAAAAGACAGATGCGCCGATGAAAAGCGGTGGTTCGCCAATGGCCTATACAAAATTATTAAAAAGGTCAAAATAAATCATAAAATAGTTAAATTAAACCTACCTTGGAGGAGTATACAGCCCGTGGGTTGGGAGCTCCTGTCAGGAGGCTCACATTGAACTCCCCGGGAATGTCGGCGAAGCCCGGCAACTTGTACATGCCCGGTCCTCTGGAATAGAGCATTCCCTGAGGAGAGTACATCAGCTCCTCAAGAGTAAACAGCCCATAGCCCTGCATGAAGGCACCCTCGATCTGGCCAATATCGATGGCAGGGTTCAGACTCGATCCAATGTCCATGACGATGTCCGTGCTGAGCACCTGGTGGTCCCCAGTGAGGCAGTCAATCTCCACCACGGTGATGCCCACGCCGTTTGTGTAGTAGTTGTAATAGCGGGCATTGGGATTTGTTTCTGGGTTGTACCCAGTCCCCGGCATGGAGTAGAACCCGGTTGTGGAGAGGCTGATCCTGTCGAAGTACGCCTTGTTGATCCACTCCTGCCAGGTGCCATTCGGAAGAGCCTTCTTGATTGGACTCAATCGCGTGTTCAGCTTCTCGCAGGCATCCACAACAGCCATGCCGTTCAGATCAGAGCCCATGCTTCCTCCCGTGGTTATGGAGTTGGGCACCTTGTCGGTGGCCATTTCGGATGTATGGATCAATTCAGAGGATATTCCCAGCACACGCGCGGCGCATTGGATCATCTTCGTGTTCAATCCCTGACCCATTTCTACGCCTCCATGGGCAAGCAAAACCGATCCATCCGCATAAACATTGAGTAGCACACCCGCCTGGTTCATGAAGACCAACTCAAAGCCAATTCCGTATTTGGTGGGAACCACTGCCAATCCCCGCTTGCGCCAACGATTCTCCTTATTAAACCGGGCAATCTCCGATCGTTTTTCGTGGTAACGTGACTGAGCAATGCAGTCATTGAGACACCTCTCGATGGGAAAGTGCTCCAGCTCCTGGTTGTAGTGGGTGCGATCCCCGGTTTTGTAGAAATTCAACCGCATTATGTCCACAACATCTCGGCCCACTATCCTCGCCACATCCCGGATGATATGCTCTCCGGCAAACATTCCCTGGGGACTTCCAAAGCCTCGGAAAGCGGTGTTCGAAGGTAGATTCGTTTTGCACATCCATCCTTGGACTCGTACATTGGGAATCCTGTAGCAGTTCTCAAAGTGGTACATCGCGCGATTCATAACCTGAATAAAAGAAGTCACATAACCAATATATCTAATCCCTATTCGCCAAAAAACTTACCGAATCAGATACCTCCTGTGTCCAGCCGGCATTGTTGTAGCACTCGATGTCACAGGCTGTGATTAGTCCTTGTTTGGTAAAGCCCACCTTGTACTTGAACAAAAATGGGTGGCGCTTTCCAGTGATGAGGAAGTCCTCGTCCCTGTCCAGCATGCACCGAACGGGACGACGCATCCGGTGGGCCACAAAAGCCACCGGGAGTGCTACGAAACAGCTGTGCGACTCCTTGCCTCCAAAACCTCCGCCCAATCGTTTTGCCCGACAAACGATGCGGTGAGATGGAAGCGATGTGATTTGGCTTACCTGCTCCTGAAGTCCCGCAGGATGCTGGGTGGAGCTGAATATCTCCAACTCATCGGCGTCCCTGGGAATGGCCAATGCCGCCTGAGTCTCCAGATAGAAATGTTCCTGTGCGCCCGTCCGACAAGTTCCCTCCAAAGTGTGCTCTGCCTTAGCCAGCGCCTCCTCCACATTTCCATTGCTCAAAACTTTAGGATAATTGGGAAAGAAGGAGCCGTGCTCGATGGCTTCTTCGATGGTGACAATCACGGGGCCAAGTTCTTCGTACTCGACTTTCACCAGGCAAGCTGCCCGCTGAGCCAGCATCTTGTT
>JAJJHQ010010498.1:1166041-1186743 GCA_021223825.1 Drosophila ironensis
CGAAGAATCTGCGTATTTCCAATTGGAAAACGGAGCCCAAGGAGATCAACCCGAAACAAGGAAGAAGAGTCCCAGGCTACCAACAGGTATACCCGGGGTCCTTATACTTGACCTAGTTGTGTACGTCTTTAATGTTTTTCCTCTTTTATAATTTAAGGTGATCCCGAAGTTTTCTTCAGCTCAGACTTGATTGTCACCTTCGGATCTGCTGCACCATCGGAAGCGCGGCAGTGCGTCGAGGCGATTTACTGCTTGAAAAAGACCGATTGCCGTGATCAAGCTTTCAGCAATGAGGAAGAAAAGGCTCACACTATGACCAGGTAAGTCCGGAGTACTCATTAGATTTCGATATTTGTGGATGACCGTGGGGAGGTATGGGTAAATATAAATAAATATATAATAAATATTTATACCATAGGTACAAATGGTGTATTAACTTTGAGTAATGTATGTAACAGTCAGAAGGAGACTTACAATACGAACCCAGGACTGCCATATTTTTGATTATCTTTTATTTACATATCTATGAACATCTTTTAGAATTAGAAAACGGCAACAAATAAATGCAAATTGAAAAATTGGAAAACAAGTTTCAAGGCACAATGTTCCAAGGAGTAAATGTACCAGGCTCGGGTATTTCCAGCTGAAAAATAATATTTCCCTGTTAATTACTTTCAATGGTAAACATGTAGATGAGAAACCCACCAGATTGGTGAACCTGTCCTGGCACGCCATACGAATCCGGGCCGAGGTGGCTGGAGCTTCCAAAGGATAATGTCCACTCAAGCCTTGATCCTCCCGGGCAGCTGCGATGGCCTCCCTGATGGCGAAGAAGGCGGATGAGCCAATAAAGAGTGGCGGCTCACCAACGGCCTAAGGATGCATGAGGTATTAGACTTTTACTTTTAGATAATCCCAAAAAGCAACCCACCTTGGAGGAGTAGACAGCCCGTGGGTTGGGAGCACCTGTCAGGAGGCTCACATTGAACTCCCCGGGAATGTCGGCGAAGCCCGGCAACTTGTACATGCCCGGTCCTCTGGAATAGAGCATTCCCTGAGGCGAGTACATCAGCTCCTCAAGAGTAAACAGCCCATAGCCCTGCATGAAGGCACCCTCGATCTGGCCAATATCGATGGCAGGGTTCATACTCGATCCAATGTCCATGACGATGTCCGTGCTGAGCACTTGGTGGTCCCCAGTGAGGCAGTCAACCTCCACCACGGTGATGCCCACGCCATTGGTGTAGTAACTATAAGTGCGGGCATTGGGATTCGTTTCCGGATGGTAGCCAATGCCCGGCATGGCATAGAATCCTGTGGCCGACAGACTAATCCGGTCGAAGTACGCCTTGTTGATCCACTCCTTCCAGGTGCCATTGGGCAAAGCCTCCTTGACGGGAACCAATCGCTTGTTCAGCTTTTCACAAGCATTCAGAACGGCCATGCCGTTTATATCGGATCCCACGCTGGCCGCCGTGGGCGAAGTGTTCGGCACCTTGTCCGTGGCCGTCTCCGATATGTGAATGAGCTCCGGAGGAATTCCCAAAGCCCGTGCTGCGCATTGGATCATCTTGGTGTTCAGGCCTTGCCCGATTTCCACTCCTCCGTGGGAAAGCAGCACGGATCCATCCGCGTAAACGTTAATCAAGGCACCCGCCTGGTTCAAGTGCATCACACCAAAGGCAATGCCATATTTGGTGGGGATGACAGTCATTCCCCGTTTCCGCCAACGATTCTCCTTGTTAAACCGGGCAATCTCTGATCTCTTTTCGTGGTAACGCGACTGAGCGATGCAGTCGTTGAGGCACCTCTCGATGGGGAAATGCTCTAGCTCCTGGTTGTAGTGGGTACGATCCCCGGTTTTGTAGAAATTCAACCGCATTATGTCCACAACATCTCGGCCCACGATCCTCGCCACATCGCGGATTATATGCTCTCCGGCGTACATTCCTTGAGGTCCTCCAAAGCCGCGGAAAGCTGTGTTCGAAGGCAGATTCGTTTTGCAACACCAACCTCCAACTCGTACGTTGGGGATCCTGTAGCAGTTTTCGAAGTGATACATGGCTCGCTCCAGGACCTAAAACGTAGAAGGAAACCCATGATTAGCTTAGATCTTGGTTGTAATATATTATATTGAATAGCTCACTGAAAAAGACAAATCCATGGACCAGCCGGCATTGTTGTAGCACTCGATATCGCAGGCAGTGATCAATCCCTCTTTGGTGAAGCCCACTTTGTACTTGAACAGGAAGGGATGCCGGGTGCCGGTGATGAGCATGTCCTCGTCCCGATCCAACATACAGCGCACGGGACGTCCCAACCTGTAGGCGGCCAAGGCCACAGGAAGGGCAACCGTGATCCCGCGCGATTCCTTGCCGCCGAAACCGCCTCCCAAGCGTTTGGCCCGGCAAACGACCCGATGGGAAGGAAGGGTGGTAACATGGGCCACCAGCTTTTGCACCTCCGAGGGATGCTGGGTGGAGCAGAAAAGCTCCAGTTCGTCGCAGTCGCGTGGCACGGCCACCGCTGCATGCGTCTCCAGATAGAAGTGCTCCTGGCCACCCATGCGACAGGTGCCCTCGAAGGTGTGATCCGCCTGGGCCAGGGCCTCCTCCACATTGCCCTTGGTGACGAATCGGGGGTAATCCGGGAAGTAGGAGCCGTGCTCGATGGCCTGCTCGATGGTCACAATCACGGGGCTGATATCCTCATACTCCACCTTCACCATCCGAGCTGCCCGCTGGGCCAACGTCTTGTTATCCGCTGCAATGGCTCCCACAATCTGTCCATAGCAGTGCACCTCCCCGGCTGCGAAGACATGCTCGTCGTGGAACACTGGACCCACCTCGTTCTCGTGCTCCGTTAAATCTTTGTAGCAGAAGAACCGATGCACTCCCTCCAGAGCCAGAGCTTCGCTGGCATCGAGCTTGGTGATCTTGGCCCTCGGCTTGGTGCTTAAGACGAAAGCCAAGTACAGCTCCCCGTCCATGCGTGGGATGTCATCCGTGTAGATGGCCTCCCCGGTGGCTTGCTTTAGAGCGGCAGCATGCACCTGCGGCCTTCCGATGGGATCGCAGTTGGGTTGGTCGCTGCACACCCGCTCGAAGAGTTGGCTGCTCTTCAGCACCGGAGTGTGGAACAGGTCCGCTCCACTCCGCTCCTCTGGCGGCACTGCATCCGATTTCAATATTCCCGCCTTGCTTAACTTCTGACTGATGGATAGAAAGGCCTTGAAGAAGAGGCTCACTACCAGAGCCCGTCGGTAGGCAATCATTCCTCCTGGGGCGGAGGCAGCCAACGGAAGCTCCGTGCAGAGACTCTCCGCCACTCGCTCCACCAGCTGGAGGTTCCACTCCTGCCCAGCCATCAGTTCAGAGGTGCGGGGAGCCAGCACAGTCGTGGGCGCCATGCCTCCAAAGGCCGTGGAAATCTCCGCCACCACATTCGAGTTTTTTTCGAATCTCACATAAACTGCAGCATTCACGATGGCGATGTCGTCGTCCCGTCTCCTCGCCTGCTTGAAAGCCACCATGTGCTCGTCGGGAGTGGTCTTCCGGAAGTGGATTCCCAGCAGGACCTCCTGCGCCTCGATCACATTCCTTCGGTACCCGGTGAAGAAGCCTGTTCCCATGTGGACAGACCGTTTCTGGAGTTTCCCATCCACAAAACTAGCTACATCCAGACGAGCTCCTGCTGCGGACAGCACGGGATTCATGTCGGAGATGGGGCTTCCCGTCATGATGTTGCCTCCCAGACAGGCCACATTCCGGATCTGCTTACCAGCAAAGTAGTGGAGCATGTCCACGGCGCACCGGAACATCCGAGTCTCCGTCTCCGGCAACTCCTCGATCCGCTTCCGCAGAATTGCATCGATCTCCATCAGACTCACTGCAGCTCCGAAGTATATCCCACCGCTGGTTTCCTCTACCTCCAGGAGCTCCCTCACCTGCGTGGGATTGATCAAGTGCGGATACAGGAAGTGCTTGAACTTCACCTCCACGCCCACCTCCGTGTTGCCCACCACCAGCTTGGCATTTGGATACTTTGCTTTCAGCTTTAACAGTTCCTCCAGGCTGGTGGGACGATACCAGGACACCCGGTCCGAGCTGAAGACCACGCTTTCGGAGTCGTAATCCTCGTTTAGCTGGAGCTCAGGGGGAAATATTGGCTCCTGGCTGGGAACCAACGGTTGGAATTCACTTCGCTCGAAGAGCTTGTCATCCGTGACGGAATCGGAGTCTGAGCCGCATCTATTTCCGTTCACCTTGCAGCACTTGTCACCCATTCCGCAGGCGAACTCCTTGGTGAAGGTCTTGTAACCCTCCAGGATGGGTCGGTAACCCGTACACCTGCACAGGTTACCCTGGAAAGCCACCTCCAAGTCCCGCATCGAGGGCTGCTCGGAATTCCGCAGCAGGGCGTACATGGACATCACAATGCCGGGAGTGCAGAATCCGCACTGGGAACCATGGGCCTTGGCCAAGCGCTCCTGCACGGGATGGAGCTTCGTCCTGGTACTCCCGATGCCCTCCACCGTGGTCACGGCACATCCGTGCATCGCACACACCGGAGTGAGACAGGCATTGACCGCCAGGTGACGGATCTTCTTCGCTTTCCGATCCATTCGAGAGATCATCACCGTGCAGGCACCACATCCTCCCTCCGCACAGCCCAACTTAGTGCCACAGAGCCGAAGTTTCTCTCGCAGATACGTGAGTAGCGTGCATTCCGGATCTGCGTTGGTGTCTATCACCTGAAATAAATAAAAGAACCACAAGTTTTATTTTCGTTGATTTGAAAACAATATTTGGATAATTTTTCCAAGATTTTTTTAGTTGGCCTAAAATCTATATAATACTCGAAGTTGATTCAGTAGTTTTAGGTCCTGAAATACATAGGTATATAGTATCTTATTTATAGAAACTTATTATCCCGTTTTCTGACTGTCTGCAAAATTATTGCTTAGAAGTGAGAACAAGTTTTGACTGAGCATTTCCAGAGTTTGTTAATAACTTTTAACTTCATTTGAATTTAGACCTTGCAAGTTATAAGAAGCATTTACTTAATGGCCTTTATAATAGAATACTCTACAAATATCAATGATAAGAACAAGTGGCACTCAATTTATTGGTTTATCTTCACTGCGATTTGACACAATTGCAACTTGGTCTTCCAGCCCTGAGCAAACAATTTAGCAAGTCTGCCGCTGCTCTAGTATCTTTATCAACAATTGTTTATGACAACCTTGCATACGTCATTTATTAAACACGAGCACGAGGAATAAAGTGGGAACTTTGCGATTAATTGCAAGTTATTATCAACACCAGATGCTTCATGATGGGGCTTATGTGGATAGCATTTCACTATGATGTTTGCCCTGTGCTACAATGTAAACAATTGTATATTTGGATTAGATGGAGGCTTGGTTATCAGCCCAGCCCTGCATTCCAGTCCGGATTGTGAGAGCCCTGAGAATTCGCTTGCCATTTCGTTGCAAAAAATGATTGGCCGATAAGGACCGTCAAGTGTGATAAGATGCCACCAGCAAACATCGACCCTCCTACAAAGGGGTCAATTTGTTATCAGTGCCGCTGTTGGGCTGCGAAATCAACACGTTCAATTGAGCAAGAATTGAGTGAGAATACCAATTAAACCAATAAAAAACAGCCTAGAAAATCGATATGACGATGGCTAGATACTGAAAACTCGTAACCATTTCTTTGGCACGCAACCGAAAGTATCTTTGGGATACTCGTATGTAGGTACCTTTTTCCCATTCACGAAAAACACAAGCACCGAACTCGTTTGAGACCCCGACATTATAGCGTTGTAAGTATCTCTCAGAACTGAGAATTATGTGTGCCAGCAGCAATTAAAGACAGTTTACATATATGTATATACGCGACGAAAGTGTGTCTTTGGAATACGAAAACAAAAACAAGTTTTCAAATCTTTTCAGAACGCCTTGGGAGAAAAACACAACCGCCTCGCGCCGTCAACGAAAACGTAATGAACATGCCAACGACCGCCGCCGAGCAATCCATCGGAACGCAGTCATTTCAGAGATAACGACGGATCGCAGCAGGATGGCCTACATGTGCTCACCAGATTTTAGAGTTCAGCTTTCGGGGCCAGGTAAGTGTCTGCCCAAGAATCTAATAAATCAACACTGCTCCTCAGCCGGGTAAGTTATTGTTTCGGCTTACTTAAATGCTATAATTTCCAAATACTTAGCATATTTTAGCAACACACGTAAGCAAAGTATAAGTTCGAGTAATCATTTGATTTTCTTCCAAAAGAACCAGCATCCCAGAAGTCTCTATAGCTTATTTTTACCTAAAACTCCAACTTATAGTATCAAAAACAGCTCTGGGACCGGGTATGGTTTGGCTTACTAAAACTTTTCTAATTTTCAAATATTAAACATAGTTTAATTCCACGCGTAAGCGTAGTATAAATTCTAAGGCAAGGAGTAATCATTAGATCTTGTTTTGAATTGCTTTTGCTGGGATAAGCATTACAAAATTCCCGATACAACTTCTTTTATCTTCCTAAAATTTAGCCTAAAAAAATCAAATTAAATTGGCTTATAAAATGCGACTGGTTTTGAGAGCAAACAAGAGTTCAACCAAACAAAAACAGAGAATCGATGTATTTACTACCAAAATTAATGGCCTATTCAAATGGAGGCTCGTAAAGCTAAAATATTCAGGAACTCACAGCCCAAATTATCAAACTGGGGTATTGAACTTTACCTAAGATATCTTTTATTTCAAATTCAACAAAAATAGTAATACGATTTTCAAGTTGCAACCGAAATTAGGCAAAAAAGGCTGCAGTTGCAATGAATAACAGACTTTATAGCACCTAAATACTTCAAGTAAAGTAATAGGAAGTATTAAATTAGCAAAAATATGTGTCCAATGCATGTATAATCGCTTACGAGTACATGATATATTTACAATCTGTTTGTAAGCACAAATAAATTTTGAATTTGACTTTTCAGCCAAGAGCAATCGAGAAAACTGTAAGGTATGATTTCGCCTAATTTAATAATATATATTTAAGTTGAAACATTAAAAAATATTGAATAAAACCCTTACAGTATCTGAATACATCAAGTAAAACAATAGTATTTAAACCGCTTACAAATGATGTATTTACAATCAATTTTAAAATTAACTTTACTACAGAAAGCAATCAAGGAGGGATATAGAACCGTAAGGTGGGATTTCCCCCACTATTTGACTATTTTAAAGCTGTGTTTGCTTACAAAAAAGGACTCGGAACACTGACTCGAAGTACCTGTCCGGGGACAAGGGCAAACAAAGGATAACTAGCAGTCAAGTGGGCGGTGGAAAAGTGATTTTTGCTACGCCGACTTAAGGTCTAATTCCCGCTCGACGGAGGTGCCCTCGTAAAGGGCCTGTTTCCGCATCGCCTCCCGCAATTGTTGCTGCTCGAAGCGCCTCGATGACCACTGATACCTGCGAAAGAGGGAAAATCAAGTGGGATTTAATGGGATTTCAAGCGCAATTAGGCCCGGAACGTACCTGCAGGTCATCCAGTAGGCAATGGTGCCGCAGAAGAAAGAGCCGAAGCCCACGTGGGTGGAGAGATGGGTGCGGGAGGTGCCCAAAAAGGTGAGGACGCCGATGCCGATGCCACCGCTGATTCCGTACAGGAAGCTGTTACGAAAGCATGGTATCTGCGATACATCCCTTCCGAAGATGTGGAAGCTCTGCGGGGTGGTCGTGTGTGATTAACTCGTTGTTTAATACCTACTTTGTGTTATGCTCACCCTGCTGGGTTCCTCGGGATCCTCGGACATCCTTAAAATTTAGTTTAAAAATGCGAAAAGCAAATCAAAACAAGACTTTGGAGCGGTGGCCGGAACAGCTGTTCGTGTCAGTGTTGCTCTATTGCGGCAAGAGGGAAAATTCAAGTGATGTACAGTTCAAAATGTACATCATGTTCATGTAACAGTCACTTTATTGTACACCTACCATCTGAAGAAGAGTGTTTTGGCACTGCATTATATATAATTATAAGCAAATTTAAAAAATAAGTAACAACAATAAAAGCGAGATTTTTTAATCAAATAATTGGCTTGATATTCATACTATTTGTTGAAGGTTAGAACAGAATTAGTATTGCTGCAGTAAACTTAATATTTATAAGTAAACTGTTGATGAATAGAATCTACTATGCGAACAGAACTATCGGTTAGGTGCTGCCACCGATGTTTACCCATCGCCAGGCAGTGTTTAGTTCCCGTTTGCAACACGTAGGCAACACTGGTCGACGCTAGGAGCAGAAATATTTTAGCCACAGTCTCACAGTTTAATTTCTTTAGTTTTTTGGGTTTCCATTACACTTGAACGCACCACTCACTCCCAGCCGCCGCCTGGCCGACTCCTCCCGCTGTCCGGCACAGCCCCCGCACCGATTCCGAGTCAATTATCCCGCGCCAGCGAAGCGAGGCAGCAAACACTGCGCACGGAAAAGAAAACGAAATTTCCAGGTGAGCAAATACAGTGGGAGTTGGGTAAACATGGACCAGAGCCGGGCCAGACCCTGACCAAGCGGGGCAACCTGGTTTTATGTGTCACTCAGGGCCGAGAGACCCCGAAACTGGCATCGAAACATCACCTGGCTATGAGCGAGACACGTAGGCAGAGGCAAAACAAATTCGCAGTTAGAGAGAGAGACAGTAATTGTTTATAATATATTTTCTACTATCTGCCTCTCTGATAATCCCCGCCTCCGCCTCTGTTCGCAGTTTGAAACCCAAGCACACACGCAACAGCAGCAACAGCAGCAACAGAAGCAGCAGCAGCAGCAGAAGCAGCAGACATTCATGATCTAAAGAAACCGAATTTCGAACCTGCAACCGAATCTTCCAAGTTGATTTCCACCACCAAGCCATGGACGTATCCACCTCTGCATCGTTTTCCTCGCCCAACGGCACGCCGGACAAGAAGGGCGCCACCATAGGCGATAGCACTCTGTACGACAGCGCTTTGGACCATCAGATTTCCGGCAACTCGGCCTACAAGTCCTTCAATGGTAAGTGCAGCCATAGAGACGACTTTTCAGTTTCCCCCACCCCCCACACCACACGGCAGGCAGCAGGAAGCGCTCCGGGAGCCGCGGCGGCGGCGGCGGCAATCACGAGAAGATCTTCCAGAGGCAGCGCCTCCTCATCGAGACCCTCTCGCAGGTCCTGCCCAACTCCAATCACTTTGGCCTGTGCATGCGCTGGTTGAAGGCCCTGGCACGCGTACGGCCCGACCAGATGCCCGCCCGCTATCGCCTGGTCCAGGAGATGGAGCGTCAACTGATCGAGAAGGGTCGCCTGAGCGCCCCCTTCACCAAGGACACCAAGGATTTCGATGCCAAACTGAGGGAGTTGCTGGGAGACCAAAAACCTCCGGCCCATCACGAGAACCAGCCGCTCAGGGAGAGCCACCTGGAGCTGCGCCGCGAGGTGATCGTCCATCGCCTGAAGCTCGCCGTGCTGCAGATCCAGGCGCGCTACCGCGACCAAATGCTGCAGCGGCGCAGGCACGAGGTGGAGAAGAAGACCGATTTTCGCGACAAATTGGAGAGCACCGTGATGGCTGGGGGTCTGAGGGCTTTGGAGCTGCAGGACCCGGCAACGTTTCCCAAGGGCCTGCTGACGACGATATTCGCCTGCTTTGGGGGCGACGCCAAGTTTAGCCAGCACTGCGCGGGCATGGACTATCAGCTGAAGTGCATTGTGGACAAGATGTGTGCCAACCACAATGGCAGGGACATGCTAGAGGCCGAGGAGACGGTCAAGCGGAAGGTCAGGGCCCTGAAGGAGAAGCTGATCCAAAAGTACGACAAGCAGTTGGAGAAACAGGCGCAGAGTCAGCAGGAGTATGCCTTGACCATGAAGACAAACTGCTTTAGCCTGCTGGCCAAGTACCTGAGCGATAATTTCTCGGAGCCCGCCTGCCGCCCGGACTACATCAACTTCCTGCGCGGCCTCTACGAGCAGGAAATCTCCAAAGTTTCCGTTTAGTTGGAAGTTATTGAGTTCTTGAGTTCTTGAGTTTTTTTCGAGTTCTAGAAGTTACAAAACTGTTATCTAACACACCCAATTTATCTTGCTTAGTTTTAAGACTCAAGTAGACTGTGATTTCACGTAGACCCCACCATGTTTGACATTATTTCAGAGAGCCTTATCAGCGAGCTGAGTCAGAACCCGCTCCTACTCACAAACTCCGCCAGCAAAGCGGGCACACCGGCATCAGCAGCAGCAGCAGCACCGGCGCTAAATGCGAGCATGCTGCTCATCCAGTCGGAGAGCACGGATACGAACACCTCGCAGGAGGAGGTGGACCCCAAGTCGCAGCTGGCCAACAAGACAATATTCAAGACGGACAACCCCAACCTGTCAATTATTGAGATCAACGACAACTCGATCAAGGAGCAGGACCTCGAGCAGGAGGTGCTACTCGTCGAGGCCGACAGCGTCAAGAATCTGATGAAGAAGTCGCCCAGCAAGGCGGCCGGCGATCCGGCGGCGGACAAGCGACGCCGCAAGGCAGAATCCCTGCTGCAGACCAGCAAGCAGAAGCTGGACATATCCATTGCAGAGGCATCCGCTGCGGCGGACGGTGTGGTGGAGAATGTCCAGCCGGCCATCGATCAGCCGCAGACGAAGCGCGAGATCAAGATCTACGATACAATTGAGGAGTTCGACGAGAACCTGCCCTCGACGGTGACGCTCCTGAACACGCCCTTTGGCAGCAAAGTCTACCTCGTGGGCACGGCGCACTTTAGCGAGGAATCGCAGGACGACGTCTCCTACGTAAGTCGCTTGACTCTACTCGCAACTACAACTAATAATCCTGGTGTTTAGGTGATCCGCAATGTCCGTCCAGATGTGGTCATGGTCGAGCTGTGTCCGTCGCGCATTCACATCCTCAAGCTGGATGAGAAAACGCTGCTCGAGGAGGCCAAGAGCATCAACATACCCAAGGTGGCTACAACTAGTGCTTGACAGTGCTTGAATAACTAGTAACACTCTGTTTTCTGTAGATTCGTGGCATCCTGCAGACGCACGGCTACATCAACGGCATCTTCTTCATACTCCTGCTGCAGATGAGCGCCCAGATAGCCAAGGACTTGGGCATGGCCCCGGGCGGCGAGTTCCGGCGCGCCTTCGAGGAGATCCACAAGCTGCCCGGCTGCATTCTGCACTTGGGCGATCGCCCCATTCGGATCACACTCTACCGGGCGCTGCGGGCCCTCTCGCTGTGGCAGACCATGAAGCTGGTGTGGCGCCTGACCTTCACGGACAGCATCAGCATCGAGGAGGTGGAGGAGTGCAAGCAGAGCGACCTGCTGGAGAAACTCATGCAGGAGATGGCCGGCGAGTTTCCGGCCTTTTCGGATGTCTTTGTGCGCGAGCGAGACATCTTCCTGTGCCACTCGCTGCAGTTGGCCGCCCTGCCGCAGGCGGCGCCCGGCGTCCAGCAGATCCGTCCGGTGCGCGTGGTGGGCGTCGTGGGCATCGGACATGCCAATGGCATTGCCAAAATGTGGGGCACCGTCGATCCCAAGAAGATACCCGATATACTCGAAATTCCACCCGCCAGCTTGGGCCAGCGAGTGTGCAAGTACACGCTGAAATACGGCTTGATAGGCATCGGCTGCTACGGCTTGATCCGCTTCTTCCGGCCTCGGCTGACGCGATTCCTTTAAGGATACGACTGCGACTGTGTCCCTGCGTTTGCCACATTGTTTAATTTTGTTTCTACTGACGAGCGTATCGCTGGAGGCCGCACACTCGGCCCGCAGATGGCAAAGCGAATTAGTTTTATTGTATTCTATTGTACAATGTTTTGATAGATTCGTTTATATACGAAAAAAATGTGAAATATATCCACGGATGTACATAAAAACGATATCAAAAGGCGGAGGACTCACACAGAAAAGACCATTACACATAATCCTAGTTTTACGATGAAAAATTCCTACGAATGTTAAGGGCCTGGTCGGCAACTCAACTCTAAATCTAAATCACTTAATTTTGATTGCCCATATAAATTCTTTAGCTTATCTTTTTTATACCAGTTATTGAGAGAAAAAAAAGTAAAATGTTTAAACCCAAAACGTTGTATATTTGTAATTGCAACAGGCCCGTCTAGGGGCTTTATCACATTGTTATTGTCCACACGATTGTTAAGAAAGAAAAAAAAACTAAGAAAGAACCACATTTACATATTTCGGATAAGGCATCGTATTGCATGTTGTATGTACAAGGTTTCCTAGCTTGTGTTAAGCTCTCAATAATGCAATGTAATTAAATAGGTCCCGCCAAGCTAAAGCAGAGCAGCTCCCTTTTGCCCCTCGAACTCATAGCTGTTGTTCCATTCCGTAGTGCAAAAAAAATGTTCGAAGCGTAGCTAGTAAAAAATCTGAGAAATACAGAGAAAAGACGGATGAGAATCATCGTGATGTGTGTGGACCTTCCAATTCCAATGGCCGTGTGTTATAAATGCAAAACAAAGAGGAATTTTACAGATGAACGAAAACCGAAACATACCAACCTACAAGTACTTTACTAAATATACTATATCTGAACGTTGTAAACGTGAAAAATGTTTTAGAAATACGAGAGATACGATTACCGAGCAAGCCGTACGCATGATTATTAGCTGCGTAGATTGCAAAATTCCATAAATGGTGTTATATGTAGCATTTAGAATAGAACTTACCACTCGAAACCGAAAAGAAACCCCTCCCTGGTTTGCAAAACAGACCCAAATAAATGTGTACTATATGTAATTTCAGTCTCTATAGAAGCCTGAGTATGTGTCAATTGTCAATTCCAATTAAACGTAAAAGTTTACAACAACTGTCTTGGCTTTGTTTTCCTTTTTTGTTTTTATTATGTACTTTAAACGTATCTTAGCACTAAACGTCTCTCAAGTGTGTTGCTTTTGTTTCTAGAGGGTGGTTCTAATTTTGTGTTTTCTTTTTTTTTGTTTGCTCGCCATAATCGTTTCGCTTTCACGTAATTAAAAATTTCCAACATTTGCGTTTGCGCTTATATGTAGTAACATACTTTCTTTCACTTACAACTCGCTGCAATACAAATAAAAATCATCTTAATTGTAACTGGTAAATTACAAAATAGTTACAAGATAAATTCTAAATATGTAGTTAATTTTGAGGTGTGTGTCCGCTGCTCATCCTTATCCCTATTATCCTCCTGGCGCGTTTCCTGTTTATCATTATCATTTCTCTTCTGCTCGCGGTCGCGGTCGCGGGGACTTGGTAATGCAAATTATGTAAATGTTTTTCACTTTTTGCTTGGTTTTTTGTTGTTTGTGGTTTAAATTAAAACATAGAAACTTGGAAAAATTCAAATCAAGCGCTGGCGCAGGCGTGCCAGGAATCCTCTCGCAGACGCAATGCATCTCCCGGGGTTACATGCCATTGACCTCTGCTCAGCTCCAGTGCAACACTCTGCCCGTTGTCATCGATCTCCAGCTCCCTCCCGGATGGTTTTCTGCTTTATGCTTTTTGTTTTCCTTCCTGGCCGCACCGGACGTCTACGGCGCCTCCGACGAGTCGGCCTTGACCTCGTTCTTATTGCTCGACGAGAGGTGGTTATTAGGGTCGGGCGCACTCAGGGGCTAGAAGGCAAAGGCAAGAGGTCGTGTTCAAAATGAATGGGATTAGCACAGGCAACTTCTAGACACGGATGGACAGATCCGGTGGACAGATCAATGGAACACAAGCCCAGCCAGCCTAGGGAACACTCAACTACTTGACCAACTGATTCGTATTATTTATCATTATTTGAGGTAGCAACAAACACGCCCATATATATAAGAATTATATTGTTTTACACACGATTTTACACCACACACAGAGAGAGACACACTCGCAAACTGCCGATGCATTATCATAAAAAAAAAGAAGAGTAAAACAAGGAGAGAGATGATCTCTAGATCTAGCACACAAAACACAAGACAACAGAGGTGGAGGAGGATCGGGTGGTCGGGACTTGGTTTGGCTACCTACCGATTGGCTACTCACAATTCCCAGCGGCAATCCGGCGGCGACCTGGGGCGACAGGTGCGGCACCGAGGGCACCGCCACCGGCACCGGCACCGGCACTGAAACTGGCACGGAGTTCGATGGCACCTGCGGGAGTGGCACCTGCGGGAGCGGACCCGGACCCGAACCCGGACCCGGAACGGGAACCGGCACTGGGAGGAGTGCAGCAGCAGCTGCCGCGGCAGCGACCGCAGCTGCGGCAGCGGCCACCGAGGAGGAGGAGGTGGAGGAGTTGCTGCCGGGAGGCGGGGGCGCCAGAGCAGCGGCGGCAGCAGCAGCAGCAGCAGCCAGGTTGGTCGTACTGTGGGGCCCCTCGTGCGGCGTAGTGCTGTGTGCCCGATGATGCAGTGCGCCTGTATAATAGCCGCCATTTAATCCTGTTTTGTATTTCGATTTCATTGATATTTTTTTTTGATTGTTTGATTTTTTTTTTGATATTTTTTTTTTTTAATATTTTGGTTTTGCATTTTGGTTAGGTAAAGAGATAATGAAATGTTGCTGTTTTGTTTGGTCGGGTTTATGTGGGGGATTTGAATTTGGATCGATTTGTTTGCTCTGTTCTCTGTTTTTGGGGGGTTCTGATTGGGTGGTTCTGAGTGCGAATGCGAGTGGAGGAGGAGGTGGTCTGGTAATCTGGTGGATAATCGAGAGTTGGCCGACAAAATGGGAGAGATCTGCAGCAATCCCCAATCCCAAACCCACTCCCAAACCCGCTCCCCAATGATGGATCCCCCCATGAATTGCCCCGGCCCAGAAACCAAGGTGATGACCGCCTTACAGCTACATTATGTACGATTGGGATACATAAACTGGACACAAGGCCAGGACAGGGCGTCACATTCATTACTGACTGAGCGAGTGATTCGATTATTTAATAATTTTAGTGCTGATTGGCTTTGGCTCTGCTCTGCTGCTTGCTTGCTTGCTTGCTTGCTCTCACATCACAATGATGCCATCATCCCAAAAGGCAATTTTGATCGAATAAATTATACAGATAAACAGAAAAAAAAAACACATTGCATAGAGATATTATAGAGATATATACATACAAATGTAGGCGGGGGGAAGGGGGGTAACACATTTCAAACAATATTTGCAACACTGCCACACAAAAGGAGGAGGTGGATAAGATAGGATAAGATAACACAAAGAAGAATCAATCGAGTTTAAAGAATAGCTTCCAATGCAATTTACAAGTTCAAAAAACAATAATGGGTTCATTAAAGATTTTGTTTTATTTGTTTTTATCTTCTCGTTTTTTGTAGTTTTTTGTTTTTGTATTTTTTTCTTTTTTGTGGAAAGGTTTTCATGGTTTTCAATCGCAAAAAGTTTCATCAAACTTTTGTTTCTTTTTGTTTGTCGGTTCGCAGCATTTTGCTTCATATTTTTTGTTTGCTTCAATTTTCAGTTTTTCATTCATTTTGTTTTGCATCTTCGTCAGTTGTTACGCTTTTAATTTTATTTAGCTTTCACAGTTATTAAAAATATCCTTTTATACATTACAAAATAACAGTATTTTATTCTTTTCTTTTCTTTTTTCTTTTCTTGTCTCGTTACGCATTACTTGTTACTTTTACGTTTACTTTTTACTTTTACTTTTTACTTTTAGGCTTATGCTTATTTATGTTTTACTTTGCTCATTTGTTGTTGCAGCTTGCTTGCTATATAGGATCGCGTGTGCGTGTGTGCGTGGTGTGTGTTTTGTTTGTGTTGGTGTGAGCGTGTGTTTGTGTGTCTGTGTTCGTGTACATCCTGCAGGATGTGTGAGTATACTGCTTTCGTATCGGTATCGGTATCTGCATGTGTTTTGTTTGGTGTTCAATGTGTATGCTTTGTGCTTAAAAAATCTTCGAAAATTACAACTTCCGGTTCTCTCAAAAGGTAAAAAAAAAAATAAAAAAAATAAAGGAAAGTTTACAAATAAAAATCTGTCACAAAAGGATAATTATCCAGTGTTACTTTTCATTTAGAATTCATTCAAGTAAGAAAGAAACCGAAGGAAATCCATCCAAACTGCTTGAAGCTTTTCGTTATTCTTTTTTTTTTTGTTTCTTCTTTTAAATTTTTGAAACTTAAATTGCAAAATTGTACAAAATTATAATCTTACAATTGTTGCGCTCTTCTGTATGTGTGTGTGTGTGAGTGTGTGTGTGTTTCGTATATGTAAATATATATTCTCGTTTAAATAAAATTACAATTTACACGCTAACAATGTTTATGGTGCCACTCGCTTAATGATCATATATATCCGTGTGTGTCATATCATCTTCGTTCAGCTGCCTTTATCTTTAAGGTAAATCTAGGTTTCATTAATATTACATGTATCATCTGATTCTCTTTTTGTTGTTGTTACTTGTTACTCTTTTTTTTTGTTATCGTTTCTCAGATTTGTGTTGGTTGGTTTTTTCGTTTGTTTTGCGGTTTGCCGTCTGCCGTTTGCTGCGGTTTGCGTTAACTGCTTTAATATAATTTCTGTTATATCTTTAAATGTACATAGACTATGCGTTAATTTAATTGTAGTTTTCATCTCCTCTCTATTTATAGATGTGGTCGAATCTAACGCGCCGTGTTGTCATCTAATTCATCGAAATTAAGGGGGCTTTTGTCCTACTTCTTTGCTGTGTGTTTGGTGTTTGGTTTGGGGTCGGTTGGTTGGTCGTTGAAGCCAATCGAAAATACAAGAATGTACGTAAGGCGAAAATAAACTTGGATGATGAGATCATTTTGTAATATAGAGCAGAGCTTGAGCAACAGAATAATATCCTTAACTTTTTCATCTTTTCATCATTTATTCTCTTTATTTCGACAGAATGTTTGCTTGTTTGCTTGTTAGCTTGTTTCCCTTAACTGTGGTGACCATTTTTACAATCAAAAGTCAGCAATAAATGGCGCAAAATAGATGATTACTTTCGTCTCTTAAGCTTAAAATATGTAATGACGTGGGTGAGGTTACTCGCATTGGAATCGGATCGTTTCAGAATACATTGGGAATACATCACTAAATACAATACAATGAACATAATTACTTTACATACTTGACGCTGATTGTTTCTAGGTTTTCTTTTTTCAGTTTTTCCTTTTTTTCAGGTTAAAGTTAAGCCAGATACACGCACGAGGGGGGGACAGGGTGGTGGGGGATGAAGGGAGTCGCGGAAACATTAACAACAATAATCCATCATATTGTTTACTTTCACCTTGTTTTCACGTGTCAAAATCTTGCAACGCATTCTATCTATATGTATTGTATGTGACAATGTATAGCTATATAATATGGTAATATTATACTCTTTAGTAAGTAAACTAAATTGTCAAGATGTACAGGTGATCTCGGCGTGGAAACTAAAACTAATTTAATTTTAATTTAGGTAACGAAATGGTCTTGGAAAGACAATTGTAATTAAGGTAATCGATTTCGCAATTGTAGTGTTCGCTGGGGAACAAATCAAAAACAAACAAGGCATATACATACAGTACATAAATACATATAGAATATCGTAATTTCTTTTATCGTTTTTTTTTTGTGGTTGGCCAACATCGGCTGCGCTCTAATCCTCCTCATCGACGTCAAACATTTCTGATCTTGGTGCGGCGCTTAGCCACTAAATATATATATGAATATATATATATATTTTTATAGCTTAAACTGTGTAACTTATATATCAACTCTTATAGCGTGTGTGTGGGGGTGTGTGGGGTGTGTGTTCTTGCTTCAAATGTTATATACTCTCCCATTTTCGTCGTCGTCCCTCTATCCTCACTTTCTACATGTATATAAACTTATATATTTGTGCTATATAGATTTATATACCTTTCGAATGAATCAGAGAAAGAATAATGCCTGCTACTTCTGTGTGTGTGAGTGTGGTTGTGGTGTGTGTGCTTGTGTGGGTATGGTATATGCGAGTGTGTGTGGTTATGGGCTGTGTGTAGGTGTGTGTGTGCTTTCTTATTATTTCTTTTTCTTTTTGTTTTGTTTTGCTTTGTTTGCTGTGTATAAAGTATAAAGTTTGTGTTTAAACGACTCTTCTGGTATTTTTTTGTATTGTTTATGCTTGGTTTTCTTCTTCTCCTCTTGTCTCGGCTGTTAATTTAGCATTCTTGTTTTGTTTTGTTTTGTTTTTGCTTAACTTGTTTGTTTTGTTTGTTTTTTGTAATTTTTTGTTGTTTCTGGTTTTTTGTTTGTTTTAACAACGCTCCCTCTCTTCTTGCTCGCCCGTCTCTGTCTCTCTCTCTCTCTCTACTTTTCTTGATTTGATATCATTTGTAGTTTACCTTCGGGATAAACAGCCGCCGCCACGCCCCCAGCGGCAGCGGTGGTGGGCGTGCGCATGAAGTACTCCTTGTTGACACAGTTCCTCAGCACGTCTGGAATATTGCCGACAATCGCCCGCCGGATCTCGGTGGCTGCCATTTCGCGCAGCTCCGTGGCGGACGCATCGCTGAAGAAGGCGGCATGCGGCGTGCAAATCAGATTGGGGGCATCCTTCAGGGCGCCCTGCAAGCCAACAAGCAGAGAAATTGGTTAGTACAACACAGCCGATTGTGGGCGCGGCGTCAACTCAGATTGCGTAAAATGCCTTGTTTTACAACAATCTCTTACTTGAAATACATTGTAAGGTTCGTTTTCGTGCACGTCCAACGCAGCGGCTCTTATCCGTCCCTGCTTCAGCGCCAACGCCAAGGTCTCGTCGTCGACCAGCCCGCCGCGGGCGGTGTTCACCAGAAATGCACCAGGTCGCATCTACAAATCACATTAAACATTAATTATAACACCAAGGGGGGGTGGTCAAGGCAAGGGATAGCCGCACCTGTTTAATTGTGAATTCATTGATTAAATGATGGTTGTGCTCGTTGAGCGTGCAGTGCAGTGAGACGCAGTCGGACTGGAAAAGCAGATCCTGCAGCGTGTAGACGCGTGTGAGGCCCAGCGACTTGTCGATGCCGTCGGGCAGGTAGGGATCATAGAAGATGACATTGAAGCCGAACGCCTTTGCCCGCAGGGCCACCGCACTGCCGATGCGTCCCAGGCCCACCAGGCCCAACGTGTCGCCGCGGATTCGTGCACAGCCCTGTGGATGATTAAATCGTCGATAGATTAGTTACCACTCCTCGGCTAAAATCGTAATGAACTTTAAATTATAAGCCATAAACGCGGGCGATAAGTGCCATTACGGACACGACTGATTTTTCGCCGAATTGTCGAGCATTTAAGTGGCATTGCCTGTGATAAGGCCGACGAACGACGAGATTACTGGCGGAGGAAGAAACGTTGTTCAACTCACATGCGCTGCCTCCCGCACTTGCTCCGGCCCGGTGAACTTTTTGCCCTCGCGCACCATATTCGCCAGCCAGTAGGTCCGCCGGTAGAGGTTGAGGATCAAGCACATCGTCGTGTCCGCCACCTCCTCGACTCCGTAGCCGGGCACGTTGCACACAGCGATGCCCAGTTCGCCCGCCGCCTTCACGTCGATGTTGTCTGTGCCGCTGCCTATGCGCACAATGATGCGTAAAGCTTTGAACTTCTCAAGATCCTCCTTTGTGAGGACGATGGTGTGCCACATGAGAGCTCCCACTGCCTCGTTGAGTACCTATCAAGCAAGCAAATTGATTGCGAAATTAGTAACAGATTTAGGGAGATGAAGAGGTGTTATCCCTACCTTCTCGTGTATTTCGGAGGTGCTCTGTGCATCGCAAAAGGCCACCGTGGCCACATCCTTGAGGATGGGCATCTCGATGGAGCAATCCCGCCCATCCAGCAGGGCCACCAGCGGCCGGGCCTGCAGTGGTCCATTGGCAAAGCTGCCCTTCACATCGATGCGCGAACGCTTCGGCATCATAAGGTTTTTGTCCATTTTGCTGTCGCTGTGTGGGCCTTGTTCCGGCGCTGCTACTTCCGGCTGCTACTTTCTTTTGATTCTCTCTTTCAAGTTGGGGGGCTGCTGGCCGAGTAGAGTGGACGAGGGCGCTGGGCGCAGTCTGGTTTGGGTGTTGTGTGCGTGGTGTACTGTGTGGTGTGGTGGTGTGTTGTGGTGTACTGTGTGGTGTGGTGTGGTGTTGTGGTCCTCTATCAGCTCGTGGGCCAACCGCTTGCAGTGGCTCTAATTAAATCAATGGAAAAATAAACCGTTTTCAAGACTACGATGCAAACGCTGCAATCATTTTTGGCGCTTCATATTGAAATCGAGAATCCTGCAATGAAAGCAACAATGGCCAAAAACACATAAATTAAATGGAAAACATGAAATGTGATGTTGGTCGTTGAGAGAACAAGAACAAGCCAACAAAATAACCGAAAAGAAAAGCCCCAAAGTCAGCAGAAATGTGCCGATGACAAGTCTCGTTTGGATTTCGCCAACTTCAGCGATTATTGCGCTGGGCGCTGGGTGGAGAGGTGTGTGAGCAAAAACATAGAAATTCAATGCTGGCCTGTGCCGGCGGTCTGGCCGCTTTCGGTTTTCCCAAAAGGGCGTCCAGCTGGCCAAGAATTAGCCCCGTCACCAGGCCCCAGGCGACCTTATCACGCACAAGAATGGAAATTCTAAGGGGCACCCGGTTACTGTACCCGCAGCAAACGCCACATATACCCTCGTACCCCA
>JAJJHQ010010498.1:1186798-1262295 GCA_021223825.1 Drosophila ironensis
TAAATGAAAAACAAGAAATGTGATGTTGGGCGTTGAGAGAACAAACCAGCAAACAAAAAACCAAAAAACCAAAACCCAAAAGTCAGCAGACATGTGCAAATGACAAGTGTCGTTTGGCTTTTGCAAACTTCAGCGATCAGTGCGCTGGGTGCTGGGTGCTGGGTGGAGAGGTGTGTGAGCAAAAACATAGAAATTCAATGCTGGCCTGTGCCGGCGGTCTGGCCGCTTTCGGTTTTCCCAAAAGGGCGTCCAGCTGGCCAAGAATTAGCCCCGTCACCAGGCCCCAGGCGACCTTATCACGCACAAGAATGGAAATTCTAAGGGGCACCCGGTTACTGTACCCGCAGCAAACGCCACATATACCCTCGTACCCCATATATAGTACATTTTTGGATTACGTTTAGACGACGTGCGCGTATCTTATCACCGCGAACGACACTTCTTCGGTTATCTGACGTGGAGCGAGGATCGGAGCAAGGGAATCCGGGCAATGTGACCGATATAGACGCGATAGAGCGGGCCACAAATGTTCCAGAAAAGTTCCTTATCAAACAGCGAATATAAAACGATTTTCCCACACTTTCCATGACTTTTCAAGCCCACAAACAATGCACCGCGAATCGGATTTCAACGGCAGCTGGCCAATCGATGAATCGATCGAAACGATCCCCTCTGGAAGGGCTAAAAAGCATTAATGGTTTTCTGGTGTTTCACAAAACTATGGCCACTGAGATTCCCTTCCATTGGGCGGCGATAAGAGCCGCAAATCGGAGCAGAACAATAAGCGAGCTCATCAAAATGGTATATACTATATCTGTGTGTTGTGCCGCTGACGGCTTATCAACCGTCAATGACTGCCTCTGTGGCTATGTTTAGACGCACCCCGCCCCGCCACCGCCACCGCCACGGCCCCCACACCGTCCGTCAGTCAGTCACTTCCCATCAGCCATGTGTCACGTATTGTGCAAAAGTATGAAATACGTTTAAATGCCGCAGCAGCAGCAGCAGCGGCAGCAGCAGCAGCGACGGGACCACAATAATAATAGCAAGCCAAATGGCAAAAAAAAACAAGAAAAAACATAAAGAAACGCTGCACAGATACAACGATCCGACGAACGGAACGGAACAGAACAACGCTGGCAAAATCGCAACCAAAAATAAGCAACGCAATTATGACATCGGCTAGCAAAATACATATCCCCGCCGCCGCACATACTACATATATTTATCAAGTGAATAGCCAAAGTCAAGTGGGCGCAACGCTTTGTTAATTTCCAAGCAACAAGCAACAGCGCCGCAGCAGCAGCGGCATTTTTTTCCATGCGGATTTTAAATTCGCATTGTTTACTCGGAAATATTTCAATCGGCCCCTGTGCTCGCCTCGTTCTTTCACTGCGATAACCGGCTCGGGATGACTCAGAGTCTCCTCTGCCCCACTGCTCCTCTCAACTTATTGGAAATTCACTTGGGTATGCTAATCCATTTTATTGGAGACACGAGCTTTCTTCCCCACCAAGAACTATCCCGATCTGACTCACACTTTTCCCACTGTTTGGCAAGATTTTTCACCGCCTGAGCAAACACACGAGAAACGTCCGCTTTTTCGCCGCCGTCGAAATGGAAAATGTCAGTCGCGCAGGGGTTTGTGTTGTATAAAGCGCGCCAAAAACCAGTTTCACATCAGGTTCGGTGTTTCGGTGCTTCTGTTGCCGTTTCTGTGCTTTTCTGGTCGCGAGGTTGCTTGTGCGAGAGCTCGAGTTGTTGCCACAGGATGTGGCGGCCGCAATGTGCGAGCAGCGCCCACGCCTGAGCCTCAACCTCAGCCTCAGCCTGCTGCGACTCGCGCGAAAACCTGTTGATGCCTCCTGCCTGGGTGCACGGGTGCACGGGTGCCCGGGATGGCAATGAATAGGAAGAGATATCAAATCAAAGCGAAATAATGCACACACGAACCGGCCGCATTTTATTATAAATCACAAATAGCGCCGGCTCGGGCTCCAAGCGCACACTGTACGGTGAGTGAGTGAGTGAGTCGCGGTCGTGGTTGTCGGCTCGCGTATCTAACAGATACATTCAGAGTAGTGACGCGTTGCTACCTGAGTGCGAGCGCAGTCCGGTGGCCGATGGTCGCTGGCCGGTCACTTCGATTGCCAGTCCGAGAGTCCGAATCCGAATCCGAATCCCATTCTCATACCCATTTTCATTCCGATTCCGAAACAAGCCGACAAACCGACAAACCGCCGGCTGTCTAACAAACAAGCCGGCCCCGTCCATAATTTGGCATCAGTGCTGGCGATTTGGCTAACATGTGGCCCCGCAGCAACAAAGCAAATAAATAAACAAATGAATGGAAACACTAAACAAGTAACCCCGAAAGCAGAGTAGCTACAAAAATTCAATCGAAATTGCATGCTTTGGTGTCAGATTTATGGGAAAAAAGGACAAGAAATTCGGTTGTTTTGGTATCAAGTTTATAGGAATTTTGGAAGTTATTTAACTAAAATCTCTTATACAGCTAAAATATGAAACTTTCCCTAGAGACCCACAAAAGTATTTTAAAATTCAAGAGACTTTTAAAATGATGTATTGCCTTGCTTCACATTTTTATGCCTATACCCAATACGATCCCAAGGGACTAAAATCAATTAGTTCCATTAATTTCATAGTGTTAGGAATATACCCCATAGGTTTCCGTGGGTATTTATAGCTATATTGTATCTAGAGAATGTTAGCTAATAGATCCCGTAGTTTCATAATTTTATATCTATCTCCGTAAGGTTAATGCGTTTATTAAGACTGTAATCTATAAGTTCCAAAAGTTGCATAGTCGTTTGCCCTTGCCTTTGTTTGCCTTTATGAATATACCCAATAGGTTTCTGTGCGTATTTATAGCTATGTTGTATATAAAGGCAGTAAGCTATTAGGTCAAATTTTTTATAAGTTTATGCCTATTCCCCATGGGTTTCCCTGCCTATTTAGAACTATGATGTATCTAGAGACTATAATCTCTTAGTTCCAATAGTTTCATAGTTGTATGCTTATACCCAATGGAATTGCCGATCAATTTAGAACTATTTATCCAGAGAATTCAAGCTATTTTCATAATTTGATGCCTATATAACTACAGTCTTATATCTGGGGAATGTTGGCTTTTTTCGGCACATTCCCCTGGGGTTTTGCACTGGCTGAACGCTGTTTCGGGCAATTTCTTTGCAACATGTCCGAAGAATTCCAGCAATCGCTGACTTTCACATTCTGGCAACTCTGATAAGCAGTAAAACCGAGAAGCGAACTCCGCGGCAAGAACTCTGCTGCCGAGTAACCAAGCAAGAAAGCAGGCAGCAGGCAGGCAGGCGGGCAGGCGGGCAAGCGAGTCAGCACGATGGCCGGGCTGTAGTGTAGTGTACATATCTTTTTATGGACAAACCAAACCAAACCAAAGCGAAAAACCGGTTTATCAACACCAAGCAGACCGATAACAGAGGGGCACGGGCACGGGAAAGGAAAGGAGAGTTACTTGGGCAAAAAACAAGCCGCTGGCTGGCTCGATTTTATTTTCATTTCTTTGCCGCTGCTGCCTCGTTTTTTCTTTCTTTATTTGCCACAATTTCAGGCAGGAAAAGCCATCCATGTTCGCTTAAATTGTTTGCTGGCTTAATGCCACACACACAGCAGTGTATGTATGTGTATGTGTGTTGAAAACACGTTTAAATAAGTCATGCGCATTTGTGCACAAAAAGTTTTAAAGCCAGCCAGCCAGCCAGCCCTCCCCTCCCTCCGCCGATGCTGCAGCCAATTTGAGGGGGAGGAAACGTGCAACTGCAACTGCCGCTGCGGCAACTGCTCATGCGTCGCATTTGCGAGTGCTGCTGCTGCAGAGTGCTGCGATTTTAAAGGTCTGGCGAACTTGTTTTGTGCTTTTCCTGAATCAACACCGCTGCTGCTGCTGCTTCTCGTCTTTTTCCCGCGCTATTCAAGCCACCCCCGCCCGGAGGGTTTGTTTGCGGGTTTCTGGTTACCACTGCCAGGCAGCAGCATATGCACGCCGCCTTGCCTTAAAGCCAAAAAAGAAACACTGCCGCCGCTGGCAGCCGATGGCTGGCAATTGCAGGCGTTTTAAAATGCCGGCGAAAGTTGAGTGTGAGAACCTGATTCATGCGGCCTTACATCATAAATGAAACGGCAAGATTAACTGCCAATCGATGCGGCTTTCAAGCCATAAATAAACACACCAGCGATCAGCTACCAGCAATCGACCAGCAAGCGATTCAGGTCGATTAAAGAGCTTTGCCTGCCGCGAAATTTCCGATGGCAAATGCAAACTGTTTGGCAATGTTTTTATTGTCACTCTGCGGCGTCTCTGCTTTTCTAGGTTTTTCATATTGATTGGTGGATTGTCGGATTGTTGGATTCGCTATGCGAATGACGCAAATTGAAAACTGCAAGCTGGCATAGCAAGTGACCGACCGATCGACCAGAAGTGGGAAAAACTCAAGCGAAATATGTATATTGCCCTCGCGCACGCTTACGAATTGCTGATGTTGCTGCCTGCCTGCCTGCCTGCTATAGTTTTTATTATTTGCTGGCTGCTGAGCCATCTGAAAAGTGTGTGTAGTCTCTGCCTCTGCCTCTGCCCTGCATCTGTTTTTGTTTCCCGTTTTCCGTTTTCCCGATTGCGATTTTTATTTAGACAGCCCGGCTGGCAGTACTGGCGGCTTTGTGTTTTCCCACATTCAACTCGTTTAAATTTAAACGTTTGCTGCTATTTCGGTGCCGCCTGCTGCTGCTCGCCTTTTGTGTTTTCCCTCCCAAAAGTGTGAAATTCTTCGGGCAGGTGTGCATTTTTGTCGCGTCCCCCCAGTCGGCAACAAACCATCGACAAACACTGCACTTACTCGCAAATAGAGAAACAGTTCAGCTCAGCTCAGCACAATGATAACATTGACAATAAATAACCAATAGGGAATCGGTGGGGGGGCGATTGAGTGGGAGGTAACGAAACACAATCAAATTTATTATTGCCCGAAAAAGGGTTGGCAGACGGGAAAATGTTGTTGCGCCAAAAAACAAGTAATAACAAAAAGGCAAAATATGTGCACAAGTACAGTTTGTCGATGGACAACAATTCCAAGGCAATGGCAATGCAAATGTTCAAGTGGATGGATAGATACAAGATACAATACAATAAGGTGTGGGGGGGAAGGCGGAATATTGGAATATTTGCAATCCCATATCGACCATCGGTCGGTCTGTTTGTCTGCCACATGTATGAGTACGAGTATTTTGGCCAGGGGAGAGCTTGTGTCGAACTGTTTTGTGTCGAACTGGCGCACACAGAAGAGTCAACTGTAGTCCTAGTCCTGTAGAGTATATTGAATTTACGATTCTATTCCGGGAAATTCTACTTCCAAGGGTGGCTCCTAGGTCATGGAATTTTCTGCAAATTCAGCGCTTTTATTATCTCATTTTTTGCCGGTACTAAGCTTCAATGTATGGGAATGATGGGCACATTCCTAGCGAATATCATCTGGGTTTTAGAATAAGGTTTGGGGAACCATGTTTTAAGTATATTACGTTGAATTGTGATTATACCAACTAAGAATATACCAATTTATTAGACCAAATAGGCAGTATGGTACTTCATTGCATGATATTTTGAAGAGCAAAGTTTGGGGGGATTATGTTTATTATATATCAAATTGTATCTTGTATCTACTTGGTTTTAGACTTTAAAATTTAGAGATTTTGAAGAATAAAGTTTGGGGACAAGAATTTTCTGATATTATGTTGAAATTGTGATTATATCCAATAGTGATTTTGAACGATTTACTTGGTTTTAAAAGTTTAAAACAGCGGTGGGCACTCCATAGCTCTTTTAGCTCCCAAAAAACAGCTGTGAATGTCTCGAACAAAAAGGAATCGACATGTTAAAAGTTTGGGGAATTACGTTTTTAGGACAATACGCTGAAATTGCGATTATATCAAATAGTTGTGGTACTTTATAGTAAATATTTGAATGGTACTTATTTGAACCTACGAATTCTAAGCCTAGAAAAAAATAATAGGAACGATATCAGGAAACAGTTTCTAGAAATGCTATGAATTTTACCATCAAACAATTTTTAGTAAATAAATTTTACATTTATTAAATAAGTTTAAATAAATATCTTTTGCACTTCCAAAAACTTGGCAAATGGGAAACCTAAATGCACCACGAAATACTCACAAAAGCAAGTTGTTAATATTTATGGGAATATGGCAAATATTGCACTCAATAATTTGCATTTTTTATGCGACAAGAACTTTTTGTGCGCTGCAAAAACAATAACAACACTTTGTGTAATCCTCCGAGGAAGTTTCTCTAGGCAGCAAAAACAAAAACAACACCCCAGCAGTAGTCAGTCCCGTTGCAAATGCAAGTGGGCGGCAGAGGGGAGGAGGCGGAGGCGGAGGCGAAGGCGAAGGAGGAGGACGAGTACGAGGAGGAGGGAAAAAAGCGGGAGCACAAAGTTGCTTGTCTGTCTGCGTCTCCAAGTGCGAATGTATGCTTGTGTGGTGCTGTTTGTGTATGTGAGAGCCCCCAAGTGTGCAGGAGTATGTGTGTATGTGCGAGATGGGTACAGGCACGTCAGACAGTGAAAGGGCGAGCGAAAAGAGACTGAGCGATAGGGAGAGCGAGCAAAAGAGCCAGCGACAAAAACACGACAAGCGCACAAATTGTAATAAAACTAGAAACAAGCGTCAATTTGAATGGAACAGTAACAGTAACAAGAATAACAAAAAAAATACAACCTCTAGGGAGTGAGGGAGGGGGGTGCATAAAATATTTATGGACATTGACAGTCGCAACTTTATCAAAGTTTTCTGCTGTTAATCCGTTTAAACAACAAAAACAACCAGGCAGCGCATGTGAGGTCTGCAATGCGAATGTGTTTTTTGCTTTTGCAATTTCCAATTTCCAATCCAATCAATACGCGGCCATCGCAAAAAAGTAAACTATTTATACATCTATTTTTGTACAGCTAGCTCGTACAGCGGCAATCTCGTTTAAGGAGCCGATAAATAAAAGGCTTTAATGCGCACACGTCATGAGTGATGATAGTTTGCGGGCATGGAATCAAGTATTCCACAGGGATTCGCAATATTTAGGCAATATTAAAGCAAAAATTACTCTATGGATGTGTTTTCTGGGTATTTCCAACATAATATTAATGAGCCAGCACTGCTGGGCTTAAATTCGGAGGAATTTTTCTGTTATTTTCCTATATTTGAGGTTTAAAAGGTCTTAAGCGGGTATGATATTGACTAGATCTTATAGAACTGAAATCCTAAATGGGTTATTATGAAATGGGGTTTCTTTCCTTATAAATCTTGTTTGTAAACATATGTCAGACATATAAATCTTGCTATATTTGAGGTTTAAAAGGTGTTAAGCGGGTATGATATTGACTAGTTTTAATAGAACTGAAATCCTAAATGGGTTATTATGAAATGGGGTTTCTTTCCTTATAAATCTTGTTTGTAAACATATGTCAGACATATAAATCTTGCTATATTTGAGGTTTAAAAGGTGTTAAGCGGGTATGATATTGACTAGTTTTAATAGAACTGAAATCCTAAATGGGTTATTATGAAATGGGGTTTCTTTCCTTATAAATCTTGTTTGTAAACATGTCAGACATTGGTAAAAATTCATTGATTATCCGTGTAAAAACCCTTTTGTTTTTGTAACCTTGCTCAACGCATATAATTGCCTGAATATTATTATTAATTCTTCCCTTATATGCTCAAAAAAATCCCTTTTATTGACTGAATTCCTTCAAGGACCCTTTTCCATAATACTTTCTTAAACATTATTCCCTTAATCGGTTATATACCTTCAAGTATCCCCCATGGTAAAGATGAAAAATCAATTTTGGGGCTGTTTCGAGCCCTTCAAAACTGTATAGTCCCGTAAGAACTTGCACCACCTGCGCTTTAAAGCCCTTAAAGCGATTGAAACGGCCGAGCGCGGCTTCAAATCCCGTCCCAAGAAAAGCGTCAACAAAAGCGCCCCCGAAAAACGAGCAAAATGAATTAGTGCCCCCCCTCCCCAACCCCTCTGGAGAGAATTCCTTTAAGGAAACTGTGGCAGCGGCAAAAAGGGCGGCTTAAAGTTGCGGTGAAAAAAGCGCACTTTCACCCTTTAAAGGCTACTCTCAGTTTGCAGGAGAGCAGGAGCAAAGGAGCAAAGGAGCGCAGGAGTAAAAACTGTAAAAGGCCGGTGGGCGGGTGGGTTGAAATGTGTCAACATGCGAGAGGAGGTGGGGTGGCGGGGGAGGGTGAGAGGCTAGAGAGCTTTGGCTTTTGGCTTTAGTTTCCAAACTCTTTCCGTCTCCCTTGCACGGCCGAAAGTAAATTGCCACCCCCCACCCCCCTCTCCCAGGAACTGTCTCTTTTGCGCACTAAAATGTGGCGGCGGCTAAAACAACAAAAACAACAAGACAAACACGAGCATTAGCGATGAGACAGCATGTTGCAGTGGCGTGGGAAGGGGCGGGGGTTGCGCAGTGAACCTTGCGTGTAAATTTGTCACTAGGCGGGAGCGAGGGGAAAAAAACAAGAGCAATGAAATTATTGCACAATTTTGTTGTATTTATGTTTTGCACACAAACACTCGCACACACACACACACAGTCACAATCTGAGTTCCGTTTTCTGCACGTTTTCTTCCGCACTCTCTCTCTCTCTCGCGCGCTGTCGCTGTCGAACTCTGCTTTCAATTTTTACAACAAAAAACAGCATCACACACTAGAATTCTTAGCAAACCGCTTATTTTTGCCGTTTCTGCCGTTTACTTTGCTTTATTCGATTTTCCTTTGTGGCGGCGGTGGCGGCGGCGTCCGTTCCGTTTTCTCTTCCACCTCCTATCCGCTAACCGCTCTCTCGCTCCGTCTCTCTCGCTCTCCCTCTCTCTACGACTCTCTGATTTGGCGAGTTTCTTTTCGGTTACTTTTTACTTGGCACACACACAATTTAGTTTTCTTTGCATTGCTTATTAATTCAACTTTTCCTCGGGCACGCGTTTTCGCTGCCCCGCCGAGTTTTTCCACAATTTTTTATATTTTCTTTGCGAGCAACGCGTCCAAATTCCAAAAAGCAGCTTTCAAAATGGCGGAGCCCGAGCGGCGCACACACGGCGGGTTCTTTTTCTCGTCTCCCCTTTGGCTCGCTTTTCCGTCGCCTCTCTTTTTTGGGTTTTAGTACAGCAGAGGCAGAAGTGACGCTAACGCCGCCGCGATTGCGATTGCGAATTTTTTTCTGGCCCGATTTCGGCGCCTTTGGCGCGCATTTTTCAAACGCAACGGGGGTCGGGGGGGCGGGGAACACACCTGGCTAAATGCGGGCAATCAATTTGCCGCGAACTGATTCGAATTGCACACGGGATCGATGGCGGAAAATACTGTAATTACACACACGGGGGCACACCACTTGCACGCATCAATTATTCTCTCTACCGCTGCGGGCCCAGGGTTGCCACTGTCCTCCTAGGAGAGCGGCGGCGCTGCCAACCCGCTTGCACCCGCCAGGGCTGCTACACCACAGCGATGTACATTTAAATTTACGTTTAATACAAATTGTAACGATTTCGGGGATCCTTAATTTTATAAAATATGTATTTTACAATTATCAGGGTAGCTTGGAGCCCGGGTGTCTGCGCGATTTTAAACTATTTTTGGGATTTCCTGTTTTTGTAAATGTATATATCAGAATGATAGTAGCCTTGTAATATATTTATATGCCACTTTTTGGGCCACGTCTCGAAAGGATTGAAAAGCAATCAATTATTTCTTAACAATTTGAACAAATTATTTGCTTTAGAAAATATACTATTAATGTCAATGAAATTTAATATGTATTCCAATGGTTTAACATATTTCAAACATCAAGTAAAATGCGTTAACAATTTTAAATCTTACAACTTACATGCTGCAGATTTATCGGGTAAAATATTAGTTAAAGATTTTGAAATATATAAGACATACCAATAAATTGTTTCTGATTTTTAAAGTAAAAATATATGTGAATACGACTTTCAAATTTCGAATTTAATGATTTAGCAGATTATGATTATTATGATTTATCAAGTAAAATAAAAACTTATAATTTTTTAGTATCAAAAAGGTTCTGCTTTAAAGGCGTTCAAAAATAAATGTAAATATATTAAGACATAAATGCTTAATACTTACTCCTCCCATAGGAGGATAGATTTTAAATACATGCTAAAAGAGAGAAGAAAAAAATAATAATAAATAAAAAATATTGAACAAAATTATTTTTCCCCTTAAATTCAATGCATGCATATGATGACAGATTACATATAAATTTGAAACTGGACATATTAGAGTTTACCTTCAAGAGTGTACTAATTTTTAGACCACTAGAGGGACCAGACAGGTTTTGGCAACAAGTTGCCGTTTCGGTTGCCTTAGTGCCCCGCCCGAATGCAGCCACACTGGCAGTCACCCAAAAACACAAAGACTCGAGTTTTTTGTTGCAGGAACAACTGCCAATTAATTGCACAAAAACAACGAACAAAAGCAATTGGAACTCCCTAGGTGCTCCCCCTGAATCATGTCGGCCCGAAGAGCAACCCACGCCGGCAGCTGGTACACGGACTCAGGTGATTTCCCCCTCGAACCTTTAAAAACCCCCACGAAAAATGTTAATCCAAAACCAAAAAAAACCAAAAAGATCGCATCATCGGGTGCAAATGCATCCATCAGTGCTGTCGGTCGGTTTGCAAGATAAGAAATTGCTATTTTTAACACCACCAGCTGATAAATAGCGGTGCCACTTTGTAGCTCTCCTCTTTGCTTTTCTTACCTTCGTTTATCGGAAAAGTTTCGCAGCTGATTTGTTTGAATTTCCCCATTCAAACATAACTCTTTAGAGCTTATTTCATTATATTCATCAGCTGAGATCATATCGCAAATTTGGTTATAAAATATATTTGTTTTATGCCAACTAAAAACACTTTATTTCCTAAAAAAAATTGAATTATTTTTTGTATTATTTCTGGGTAAAAATTGTTAGGTCCTTGTCAACAGTTTCAAGTAGTTAAACTCTATTTAATACCATTTTTAACAGCAATAGCACTACCAGTTGGTTATGATTTCTCACATATTCACAAGCTGAAATCATATCGCAAATATGCCCAAATAATATTAGTTTTACCAAAAATTATATTATTTTATGTATTATTTCTGTCTGAAGATATTTAGGTCCTTGAAAACACAATTTTTAACACCAAAATCACTGCCAATTGGTTAATAGGGAGCACTTTCTTTATTTCTTTTATCTTTTTACTACCAGATTTGGTTTACAAATCTATAAAATAAACATTCTGCATTAAATTTATTCAAAAACTTGTTTATTTTCCCAAAATTCCTATAAAGTTTCTTAATTGTAAAATGTTAATACATTATTATTTCTTATATCAATATAATATGTTTCTTGAATTTAACATTTGTAAGTAATTTCGAATTACCTAAGTAATGTTAAATTTAATATATGTTACATACCCAGAGTATCTCAAATACATCCTGCATTTATTTATACAAATTTTGAAATATGAAATAATGTAATATTTAAGAATTAAGAATTTAAGAATTTCGAAGGAAATTTCATGTCTCTCTCATAAAATATATACGCCAAGTATTTAAAACAGTGGTGGGCACCCTATTGCTCTCTTAGCTCCTAAAACACATGTTAAGTGTTCGGAATTTTACGGTGAAAAGGGATCTCGAAACCGAATGTCTCGAGCAAAAGGGAATCGACAGGTTCACGTCATCCGAAGTTGAAGGCGGAAGTGGAATATGTGAATTACACATACAAAATATGTAGAACAAAAAAATCGGACAGAGACCCTTTTTCTTTTTTGGCCGGCTCCCAAGTTTAAAATCTGTGCCCACCGCTGATTTAAAATATTTTAAATATTTGGTATTAATTCATATTTTTGAAACCCAGTAATCCCTTTACCTCATCCATTTTTCAATACCCACCATCTATTTCGTAATACCCTATGTGATGCCCCAAGGTAACCCCAATCTGTACCAGATTACCGCATCCCTTCAGACCCAGACGGAACCAAGGGAAAGACAAAAGCTAAACTGCCAACGCTAATATGCATAATTGCATGCTTTTTATTTGTGCAATACCTTGGCACCTGCTGGTTGCACAACCTTTTGGTTTCTCAAGAACGTTCTGTGCGGGGCAACAAAACGCAAACAAGAACATGGAATTGGGAATTGGGAATATGCTCAGAAGTTCTTCTCGGGATCGGAGCCGACGGCGGAGCGGATCTCGTCCATGCGGTCGTAGGCGATCTCGGTGGCCCAGCAGAGGCGCTTCTCCAGCTCGCTGTTGCGCTGCCGCTGCTGGCGCAGGGCTCCCAGGCCGTGCTCCAGCTGGGCGCAGGCCTGGAAGAAGGTGCTCAGCTCGGGGATGTCCCCGAACTCGCCGGGATGCCGGCGGAAGCCCTGACTGGCATCGGCGGTGAGCTTGTCGAGGCGGTTCTGGGCGAACCGGGTGTTGAACATGGTCTGCAGCTCCTGGGTCGTCAGCTTGCCCATCTCGTTGTTGGAGTCGCTCAGGTGCAGGTCCCGGATGCGGTTCTTCAGGCCCGTGAAGTTCACCGAGTCGAACTTCTCGCCGATGCCCTGGAAGAGCTCGTAGCTCTGCTTCAGCTCCAGCTGCATCTTCTGCAGGTCGTCGTCGATGCTCTTGGCCGCCTGCGACTCCATAAAGTCGGCCCTAAACTTGGGATCCTTCGGCAAAGTATCGTAGTCGGAGAGGTAGGCCATGTTGAAGGACGAACTGGAGGTTGCGGCTCCCACATCCGCAGCGTCCGCTGTTTTGGATGGTTTCTTTTCCGGATTATCACCGCCAGCCAAGCGATCCGTGGAGGAGGTTACTGACGAGGAGACGGTGGAGGAGCTGGCCTTGGGCATTCCTTTGAAAGATCGCTTTGAGCTGCCCGCCGACGATGGCTTTGCCGTAGTCTCCTTCTTGGGGGCGGTAGTCCCCTTCTTGGGAGCGGTAGTCCCCATCTTGGGAGAGGTAGTCTCCTTCTTGGAGGCGGTCATCTCCTTCTTAGGGGTAGTATCCTTCTTAGGGGCGGTAGTCTCCTTCTTGGGAGCGATCTTCTTTGGCCTTGTGGCTCGGAGGGGTGCGAAAATGTTCAAGGGATTCGGGCTCATCAGCACCTCGTCGGGGATTTGCTTGTCGGGGTCACCAGAGGCCCTAGCAGCAGATATTGATGAATTCATCGACTAATCGTTAGAGGAGTACTCACTGTCCCTCGAGAATCGCAGTCAATTCATTTCGAATGCGATTTAGCAGCTCGTCGCTGTGCTTCTTCTTTTCGGGTTCCATTGCAAAACGCTAAACTAAAATTTTTGTTAATATATTGGAGTATATATCTCGCTTGTGTGAGAATCCAAAACTGCTTGTTCTGGAATCCTTGTGGAAGTGCTTGTGCTGGAAATCGTTTTGTTACTTGGTGCTAGGCAACGCCAGGCCAACTGGGGGTAGATTGCTTATTTGTTATATCTTCCCATACTAAGTTGTACAAATTTCCTTCTCTTTCAGGTTCTGAGCTATCCAGGCAACTGGATCGTTGGTTGGGCGCCGCGGATCTCTCCCATGGACCAGCCCGAGCGATCATAGCTCCGTAAGTTACTTCCTTCCCTTCAAAAACTTTCTTAAATTCAAATAATCATAGGATATGCTAACTTTATGGAGTATTTGTATGAAAAGCCAGATGTCTTCTGCTGCTAAAATCCAAGAAATCTATAACTAAATTTGGTTTTTGTATTATATTTCAGACATGCTGGGTATACGTACTGTGGTGCCTGCGGTGCCTTTGCCTACCGCCAAGTTAGTCCGGTTGTGGTGTGAGTATTTCATTCCAATTTTATGGATATTTTTTGCCAATCGATGTATTCTTTTCTTAGTAAACGAGTCTTTATATTGGGGCCCTCCCATCACGTGCGCCTGCGCGGCTGTGCCTTGTCCGTGGCCAAGAAGTACAGGACGCCCCTCTACGATCTCAAAATTGATACTCAAAGTGGGTCAACCCATAAAACAGCCTAGAAAACCGATGAATAACCATTAACAACTTGTGTTTCAGTCAACGCTGAGCTGGAGAAGACCGGCCAGTTCTCGTGGATGGACATGAAGACGGACGAGGACGAGCACTCCATCGAGATGCATTTGCCTTATATAGCCAAAGTGATGGAAGAGTGAGTTGGACCTCTAAGAAAACTATATAACCTGATGCATAAATATCTGTTTTGTCTGGCAGCTACAAGGATCAGTTCACCATTGTGCCTATTCTGGTGGGCTCCCTGAACCCGGAGCAGGAGGCGCAGTATGGCAGTCTGCTGTCCTCGTACTTCATGGACCCCACCAACCTATTTGTGATATCCTCGGACTTCTGCCACTGGGGCCAGCGCTTCAGCTACACGTACTACGACCGCTCCTGCGGCCCCATCCACAAGTCCATCGAGAAGCTGGACAAGCAGGGCATGGACATCATAGAGTCGCTCAGCCCGCAGGCCTTCACCGAGTACCTGCGCAAGTACTCGAACACGATATGCGGCCGCCATCCGATCGGCGTGATGTTGGGCGCTGTGCGGGCGCTGCAGGATCAGGGCTACGACAAGATGAGCTTCAAGTTCCTCAAGTACGCCCAGAGCAGCCAGTGCCAGGACATGGAGGACTCGAGCGTCAGCTACGCCTCCGGCTCCCTTGTCTTTGAGATTTGAACGCGATCAAGTATTTGCATCTAATTTGTGGAATCTAAGCTTAAAGTTTTTACCATTACTAGCCTCAAATTGAAAATTTATAAGAAATAAACGTAATTTGAATTTCAGATCAAGTATTTTTCGTCCAACTGGTTGAATCTAAGCTTAACCGCGATCGTACTACCGTCAACTTATAAAAATTCATAGGAAATACAAGTTATTTGAAATTATGAGATTAAGAGAGTGAACACCTTTGCCAACTTTCATTTAAGTTGATTTGAATGCGATCAATTATTTTTCATTTGGAATTTAGGATAAAGCGTGTTCAAGAATTTGTATCTCATTTGTGGAGTCTAAGCTTAAACTTGGTAAAGGATCTTCCGTTTAATTTGTGGAATTTAAGCTGTTTTCCCCATTACTACCCTTAAATTAAAATGTTATTTGAAATTCAAGAGACTTCCAACTTTCATTTAAGTTAATTTAAATGCGATGAAGTACTTTTTTCATTTGGAATATAGACGGAATTAGGCGCGATTAAGCACTTTTCATCTTAGTTGTGGAATCTAAGCTTAGACACGGTAAAGGGTCTTCCGTTTAGTTTGTGGAATTTAAGCTGTTTTTACCATTACTAGCATCAAATTAAAAATGTATAAGAAATGAACATAATTTGAAATTGAAAACCTCTGCCAACTTCCATTTAAGTTAATTTTTTCTTTATTTTTTTTTCGCTTTTTTGTTGAAACATCGAAATTGACTCCTAAGCCATTTTGAATGATTTCTTGGATGTGTTTTCTGTTTTCTTCTTATGGTTTTTGTGTGTGTTTCGTTCTCGAATCGATCCTAATCGATCTCCTCCTCCGCCTGGCAAGTGCCGATGAAATGTCTATGAGATGGGGGTATGCCTGTATTCGGATTGGGTTGCGATTCCGGGGAATCTGTCATGCGACGGCTCTACCACCAGGCGGCGGCTGCATTGGCCGCTCCACCGGCGGCCGCATCCGGCGGAACTGCCGCTTCGCCGGGCACCCCAGGACCGCCACCGACGCCCACGGCCACGCCGTTGAGGCGGGAACACTGCTCCGCCTCGCTGGCGATCTGCAGGGCGTTCATGTTCTGGACGAACGTCTCCAGGGCGGTGGCGCTCTCGTCCGGCGGACTGTACGGCGAGGTGCGCTGGCTGTGCGGGCTGCGGCGCAGGAATTCGTTAAGGTCGCTGGCCACGCTGGCCGGCTTCGATCCGCCCCCTGCGCCGCTCACCGAGGCATCGAAGTCGTAGCCAAAGGGATCCGGCGGCCGGGGCAGAAACAGGTGGGTATCTAGAAGGCGAGAGTTTTCCTCTTTAAACCCCGATCGTGGAAGACTTTCCCGCTGTTCACTCACCACTTTCGCAGTAGCCGGCACCGGGAGGCGGCGGCTGCGCCTGCTGCGGAGCCTCGAAGGCGTTCGGCGGCCGCACTCGTCCTCCAAACACGCTGGTTATCTCCACATGGTGCGGCGATGGCGACGCATTGTTGCGCGTGAAGTTGGACTCGGATATATTGTGTATCGAGACCTGCAAGAGACATGACAAGGGCAGGTTTATAACTGAGAGGGAGTTACAACAAATGATTACCGAAACAAAACAAATAAACATATGAAACAAATAAGGAAATTTACTAATAACGGTTAACAAAAATTTAAGTATGCAAACAGGTTCTCGGGAACTCTTGGGGAATCACAAATTTTTATAACAAGTCTTGAAACTTTGGAGATTGAGTGGTTTGTCTGTCTTTCAGGCATGCAACGAATTCCACGCCGATTTGATCGTGCGATTTAATCTCCGAACGGGGCCACAAATTGATTTATTTCCACGATATCTTGGGGGTGCTTCCGATTCACTTGCGAGAACCGGAAGGAAAAGAGTGTTTGGATTAAGAGGAATAAAACGAAACGAAGGGGATAGCTGGCTTGTCGACCCAGTACTTGGGGCAAATGGGACAAGGGGGCACCGCGTTATCGAACGTGGAGTAGTTGAAGCGATTCGGACAGCTGGGAAAGGCCGGGTAGTGATGGCCACGCACCTCGTTGTTGAGATGCTGCCCCGGAATCAGATTCTTGAGGAACGCAGCGTCGTCGTAGCGTATAACGCCGGTGTTCGGGATGCCCTCCAGGTAGGAATTGAAGCCGGTGATCTGCGGTGGCGGCGAGTCGTCGCCGCAGTTGTGATGGATGTGGCAGTCGCTCGATCCGCCGCCGCTCGAACCGGGTGCCCCGGGAGCGCCGGCGAACATCTCGAAACCGTTGTAGTAGCTGGACTGCTGGTACTTGTCCTGCAGGGGCACTCCTCCAACGCCTCCAACTCCGGCCGACACCTGACCGTAGTCCGCCGCCGGCCACTTGCTGTCCTTGGACTTCTGCTTCAGCTCGCTGCCGATGGCCGAGAGACACTTCTGCGACTGCTTGGGACGGGCAATCACGGCCGCCTCGCCGCTCAAGCCCCGTACGGCCTGAGGCTCTCCCACACCTGCCTCGGCACCTTGCGGAACGTTGCTGCAGCTAATACTGATATTGTTGTGCGTTCCATTATCGCTACTGTTTCCGCTAGCCGATCCGCTGGAGAAGTACGAGAAGTTCGAGCTTCCAGCGCTGCTGCTCGCCTGCTGCTGCTGTTTTTGCTGGGTGGCGCGCGCCGCCTCGGCCACCGCCTCCTGGGGCGTGTAGTAGTTCACATTGCTGCCGAACTGACGGTAGCCGCCCATGGACAGGCCATTGGTGACGGCCTGGTGGAGGGCCGGATTGCGAATGGTGAACATGCCGTTCTCGTTCTTGATAATCGCCGCCGGCTGGTCCATCGACATGGACGGGCCAACGGGCAGGTTGCCGCCAAAGCTGCGCGCTGAAAAACGCAGAAAGCTGTCATTTAAGGGCAAACATTGAGGAGCAATCAATAGTCACCTGGCGGCATGGGATTGGGATGGGGTGGCATCATTCCGGGTGCCGCGGAAACGGGCCCGTTGGCCTGGTGGAACATGGGGTTGCGCAGTGTGATGATATTGCCCCCGGCACTGGTCTCAATGGTGGCTCCTCCCACCGACGCTGCTGCCTTCTGTGCGGCCGCTGCCTTGTGGTGGCCGTCTCCCAGACCGGCAGAAGTTCGCTGCTTGGAGGAGACCGCTGCCCCGGAGCCGTTGCTGCCGCTGCCCGTGACACTGCCACCGGACTTGCCGCGGTTGCGGCGACGGCGTCGCGAGGCCTTCACACTGGCAGTGGCCGACGAGGAGGAGGCCGCAGCCGAAGCGGCCGCTGCCACATTCAGAGGCGCGGCAGCAGCTGCCTGGCTGTTGCGGTGGGGGCGCGGATTGGCCTCCACCATGATCACACCGTTGGGATCCATGCCGGCCATGCCAGCCATGCCGGACATGCCCGACATGCCAGCGGCCCCGTAGTAGTTGGCCATGAGGTGCTGCGACGGCTGCTGGAAGTGATGCGGCTGCGGCAGCGTCGCCTGCTGTTGCGCCTGCTGCTCTGCCAGCGGCTTGGAAAGCATGCGTATCGACTCGCTCTTCTGGCGCAGCTGCTCGCTCTTGGCCGGATCCACCTTGGTGAGGGTAATGCCCGGCGGCAGCGAGAGGTGCTCCACCTGCACGCCGCGGTTCAGCTGATCCATGATGCTGCAGTTGGGCGGCTGTCCCGCCTGCTTGCCACCGCCAGCGGAGGTGGACTGGCCAATGCGCAGATGCTGCATCTGCTGCGTCAAGGTGCTGGCATAGCTGCCCGGCTGGTGCGGCTGATGCTGCTGATGCGCATGCTGCGGCGGCTGCTGTGGCTGCTGGTGCTGTGGGGGTATGGCAACCTCGTTGGGATTGAAATAGCCCATGTTGTGTGGAATGCCGGAGAGGTCTTCTGTGGATAGTTTAAGATTAACAATGAAGTTTACCATGGTTACCCGGAGAAAAACTCACCCTGCTTCTGGCGGTGTCCGCGTTTTCCGCGCTGCGAACGCTTGGCATTGGCAGCATTCGCGGCCTCAACGCGCTCCGAGTAAGCACTGGCATGCGGCGCATGGTGATGCTGCTGCTGCTGATGCTGCTGCTGCTGGTGCTGCTGCTGCTGGTGCTGCTGCTGCATGGGCTGCTGGCCTCCAGCTGAGGGCTTTGGCCGTGCATTGTTGCCACGACCCCCGCGCAGGGACTGCTGCTGCTGTTGCTGTTGCAACTGCTGCTGCTGCGTCTGCTGGTGATGCTGTGGCTGCAAGTTATGGCCTCCGCGCTGCGGCTCCTGGTTGGGCTTTGGCTTGGCAGGCAGACGCTGGTTCTGCCCCTTGCCCGGCACCACCTTCTCCGGCAGCTGTGGCTGATGCTGTGCATTCGGCTTGCCCCTCGGCTGGTTCTGGGCCTTGGGCGCTTCCTTTGGCAGCGCTTTGCGCGGCTCCGCTGGCGGCTGTTGCTGTTGCGGCTGCTGCTGCTGCTGCTTGTTTGTCTGCTTCTTGGGAGCAGTTGCAGCTGGAGCCGCAGCAGTGGCAGCTGGCTGTGCCTTCCTGTTCAAAACGGGAGCCGGAGCCACGGGCTTGGTAGCCGGCGGCTTGGCCGTTGGCTTCTGCTTCACAGGCGCCGGCGCCGGCGGCGGTGGCATTGGCGGCGAACCGGGCTCGTCCTCCTCGCTGCCGGTCTCCCACTCGCCCTCCGAGGAGTCCTGCACGTGCAGCGACTTGAACGGGTTGTTGTCCAACTGGCCCGCATCCAGGCGCGGCTTCACGCGCTTCTGGCGCTTCGGTGGCTCCGGCTCGGGTATCGGAGCCGGCGGCTTGGCAACTGCCGCCGCCTTCTTGGCCACCGTCTTTGGCTTCACACTGCTCGTCGAGCTCTCGCGCGTGCTCTGCGGCGTCTGCGTCTTCGAGGAGCGGCTGCTGCTGGCCGTGGAACTGGAGGCGAGGGCTGCTGCCGCCGCCTGTTTCTTGGCCTGCTTCTTGCTCAGCTGCTTGCTCTTGGCCGCCTGTTCTGCCGCCGCAGCCGCTGCTGCTGCTGCCTCTGCCGCCGCCGCTGCTGCAGCCGCCGCTTCGGCCGCCGCAGCCGCTGCTCGCTTAGCCTCTTTCTTCTTGGCCTTGGCGCTCTTCTCCGGAGCGGCGGGAGCTGCCAGAGGAGGAGCTACAACCGCCGCCGCGGCCGGGGGATGAGCGGGGGCCTCCGCCGAGGCCACCATGTGCCCGTTGACAAAGGTGTACAAGAGTTTGTCCTCGTGCGGGGCACTGCCCTTGGCCACCACGGTCACCTGCTGCTCGGCCCCGGGATGCGGCAGCTGGACACGGCGGATGGTGACGATGCGCTTTGAGGGATCGGCAGTGATGGAGTTGGCCGCCATGGCGGCGATCACATCGCGCGACAGCTGCTGCGGCGGCGCGTAGCAGACGGACGGCGGGTAAAACGGAGCGCCGGCAAAGTCCGGAAACGACGCGGCAGCTGACGGCTCCTCGGCTTCGTCTTCAACTGCAGCGGCGGGTGCAGGAGCAGCAGCTGCAGCGGCGGCTGCGCTGACAGAGGGGGAGCCCCTGTTGAGGAGCTCCTCGAGCTGGGCCATCTTGGCCAGCTGCTGCTCCTTGGTGGGCAGATAGGAGAAGCGGAACTCGCTGTTCGTCTGCTTGACGGTGGCGATCAGCTCGAGGATCACCGTCTCCACCTTGGCCTTGGCGCGCTGCAGGTTTTTGATATTCGCCTCGAGCTCTCCGATGCGCTTCTTCTCCTTCTTGCGACCGCCGGCGGCCGTGAGCGACTTCATCTCGTACTTGTCGATGAACTCCTTGAAGTAGATGTCCAAGAACTGGCCGCGCAGGTCCTCCAGCTCCTTGATGCGCTTCTCCTCCTCGCGCCGCATCTTCTGCTTGGCCTTCTTGGCCGCCTTCTTGGGGTTGGCCGTCTGCGGCTGCTGCGTCTTGCCCTCGATGAAGTTGAGCGTCTCGTTGATCCAGCGCTGCTGGTTCTGTTCGCGCGTGTAGCTGCCCAGGAAGTCGGCAAAGTCCTGCATCATGTCCTCCTTGCTGTAGTCGGCCGGGAAGCCAGCACCATTGCCCTTGACGGCGGCCACGGCCGCAGCCGCTGCAGCAGCATTGGCGGCCGCTGTGGCGTCCGTGTGCATTTGGATGCTCTTGCACAGGCTGTCCAGGCAGAGCAGGCTGTTGTCCTGCTCCTGCTCCCCGGCGGTCTCGTCGGTGGCGTTGGAGGAGGTCGCCCCGCTGGACGCCTTGCGTGAGGTCGATGGGGCAGAAGTTCCCAGCAGCTGCTTGGAGGCGCACACCTTCAGGCTGGGCGGCTGATTGCTGGAGCCCTGCTCCTTGCCCGCCGCCGCCTCCTCCTTGGGCGGGCGCTTCGGTGGGTTGCTTGCGGCTCCTCCGGTGGCAGCAGCCGCGGCAGCAGCAGCGGAAGTGGAAGCGCCCGCCTCGGCGGTGGCCTTCTCCTCTGTGGACTTGCTCTTGCGATCGTTGACGATCTGCGAGAGCTTCTTGCGCAGGCGATCGCGCGTCTCGTTGAAGCGCGCATGATTGCACTCCTTCTTCACGCGCTTCTTCGAGTGGTTCTCCTTGCAGGTCTCCCCGATGTCCGCGTAGTCGGAGCAGCCTAAAAGGGTATCAAATTATAGGCCTGACCAAGGTCTGTCCCCCCTCTGAAGTGGCTTACATTTTCGCATTTTCTCCTTGCTTTTCTTGGCGCCCGGTGCCGTGCCGCTCGAAGCTGTTGCCATGTTGGAGTCGACCGCCTTGGCCTTGTTGGCGGCTGAGCCCGTCGTGCTGTCTGGTTTAGTGCGTTTGCTGCAAGCAGGACAGTGAGCAAGGACAGTGAGCAAGGAGAGTGAGCAGGGAGAGTGAGCTTCTGGCCAATGCCTGAGGGTGATGAACTCCTGAGGGAACTTACATTATCTGAGAGTCGTGCAGCATCATCAGTTGATCCACACCAAATTGCATCTTCTCAATGTTGGCGTCGCCCAGCGTAAAACTTGAAAGTGTAAGCACAACGAAATTATTTAACAAATTATTTTACTATTCAAAAGCACGAGCAAAATAAATAAACCTAATCTCTAAGGTTCACGACGTTGAATGAGGAAAAATTTTCCTTTACCCGGTGACACAAGCCAAGCAAGAAGCCAAAGCCTACTGCGCGCTGGACAAAAACATTCTCGAGACTCGAGTACTAACTGGAAGTTATCGAACGAGAACTCAGTTGGCGGCAAAGTTCTCAAACTTCTCAATAAAGATTGAGAAGCGATTGAAAACAATCTGAGTCGATAGTCTTAGTAGTTAGCGCTCCCTTCTGTTAGTTATTATATTATTTTTCATAATAATTAAACAAATAAATAAATAAATAGATTGTGCCATCGATTATTCTGATAGGCAGGCTCAAGATAGTCTGGCAACCCTCGAGTCTGGAAAGCTGTCATCTTTCTGCGGGAAAATGTCTCGTTACTTTGTAACCCAAAAGGATTCCAAGGAAACGAGCGCGAAAATATCTTTGGCTTAAGCTATAAATAACTGTCGGTAGTCTGTATAATCCAAAAAGTTTTGTGGCTTAATCGGTGGTGTAGAGCAGCCTCAAAACGTTTAAAATATTGATCTGCAAATAACTTACTCATCCGTGATCTTGAATGGCGAGTATCTGCAAGCAATGACACCAAGTTAAACACTGATTTCACTTAAAAGTTAGAGGGAAACTCACCCGATAACCTGGGCCAGAAACTGCTCAAAGCGCCCGTCATCCTTGTCGCCCAGCACACTGTTGGTGCGCAGGCGCAGATCGCCCTTGAGCAGCTCCAGGGCCGAGAAGTCCGTGCTGCTGGCATTGAACTTGACAAAGAAGTTGGCGTAGATGGAGAGCACAAAGGTCCAATAGGTCCTGTAGACGTAGTGCTGCTGTCGCAGCTCCTGCAGCTCCGCGGGACTCGGCGCCAGCTTGCGATTGAAGAACATCAGCGAGGGCAGCGTGGAGCGGAGCTCTTCGCGCGTAAACGACAGCGGCTGGAAGCAGCGCAGCAGATACTTGGTCAGCGGCGGGGAGAGCTGATTGGCGAGGATCTTCCTCGCCAGCTGGCAGGCTGAAACGCGACAGTTCTCGCCGCAAAAGAACTGCGCCTCGATGGTGTCGTGGCGATAGCGTTTCCGCGTCGTCAGATGCTGGAACACCGCCCAGGCAATGTGGTACGTGGTGCGCAGGGTGTCCGTGGGCGCTGCCTCCGCTTGCCTGCGGAAAACCACAGCATTGCTGCCGGACGGCGTGTCGTCGTCGGGCAAATCACTGGAGCGACGCTGATGGTGATGGCTGGCGCTGGAACCGCTGCTGGTGGCCGCATTGTGCTTGGCCTCGTCGCTGGTGCAGGTGCTGAGGATCTTGGACTTCATCAGCTTGGCATCCTTCTCGACAATGCCGAGCGTTGTGCACTTGGCACAATGGCCCGCTTGTCGCGGTCGCAAGGGCGTGCCAGCAATGGAGCAAGTTATGCATTTGCAGTTCCTGCAGCACCATCACAAGGGGAGGTAAGGTTATTCGGGGAAATGAGGGATTAACCGGGGGGTGAGAGCTTACTCGTTGTGGTGTTCGAGAAGGGAGTTGCACTTCTTGCAGAGATCCTCGTGCACCAGCTTGTTGGGCGGATCGTAGAAGCCGTCGGGCCACTTCAGCTTGGTGAAGGCCATGATGTTCTTCCAGGCCAGCTGGCGGTCGACGATGCGCTGAAAGTCGATGAACTCGTCGTCGCTGATGTCCGGCAGCGAGAAGGAGGTGGCATCCAGGACGACCTTGTCGAATATGTTGTACACATCGAGCAGGCCCGCCCGTCGCTCGTGCTCCGTCGGCGACAGGTTGAACTTGTTCAGCTCGATCCAAATGTCCGTCCAGCGGCGCTCGATGGAGTGCATGTGCTCGTCGAAGAGCATGTAGCGCTTGACCAGCGCCGTCGTCTGGGCCGACGGAGCTGCCTCCTTCAGCGACAGGATGCAGGCCAGCATCGTGTCCCCGAGCGGGGCGAAGACGTGCTGCTGGAACAGCCGCTGGCAGAGGAGCACCCACGACAGCTTGAACTTGCGCAGGAAGTCCGTCTCGAAGGCGAACAGGCTCAGCGAAATCTTCTGCGAGATGCAGTTCAGATCGGAGTATCCATCCAGGACGTCTGCAGGGAAGAGAGAAGGTTATCAGGTGATGATACAAGGTAAACTATGGTTACATTAAGGTTTAAAAGGTACTGCAACATTGGTTTTACAAAACATTTAAGTTTATCCAAGATTTCTAAGATAGTTTCGGCATTAATTATCCGTTTAAGTATTCCCAAATATGTAAATCTCAATTGGATTTCAATCGGAGCAGCAGGAATACACTGTTTAAGCAGTAAAACCAGATTTCCTCTACACACATTTAACCATCAAAAACTGCACTTCATTTTACGTATATCATAAAAGCTATGATCCTTTTACAGGATTCTAATTGGGTATAATTTGATTCTTTTACAATTTTAAACCAAGTTTTCTTCACTCTTAACTCTTGTTGACGAAACTCTTAAATTGGAATACAAAATTCAGCCAAAAGCCCTTCAAATCCCTGCTCTTTGCTTCGCTAACATGTCAGCATTCTTTCTACTGATATTTTTTAACTCTAACTGAAGATAATTTGATTATTTTACAACAGCGGTGGGCACTCCATAGCTCATTTGGCTGCCAGTGAATTTGACGGTAAAAAGGAAACCCGGAACCGAAAGTGTCGATCAAAAGGGAATCTAAAACCGAAGTTGACGGTAAAAAATAAACCAAAACATCGGACGGAGACCCTTTTTTCTTTGTTGGCAAGCTCCCAAGTTCAAAATCTGTGCCCACCGCTGTTTTACAAGTTTAAACAAAGTAATCTTCACCCTTAACTCTTATTGAGGAAACTCTCCTACTAATACTCATTAAGAAACAATTGGTGTACAAAATGCACCCTAAAACCCCGCTTTGTTCAGTGCTTACATGTCAGCATCCTTTCGGCGGATATCTTCTCGTTCTCGTGGATGTTCTGAGCAATTTCGATCATGCCCTCGGAGAATGCTTTCACAATGCATTCGACATTATAGGCGAGTATTTGTAGCAACAGCATCGGATTGTTGGCCATCAGACTGTAAACCCGCAAGGGCGATTTGAGATTTGTTAGTAAACATTTGTCAGCTTTGTCGGTTGCGTGGGGGGAGGCGTCAACTTACATGGCGCTGAATAGCACTAATATCATATTATCGGAGATCGCTGTGTCATCAATGAAATCGAGATATTCGGCATTTTTGTCGTAGAGATAGCCGCTGGTAATCCAATATATCTCCTTGTTGCACTCCAACAGCTTCTCAAACTTGTTGTAGGCAGCATCGTTTCTGTAAATAATAATTCAGATATTTATTTAATTGGTTTCCCTGGCAACTTCATAGGCAGTAACTCACTTCAACATGGGGCTGTAGGCCTTGATCAGTACGTCCAGCAGCATTACCACCATGTGAGCAGCCTTAAATTGATCCATCATGATGGCCATGATGGTTTCGCGGTATTCGAGACATTCCTTGCAGGAACAAAACGTGAAGAACTCCTCCTTCGGGTGTTTCACAAATATGAAGGCAAGATTCTGGAAATATAGCTACAATGGATTAGGACTGAGATCGTCTGGCGTGGCCGCTAGGTTCACAGATAAAACACACCGTAATTGCACGCAGTTGGCCGTCGGAATCCAGAGGACTGCTTGGGTCCTCCGAGAACAGGCGCATCTTCTCAATGGCCATCTGGAAAGGGGAATATAAAATTAAATCAACTCGGATGCGGGTGCGACTTTAATTCCCCTTAAATTTTTAAAGCTTTGTGGAATATATTTACTAGTTTTGAGCGTTATTTTGATTTGAGAAATAGGATAATTGCCGAAAAGGCACTTTACATCTTTTAATAATCTTAAGCTGTCTTCAAATACTTAATTTGCTTTTGAAGCAGAGGAGTTTTTTTTTGTGAGGATTTAGGATCTCATCCTAATTGGAAAACATAAATTATCGGACCTATTTTGAAAAATGTAACTCAGGAAAGTCTTATGATTTTTGATTGCCTAGAAAAACAACATAATTTTGATAAACATTATTAAATTTCGACCTCTCCGTGGGTCCTTTTGCAATTACATGTAGTTTTTACCTCCATTGAGATTAATTTTTTAAGGTAGTCCTGTTAAATTTAAACTTTTTTTTACAAAAAAGATCCCTTCTTTTCGTTGTTTTTGGTATCCCAGTAGAGTTGCGCGCCATTTTCAGGCTGTTTTATCAAGTCTTGAATTCTATTTGGTTGCTAACTTTAGATAGATATACCTATTGAATGTAGACCTCTTAGCAGAAAAAACAATTTTAGTTTCCCAGAAGAGTTCCGCCCTAAATCTACCCTATTTTTATGTTTCAGGTAATTTATTATTACATTTCGACCTCTTAGGGGGCCTCGATTCTAGATGGTTTCTAACTCTATTTAGGGTATCCCTGTTTCAGGGTATCCCTATACCAGGTTTCTTACGTTCTTAGTAGCGTTTCGCCCTCAATATAGCTAGTTTAGAAGTCTGTTTTGATGTATTATAGGGTTTTTATATTGAATTTCAACCTTTCAGTGGGCCTCTCTAAAGGACACGAGGAAAACCCACTCCTTATGTTCTTATTGGTTTCCAAATAGAGTTCCGCTGTAAAGCTCTCTATTTTCTAACTATATATTGATGTTAAAGAGCCTTTTTGATTAAATTTCGCCCTCTCTGTGGGTCCCTCTCCGATTCTACATAGTTTTTGGACTCTATATCAGGGTATCTCTATGTCACGGTATCCCTCTTACAGGTTATCCGTATACCAGGGTATCTCTACGTCAGGGTATCCCCATAGCCGGAAATCCTTATACCATGGTATCCCTATACCAGGGTACCCCTATACCAAGGTACCCCTATACCAGGGTACACCTATACCACGTTATCCTTATACCACGCTATCCTTATACCAGGGTATCTCTCTTCCAAGGTATCCCAATACCACGGTATCCTTATACCAGAGTACCCCTATACCTGGGTATCTCTATGTCCCGGTATCCTTATACCAGGGTGTCCCTCTACCACGGTATCCCTCTACCGGGGTGCCCCTCTACCATATAAATTGTGAACCCACCAAGTAGGAGCGCGTCTTCTCGTGCGGCTCGCCGCCCTTCTGGTCGCAGGCGTGCAGCAGCTTGTCGCTGAGCTCCAGCTCGATGGCGTTGTCCTCGCGCAGGCTCCACTGCATCAGGGAGACGACCTCCTTGTACACCGTCTCCGCCTTGGGGGCGGCGGCGTAGGGATCGAAGGGGGGCAGGGCCAGGATGGTGTGCAGGGTGTTGATGATGTTGCCCTCGGGGAAGTTGAGCCGCTCCATGAGGTGGCAGGGCGGCTTCCCGGGCGGAGTTCCGTCCCCGTCCCGATCCCCATCCCGATCGCGATCCCTCTCGAGCTCGAGGTCGAGGTCGAGATTGAGGTTGAGGTCGTGACCATGGTGGTGCTGGTGGTGATGGTGGTGCAGGGGCGGGGTGGGAGAGCCGCCCGGGGGGGCGAGATCGAAGCCACAGGTGGCGGAGTTGAGTTGGTGGCAACAGGCGGCCTCCACGATCAGGTCCATGACCACCTCCTCGCCGTTGACGATGGCATGGTGGTGGTGATGGTGCTGCACCTGCTCCAGGGCGCTCTGGTCCAGTTCCAGTTCCACGGCCAGTTCCAGCGACTCGGGCTCGTGGTGCTCCTGCTCCGCTTCGGGGTTTCTCCTTTCTTTGGACTCCATTGCGGCTCCTTTTGGGGGGAGGGGGGGGCTTCCTCTGCTCCTCTTCCGCTTGCGCTCCCGCTCTTGCACTCCCTCTCTCTCCCGATATTTGTTTGTGTGTATCGCTCTTAGTTGTCCTTGCGGGGGAACCGGAAGTCCGCGTTTGCGCGACGCATTCTCCGCCGAAGCAAAAGCAACAAATTCCCCGCAACCTCCCTTCTTCACGATGCACTTTCACTTCCCTCTCCTCTCCTCTCCTCTTCGCTTTACTCTGCTTTTGCTTTTGCTTTTGCTTTGCTTTGCCCGCCTTGCCTGGCCCGCGAGGCGCAGTGGAATGGATAGGGGCGGGGGGAAGGGGGGGCGGCGGGACAAGGCAGCACGCACGCTTTGCCTCTCCGCTTTGGCAGCCTCTTTTTTGCGCTGTTTTTTTCGCTCTACTCGCTTTTTTTTTTTTTTGTGTGTGCGCTTTATCTGACTCGGAATACACGCGTGCGGTGCAGTGTCTGCGGATAACACACGCGGCCCTGGCTGGCTACCCGAACGGCCGGCACTAGCGGCTGCCCATCCGAGGTGCGGATGCGTTGGCTCGAGCGATTTTTGGCAGCGAAAATCGTCCGCTTTTTTTTAATTAGCTGCACTTTTGCAGAAAACGACGCCAGTGCTGCACAGTCCCGATTGCACTTGCTAGGTATGGCACTCGCGCCCTGGCGATGGCACTTTCGCCGCTGCCGAGGACAATTCGCGATGGCATGCGCCCAGCGGGGCATTCGATAAGTGAGGAGCAACAGTAGGGTTAACAACCGGGGATGTTGTCGTCCTAGGTGTAGTAGGGACCACAACCAAGGATATTATAAGCAAGGATATGTCACGACTCAAACGGGTCAATAGGTTGTAGTCGGAATCACAATCAAGGCCAAGGCGAGGTATTCGATAATTGATTGATCTAGGCGGGATCACAACTAAGGATACTGACAGTAGCTTAAAAAAATGCATTAATTAAGTTACGAATAAAATTCTTGGCAGTCTCTATGGCACTTGCTGGATATGGTACTCGCTGCTTGTTGATAGACAATTGTCGGGGTATTCGATAGTTTGGCGGCATAGCCTGGTTTAAAACCAGGGATATTCTGAGAGGTGCGTAAATTGGAGAAAGTCGTACGAATTTCCTTTTTATCCCAAGAGACAATAATTTATAGAAAAATTGATAAAAATATCTTTGTAAATAACACCCTTTTTCGAAATTTAGTTAAAGATACTAGGTGGTCTGAGATTTTTGATGTTTTAGTTTTTTAGAGAACTTAACAAACAAATTTATTTTATTAAAATAACCCGACTATTTAAACATCACTAGTTCGAAATTCAGTTTCCTCTAATGAAAAATCTGTTTTAGAGACTCGAAAACGTGTGATGTGATACATTTAACGACTTTACAAAAGCCACTTGCTTTTAAATAATAAATGTCTTTTTTTTTATGAATATTTTTTGTTTTTGTTACCCGTTTTTATATTGTAAACNTTTTAATTGTATTGACATTGTATATAATAATTTTAAAAATTGGGTTTGACCTTTTTAGTTTCAGCAGTTGTCTGGAAATTTTTAACTAAAATTTTTTACAAACATTTTTGGTACGTTAAGTTTTATTTGTAACTTCTTATTTCGATATTTTTTAAATAAAGTATCCTTTTTTTAACAAGGTTGTGACATGCAAGCCCTACAAAGCCTTAAAAACTTTACAAACTTCCTTGTATATTACAAAACAAGCCAAATTTGTAAACATTCTAAAGCAAAAGTTTAAAATTCAATTGGTTTCTATAGAATCCTCCAATTTTGCAATACAAAACCCGTGATTTAATGGTAAATAAATCAAATATTAGTGATAATATCAAGGAAAGTTCATTAGGCTAACAAGCTGGGAACGAGAACCGGTTCGGATTGTGGGAAGAGAGTCTTCGCAGCCGCGGGCAATTCTCTTATCAATGCCCCTCGAGAAGCTCAAGTGAAACGTAGAATTCCCTCCGTTTAGTCGCTTTTGGAGTCGCAAGCTGGCAAGGCAAACATCAAGCCGAGCTTGAATCGCTTTCGCAAGCAGCAGAAAAACAAGCAAGGCAAATGTTATCACCTCCGCTAATCCTCGGGCTGCTAATCGCAGGCCTCCAATTATTTGGCCCTGCGGAAGGCGATCCCCTGCTCGAGGTCTTCCGATGGAAGCAGATGGACTACTACAACCGCGGCGATGGCCACTCGGATGCTGGAAGTCGCCCCCACAGGCCCCCCAACTCGGGTAAGGTCAATACTAATTATTCATAGAGCCCCACTGCACACTTCCAATCGATTACAGGGAGAGAAGTGATACTGTTTATTATGATATTTCAATAATTACGGGGTTATACACGGAAATTTTATGTTAGATGTGTGTTGTATTGTAGTTAAATCCCAACTATACGTAAAGAAAGTGTTTTATAATCGTATTCTTTGTTGAAAACATACAATTCAAGCAATCTGTTACCCCAAAACCAGTCAATATTAAAAGGATTTTATTTATGTTAAATGGGTTGGAATATATAAGGCTTTTATATTGGATTATTTGATCCAATTAAGATAAATTAAGTGTAGAAAGATATGCATTAAATTATATTGGCTTTCGTCTTTAAGTTGGTCTCTTGTAATAAAATTCAATTTATCTAAACGTTCGTTTTGACTATCGCTTAAAAAAGAAATATGTTAGTAATCTGATAGGAAGTGCTAGGAAGTTAATCGAAATAAATAATTCATGTATAGTATATTATTCTATTTCTCTCTAGTAATCTAATGCTCAGTTCCTTTATAAAGCCGCATTCTTGTACCCCATTCTATGGGAGAATAATTAACATAGTTTATCTGAATATTTAATCTTTATATTCCTCAGCTCCGATCACTTTCCCCGGGCGATACTCGCGGAACAAGCGCGAAAGCCTCACCTCGCGCGACACTCCGCTGGGGATCAGCAACCGGGTCGCGGATCCGGCATCCGGAGCCGCAAGTGGCCCCTACATTCCCTACAACAACGTGCCCATGGGGGTCACCCACTACCGGGGCCGCCTGTTCGTGACGATGCCTCGGAGGCGGGAGGGTATCCCCTCCACGCTCAACTACATCGACCTGTCGCGGGACGGGCGGGAGCAGAGCCCCAAGCTGCGGGCCTATCCCAGCTTTGGCTTGAATCAGTTCAACAGCAGCGCCGAGAACCTCGTCTCCGTGTACAGAACCAGCGTGGATCCTTGCCAGCGTCTCTGGTTCATCGACACCGGCATGCTCGAGTACCCCAGTGAGTTACGGTACCCTAACCTACCTATAACCCATAACTAAACACCCATATTTTCTTTGTTACTACTAAGAAAAAGCATTCGAAAAGGTATTGAAAAGGAATATGAGATTTATAATCAACTCTTTTGCCCTAGATCAAAATTTGTCGGAAATATGAAAATCTATTCCAAACTTTATGCATACTCGCTACGATGGTAGTGACATTCCATTAAAATATTGCATTGAAGGACATCTAAAAAGATTAAAATAGTATAGCTATTTACATTGCATTGCTATTTTATTGCATTGAAGGACAATGAAATGAAAGTATTTCTTTTTAATTTTGTTGTTCCTAATTTAATTTATTTATTAGACTATTATAAAAAGTATTATATAAAAATTCAAAAGCCGGAAAACGTTAATAATCTAGGTATCCTCTTAAAGTTTTTATATGAAACGGTTCCTAAGGATTAGATATTTTCGTATACCTAATGGCCCAATAGAAAAACCTTTTATTTGTTTAAAATGTTTAAAAAGATGACCCCTTTTCAAGACATATTATTAAATTATCTTATTGGAACTGTTAAGAGTAAAGTTGTAATACAATTCTATCATCGGGGAAACAATTGCAAGCTCACAACTTATGTTTAAATTTACCCAACTTAAAGTACTTAGATGTACTTATACTTGGTAAAGTACTTATACTTGGTATAATAATATAAATATATCTGATATAATAATATTCCCTGTCCCCTGCAGACAATCGCCAGCAGATCCGGCGTCCGAGCATCTGGATCGTGGACCTGGAGACCGATCGCGTGCTCAAGCGCTTCGAGATCCCGGCGAGCATCGCGGAGACGGGTCGCGGCCTGGCCAGCATCACCATCGACGCGCAGGCGGGCCAGTGCGGCGACGCCTTCGCCTACATCCCGGACCTGGTCTACCGCCGCCTGTCCGTCTACCACCTGGCCAGCGATCGCATCTGGGCCTTCGAGCACAACTACTTCAACTTTGACCCGCTCTCCGGGGACCTGAACATCGGGGGCCAGACCTTCCGCTGGGACGACGGCATCTTCTCCACGACCCTGGGCCCGCATCTGCCGGACGGCAGCCGGAGCGTGTTCTTCCACCCCATGGCCAGCACGTACGAGTTTGTGGTGTCCAACAAGGTCCTGCAGCAGGAGTCGAATGCGGCGCGATCGGATCACGGCAACGATTTCCGGGTGCTGGGCACTCGAGGGCCCTCGACGCAGTCCACGATGCACGAGTACGATCCCAAGACGGGGGTGGTGTTCTATGCGGAGATCCAGAAGAACGGCGTGGGGTGCTGGAAGACCGGCAAGCCGTTCACCACGGAGAACCATGGCGAGGTTTATGTGAACGAGCGGGATATGATCTATCCCAGCGACTTGTCGGTGAGTAGGGATCAGAGAGTGAACAAATATGGATCAATGTTGGAATAAACTTCTATGAATTCTCCCTCAGATCGACGAGGAGGGCACCATTTGGCTGATGAGCAACTCCATGCCCATCTTTATATACTCCACTCTGGATACGAACGTGTACAATTTCCGGATCTGGAAGCAGAAAACCAAGCTGGCCAAGAGGGGAACAGTCTGCGAGTGATTTGTGTGGGAATTGCTTTAATAATTGAAGGTCGTTACATTGGTTTAATAATCATATTAATAATAATCATAATATTGGTGTGTTCAGATTACCCGACGAAACTTTAACTTAACATAAAATAAAAATCAAAAAGCATTTACAAATGTTACCGTTTAAAAATTGCCTAAATTTGAGTACTCATTTTTATCACATCTTAAATATTACGATAGATGCTGCTGCTCTTAATCTTCTCTTCTCTTTTTTTTTACACAAAACAATGGGAAAACAGGGAAAGAAAACAAATCAGAGGCACTCCAATATTGCATAAGGATACTAAGTTGCACAGGTTGAGTGTGTGTTTCGTGTTGTAAACCTAAAATACTTGAATTTTGTATAAGTTGTAAATTTTCTCATAACGTTTCCGCGACCAAACAAATTCGAGGTGTAAATTTGGTAACTTTTATCTTGAGCTATGTATACATGTGTGGTGTATATATATTCTATATATTCCATTCGATTTTTTTCTTGTATATATATGACCTATATGAGTTTATATAAAAGTTTGCAAAAATATATATATGTATAGGTTGGTTTTTCTATATATCCGCGACGCTACACCTAGGTCCTTTAAGTATTTCTTTTGTTTTGTTTTGTTTTGTCATAGCATGTGTGTTGATATAGTGAAGGATTCTACCGAGTACTCTCTAGTTGACTATATAGTGGGTTCTTGGAATGGTTACTGGCCCGGAGCTATTACAGTTGCGAGTTGTGTGTCTATCGATCGATCGATTACTGCACCAAGTAATCCTTGTAGCCGCGCAGCGACTTCAGCTGCTTCTTCAGCTTGGTCACCAGATCCGAGGGCTGCACCAGAATGGATATGTCCCGGCCCACCGAGTTCAGGCGGTCCCGTATCTCCAGGTCCTTGAAGAACAGGTTCAACGGACGCCCGTTGATCTCCGTGAGCACCCAGAAGGTGAGCGAGCTGCCGTCGCAGGATTGCGTCTGCAAAAAGGAAGGGTTTTCTTATACATTTCGTTGACTTTACTTTGACTGCTCACCTTGGGCGGCAGGCCGTGTCGGGCGGCTAAGCTGTTGGGCACTACGTCCACGATTGTGGCCATATTTCCATCGCGAATCAGTCCCAGGCACTGGCCCTCTCGGTCACGTCGAATGGCATAGGCCCGGCCAAAAGGAATGCGGCGCAGCAACACTTCAACCTGCAAAAACAATGCAAATAAATATTACTTAAAGGTAAACCAAACCTATCGGATTTCCTATAGCACTTTGATACCCGGTACTCAATTTACAACTAAGCAAAAAATCAAGAAACTGGGTAATAATAAGGCAAAAAAAGAAACAAAAAGAGTCTGTCCGATTTTTGTTTGTGTAATTTCACACATTCCCTTTTCACCGTCAACTTCGGATGACGTGCACATGTGGATTCCCTTTTATTCCGGGAGCAAAAGAGCTGACAGAGCTNAAAAGCGAGGGTTTTCTTATACATTTCGTTAACTTTACTTTGACTGCTCACCTTGGGCGGCAGGCCGTGTCGGGCGGCTAAGCTGTTGGGCACTACGTCCACGATTGTGGCCATATTTCCATCGCGAATCAGTCCCAGGCACTGGCCCTCTCGGTCACGTCGAATGGCATAGGCCCGGCCAAAAGGAATGCGGCGCAGCAACACTTCAACCTGCAAAAACAATGCAAATAAATATTACTTAAAGGGAAACCAAACCTATCGGATTTCCTATAGCACTTTGATACCCGGTACTCAATTTACAACTAAGCAAAAAAACAAGAAACTGGGTAATAATAAGGCAAAAAAGGAAACAAAAAGAGTCTGTCCGATTTTTTGGTTCTATATATTTTGTTTGTGTAATTTCACACATTCCCTTTTCACCGTCAACTTCGGATGACGTGCACATGTGGATTCCCTTTTATTCCGGGAGCGAAAGAGCTGACAGAGCTATGGGCTGCCCACCGCTGGTTTAAAGGAACCCATGAAAACATTTATTTAAAAACTTGCAAACAAGTGTGGGAATACCTGGTCCTCAGTGCACAAAAACCTCAAGATTCTTACCAATATAGATTTCAAGCTATCTTAGATCTTATCAAAACCGGATGAGTTTTAACCAACCATAATAAGAATGTCCTCCCTTGTAATCTAGTTAGGTAAATTTACTCACAAACAGCGTATTCGTGTTCCTGATGATCTTGTTGGCCTCCGCCGCACTGCTGATGTTCACGCCTGCAATGGTCAGCACCTGATCGCCTATGTGGAGGGCATTGTATAGCACCGGATGCTCTTTCTGTTTCCAGCCAGCAACCCTGCAAAAAACCAGCAATTGCAAACACTTTACAAACAAAGAGTAGATGCTCAAACTCACCAAACCCCTCCGAAAGCGTCCACCCAGGCGATGGAGCCCACGCAGTCCTTGCGCCGCAGATTCAGCCGCACTCCGCCCGGGTGCATGATCTCCCGGCGCAGCTGCATCACCTGCTGCTCCCGCAGAGTCAGGCGCTTGTTGGGCGACTGCTGCTGCTGTTGCTGAACGGAATTGGAGACAGTTGTGTTGCCTGCCGAGGGCGCTCCCTGCGGAGGCGCTTGCATGCGAAAGGCAGCGCTTCGCGAAGGCGTGAACTCGTTATTGTTGGCATTGCGCTGGCTGCCCGATTCCCGGGGCATTCGCTGGAGCGGCGCCTGGGCATCCGAGGTGGACGAGCTGCGCCGGCGCTGCTCCTGCTGCTCACTGGTGGTTATCCTTTGCACGGGCGCCGCCTGCGTGGCATTGGACGAACTGGCCGGCTGCTGGTGCTCGATATTGTTGTTGGTAGCACTGCTGGACTTCTGGGACGATGCTGTCTTTGTTTTCAGCGGCGAATTCAGGAGCTTTAGGTAGTGGAAGTCCCTCCGACTGGGTCGCGAGCTGATCACCAGTTCGGTGAGGCCCCGCGTCAACTGTGGAGCTGTGCGTCGTGGGGGATTTTGGGTCACTGGCTGGACCACGGCTGCTGCTTGCGGGGAAGCCAAGCGGCGACGCGCCAGAGCCGGACTCCCATTGGCAGTGGCTTGAGGAGCTCTCGTGGGACTAGCGCTGCTGTTGTTGCTGACGGTGATGGGAATGCTGGACGAGAGGAAGACCTTCTCGTAGTGCACATTGCCGCTGATGATGGCCGAGTCACTGCCCTGCGAGTTGACGCTGATGTTCGTGATGCCCGACGTGTTGGCACTGAGTATGATCTTCTTGCTCAGCTTGGGAGTCTGCGGCTTGGCCACAGAAGCGGAAACGGAGGCTGAGGTGGAGGTGGAGGGCGAGGGCGCCGCCGGGTAGCAGGTTCCATAAACCGCCACCGTGGTGGCCTCCCCCTCGCCCAAGACCTTGACTTTGGTGGTGGAAGAACTAGGCTGCTTGACGGGCGTTATGTAGGCATTGCTGCTGCTGCTGCCCACTTGGATGGTGCTGGTGCTGTTACTGGTGCTGGTGCTGTTGCCGCTGCTACTGCTGCTGGACTGGACACTGGACGGAATGATTTGTACATTGCTTTTATACTCCTGATGCGCCTGCGACTTGGGCTGCTTGCCACTCGTCTTGGTTTTCACCTCCGGAAAGCGAAAGACCTCGGCGGACGAGGTGTTCTTGGGCGGCAGTTCGGGCGGCTGTTCCTGATCCTGGTTCGACACCTGAATGATTGTTACGTTGTCCTGAGGTTCCTCGCTCTTCTTGGGCGCCTGCGATTCAATGGGTTTTCGCGGCGGCGGCAGTCTCTTGGATTTGTCAGCCGCTCCGGCGGACATCGATCGCGATGTTTGCGGTCTGAAATTGAAATATATTCCCACCATTAGGAGGTTACAGAACTAGCAGTTTGGGCTACCCTAGTAGCCGTAGTTTTGCGTGCCAGATAATTCATACAAGGCCCCCAAATCATGGCCCACGAATGCGTAGATCTCGAAGGCGAACTGGACGATCTGTTCGTCGAGGAGGTGGTCAACATGGTAAACTTGGTGGGCACGCTGCCCAAAAAGTACGAGATCATGCCCATCTGCACGCTCTGGCTGAATGTCTTCCAGCTGGCCACGCCCAAGGAGCGATTCGCCCGCAACTACATGCTCCTGCTCATGCACAGGCAGCTGAATGAACGGCAGACCGTGGGCTTTCCCTTCACGGACCCCAACTGCCTGGACCAGGATCTGAATAGCCTGCAGGAGATGATGGGCCGATTGGAGGTGCAGGGCGAGCCCTTGGAGTCTGAGTTTGAGTTTAAATCCCTGGAGGATCAGATGACCCTAAACCTGGCATCCTGCGGGAGCTTGGAGGAGGAGAAGCAAACGTTAATCGAGGCAAATGCCGATCTATCCCTCGAGCTGAAGACGCTTCAGAAGGGCTGCAAGGAGTTGGAAATAAAATTCAAGGACAGAGAGGCATCCTTTCAGAGGCTAACCGAGCGAATGGAGGCCTTGGAGAAGGACATCCGCGAATCGAGGCGAATCTACAGCACTTCTGCCCTGAAAGCGCTGAAGCAAATGTGCTACTCCAATCCGACGGCCACGGAAACGTTCTTCACCACCATGTTCCATCCCCTGTGCCGGACCGAGGCGGACTTCAAGCAGATCCAGGGCATGAATATGCTCTTCAAGGGCTTGTTCAGGGACCACATGCGCGTGCATGTGAAGGAGTCCAGGGCTCTCATCGTGTCGCAAGCCGGCGAGCGGTACGACAAGCTGCACCAGAACGTGAGCAAGCGCTACAAGAAGGTGATCGCCATGAAGCTGGACGCCCAGCAGAAAGAGTTGGCCTTGAGTGCCATCAACTGCGTGACCACCTTGCGCAAGCTCTTCCTAAATACTTTCACCGGCAGCAGTGCCACCAAAAAGGACGTCTGCCGGTTTCTGCAGCAAACGCTCGATCAGTTGGAGGCGAATATGTAGTAGGCGCGGGAGGGATTACCTGGGAATCAGACGTTCGCACTGCAGCATGTGCTCCAAATTGAGGATTTGATCTGGAATTTGAACATGAAGTATATATTTTGTTAGTTATGAAACAGAGATTTGGTTCCGGCCACAGATTGCAGTAGTTTCTAGGGAATTTAATTGTTTCTGTAATTTTTTAATCACATAAAGCTAATGCGTTTACCCTGATTTGTTTTATTATTTTGTAACATTATTTTTCAGGGGGAATTGTCATTGGTTTTTTATGATTTTAATCGTTTAGCATGGCTTTGTTTTGTGCAAAGCATCATAGTTATAAAGGGTATACAGAGGTGGGTCTATAAAGGTTGGTAATTTGATTGATTTCATAACGCAAAACTGGGGAGTCTATCCTTATTTGTAACATTTATTTTTGGGAGGTATTGTCATTGGTTTATAATGATAGTATTGGATTATCATATTTGTTAAAAACAAAGATACATTGTTAAGATTTGAGGAATTGATGAGACGATCCAAGAAATTGTTCAAGATAATAGTACTATCGGTGGCATGTAACATTGAAATCATGGTAACACCAAACTTGGAAGTCTTTCCTTATTAGAACCATGAATATTTTGGAAAGATTATCATTCTTTTAGCAATATAGTAACAAAGGGTATAAAGAGTAGTTGCTATAAAAGTAGTGATTTCGATGGTTTTTATAAGGATTTAAGCACACAAAACTAGGGAGTCTTTCCCGATTTGTTACATCAAAATTAAGGAGGTAGTCATGGGTTTTACATGATTGTAGTGCTTCAGTAATGGCTTTTGGTTAGGGTAAAAGAGCATAGTTTTTAGGATTTTCAAGAAAGTTTTCAAGCCCTATAAAAAGGGACATATTTGAGGTTATGATCTAATGGATTCTTCAAGAAAATAGTGCTATCTGTGGCATGTAAGGAGCGTAATCTCACCTGCAGAGGCACGTTGAGCCGTGGCCGCCACCACATCCACCCGCACTCCGTTCTCGGTGAGCACACAGGCTTTCCGCAGCAGCGGCGACAGGAACTCATCGTCGGAGAGATTCAAATCCGTGTCATTGGAGGGCGCTGGTTCCCCCGCAGCTGCTCCCTCTGCCGTAGACTCCAAATCATGACCAGAGGGAGCCACTGCCTCGCTGATCTGCTCGCTGTAGGTACTGATCGGATCGGAGAGCATGTTGAGCAGGTGCTGGGTGAGAGTATTGGACATGGCAGCGGCAGCGGGAGCGGGAGCTGGGACAGGAGCAGGAGCAGGAACCGGAGCTTGGGCCGTGCTGGAGGATTGAGCTGTTGGAGGAGCTGCTTGCGGGGGAGCAGGACTGGAGGGCGGTTCCGGCAGAGAGGGCTGCAGGATCGGCTGATGACTGGGAGCCACAACACGCTCCACTCGCTCCACACCGGGCACCAGGGCGGCGGGAACGGGCGGGGGCGGCGGAAGCGGCGACGTGGGATCCCGCGTGGGCAGGAGCGGGGCGCGCACTTCAGGTAGCTTCGTGTAGAGATTCTCCCGCGGCGAGAGGATCTTCATCTCGCGCAGCTTCGAGCGCAGCGTCTCCACCCACTCTTGCATAATCTCCCTGCGAACGAGGAGAGCGAAAGTGAACGTCAGCGGCGAAAAAACGAAGCTCCACCTGCCACACTTTAATTGCCATTGCGTGCGAAACTCTTTGCTTCACAAGAAGTGATTACCCAGTCTCACAATACATTCAAAATTAAAGTCTTTGTAGATCACGGAAAGTGTAAGCTAGTTTCGTGTAAAAATTAAACATTGACCAACGGCTAAGGCTGAATTTAATGCTCACAAACTAAGTGGAGACTCTAGAAAATCGGCTTATATAGTAAGCCTAGAAAACGAAAACTGGTTTCACTATTTTCATACCAGTTCAAAAAGACTATAAAGATGTGGATATGATTGATTAAACATTTGCATTGCAGTCAAATCACTAAATTCTAGATAATATTTAACCGATTTGACAAAAATATATGCCATTTTAGAGGGAAATTATAGAATTTTTTCATAAATTTTGTATATAGAAATTTGGCAAAAATTCAATATAAACAATGAAGAATTAATTTAGAGCTAGGAATGGTAACTAAAAATATAGGAAATGTAATTGATATTTAGGCTGAGATAAAGTTTTGAAGATAATTATAGAAAATAATAATATAATAGATAAAAGTGCTGCATATGAGGTATAAAAACCTTCCTTGAAGGTTGAATAATTTATAATTTATAAAAAGCAAAGTAACAATAATAAATTAAAATAAAATAATACAAGAATAGATGCAAAATTAGGCCTGGCCTTCACTTTTAGTGCTTGAATTTGGTTGGCAATAGTTATACTAACATGGCACGTAATTAACTAAGGAAACCAATTAAAAAAAATTTCAAGGAGCAAAAATGGTGCGGAAATTTCAGCAAAAGTTTTTAAATTTCTGTGCAAACTTAGCTAAGAAAACCAAGCACAAAATTCCACAAAAGGCGAGTTTCAGGGGTCACAAAGTGTGCTGGATTAATGGTAAATTAAAGGTAAAAATAGTTGCACAAGAGGAATACATCGAATTTCTTCTTAATTCACCGCAACTCTTAATCAGTTGAAGGTTACAAAAGCCAAGCTAAAATTTTTAAGAGATTGGCTTAGAAAACCAAACAGAAAATGACACAAAATCGCAGTTTCAAGGCCCACAAAGTGTGCTGAATGATCAGCTTAGGATTACAAAATGCAGTGAAAACAGCCAAGAAAACCCAGCACAAAATGCCACAAAAAGCGAGAAAAAAAGTGTGCTGGAAGAGAACTTTAATCCAAATTGAAGTTACAAATAGTTGCACATCAGGGATAACACAATTTCTTTAATAAATCACTGCAACTTGTTAATCAGCGGAAGTTTTCAAGAGACTAGCTAAGAAAACCAAGCAGAAAATGACACAAAATCGCAGTTTCAAGGCACAAAAAGCCCTGACAAGCGCGTGGCAAGCCACAAAGGGGGTTCCCCGCGAGCGAGACTCACCAGGAGACGGCGTGGAAGCGGAGCACCTCGTTGCTGAGCGTCACGACGAACTCGAACTCGTGCGAGTTGGGGATGAGGGCGTGCGAGATGTGCAGCGTCTCCCGCAGCGACACCGCCCACTCTGGCAGATGGGCGGCCGCCTGGCGGGGCTCCGCATAGCCCTCCAGCAGGGCCTCGGTGTCGTCATGGACGCAGAAAACCACCCAGCTGCACTCCGATTTCTAGGGGGGAAGGAAGTGAATTACAAGACCCAAGTTAGGGGGTTTTTCTTGCTAGGTATGTGTAAGTATTTCTTGCAACTTGCCTTCGGGCCCACGGTGAGGCGCTTGCCGTCGGCGGTGAGGCGCTTGAGCCATGTGTTCTTGTGGATTTCCCGGAACTGGGCACCTGAGCCCACCACCCCCCCCGAGGCTCCTGGTGCGGCACCCAGGGGCGGGGGCGGGGGGGCGGCCGTTGCCAGGACAGGTGCAGGAGCGGCCGAGGTTGCAGGTGCTGCTGTTGCTGCCGCCGCAGCCATTGGCCCGCTTGCGCTTCAGTTTGGGTGCGTGCCTGCTTTAGGGTTTCCTTCGCCTTCGCCTGCGCCTCGTTCACGCATTTCTTTTGCCTCTTTCGACGCGAAATTGGCAGCCTTTCTCACGGGCAACGACAACAAGAAAACAACGAACCGATAAACTAGGACGCCATGTTTGCCATCGGATATGCTATCGAGTGCGCGAGTCAGTGCTGGCAACTGCCGTTGAGCGGTTATCGGAGTTAACCGAGTTGCGCCCAACTATCGAGTAATCGACAAGGTAACTGGGGTGATTAATTTCGAAATATCTGTGGTCAAAACTTTAAAATCGAGGGGTTTAAAGAAACAATTCAACAGATGCTACCTAAAATATAACATTTATATAACTGGTAATTAAATAATCTTACTAGTTTCATTGTAAATACTATTGCTATTAAGGCAACAGCTAATATGGAAATATTAAAACTATATTTAAAATATAAACATTTAACTAATCATTCCCTAATGGCAACATAGTATGCTAAAAATATAGAAGAAAGTCATAATTAAATAAAAAAATTACAAAATCAGGTAATTTTTAAATATTTGCATGATTAAATTATTCCTCATTTCTCTATTATTTATATTTACATTTAATTTAAATGTACTGTGCCAATTTATATCTCAAAACGTGATATTAAAACAAATAGAATATAAACACGCTAAAATTGCAGATGTTGCAATGAATTCACCATGAATACTTATGGTAATTATTTAACATGGTAATGGATCTAAAAAATTATAGCCAGTTTTGATGTTTACCCCTTCCTTGGTTAGTAACAAACCCACAATCATTTATGCTATAATACTTCTTTTTATTGAGATTTTTAAAATCATTTTTTGATATTTTTTTGCTTGGGCTTTTTGTATCTTTATATCACACATAACGTAAGTAATGTAGTAGATCTTTTAATGCTGTCTTAAGTCACTAAATCTAAGCTGAATGAAAAATTGTTAATTATCTACATGCCAAAAGCAAATCAAACAATGTTAACAGAGTCGATGCAAATGATCTTTGTGCATTTGCATTTCGATGCAAACGTTCTACACACAGGAATTTGTCAGCTTAAAATTATAAAGGTCTCCTTTTTTTTTTGTATTGCATTTTCTCGTTTGCGGTTAACTCTAGGGTTTTTTTTTGTATTGTTTTATGATTACGCAGGTTTCTCGTATCAAGTTTTAACATTAGTATCTCAATTTTAGTACACACTAAATTACGTAAGGGTAAATTACAAATATTGCGAGAGTCAGAGGGGAAGGTAACAAGCGCTTCCTTGTAACTTAGGCTTTAAACGTACAACGAGTTAACAATGATGAAAAATCATAAAAAAAAACAATAGTATACGCATACGCTTTATGAACAACTTAAAACAAGTCTAGACAGTGGGCGGGCGGGGACACGATGCTCTAAATTAATTACAATTTTATACTACAATTAAAGTCTTTGCATATAGAATTTCAATTTAACGACATGACGGTTACAAATTCTGTTCGTTTCTTGGTTTTAACTTTAGTTTGTTTCTAACACAATCGAGTCTTGTTGTTGCATACAGTTTGCTTTAGCTGGAAATTGGCGTAGTTATATTATTTTATATGTTATGTTCTTTGTAGAGTTCTCTAGTTTAGTATGTTTGTAGTTTGGCTCCCTTTGCAGAGGGGTTGCAGAGTTTTGTCGCGTGTAAAAAGTCATTTGTTTTCGTTTTGTACGTTGTTACCAAAGTTTCACTAGCTAGCTTCAGCAAGCGCCTGCGTCTGCGTACTGTAACGTTTTTTTGGGGAAACACATATTTCCCATTTTTCCGCGTGTTTAACTCTAATTACATGTACGCGGCATAGTTGGTAATTGTTCTCTCTTGTTTCCTCGTTATTTGTCTGTTCTTAGGCTGGTGTGTAGGTTTCATACGTTTTCTAACTTTTTTTCTGTATTTTCTCTATGATTTTGTTATTTTTTTTATAATGATTTGTAAAAATATGATTCGTTTGCATTTCGGTCGCCAGCATTTTGGAGTTGCATCCATTTCGATTCAGTTTGTTTTTGCGTTGCGCCTAATATCCAGAATGGGCTTGATCTCTCCAAATTCCTTAGCTGCTTGCTCAACATGGTCAGGACGTCGATCTCAACTCAATCTCATCGGCGAGATCGATCTTGTGTATTTTCGTTGGAATTGCGCGAATGAGGTTCACATGTCATGGGGGTGGGAGGGGGGTAGAATTTGCAATAGTTATCCTTTTACTCAATGTGGGGGCGGGTGGGGGGCAAGCATGAGCTGGCTTTACGATGCAGGGAAATCCAATATGTGACTACGCGGAATAAACTCGTCGGCCATCGGGTTCAGAACAGACTTTTCCACATTACACTGGCTCTTGGGCAGTGCGGAAAGTGCCGTGTTCCGCTCTTCCGTTCTGTCAAATATACATGGATATATAGAATATATTGATTTGCTTATTATTTTTGGGGGGGTTCACACTCACTTGGCCTTCTCCCACTCATTGATCTGCTCTTCCAGCTCGTCCTCGATCATTGCCTCGAAGCACTCTTGCATTATCTCCTCCTCCTCCAGTCGTTGCAGTTCCTATATCCGTATGAAATTACAAATTAGAGCATCTCTTTTGGGAATGCTTAGGGTTATATTGGGTCTTACATTCTTATCAAACTCTTCCTCGTTCTCCATCCACATGTATTCGGAGAAATCTGGCTCATCGTCGAAGTCTGAAAGCGACTCATCATCGTCCACCACGTAAATTATTTGATCGGTCCAATCCACAGATGGCACTTTTAACAACATGATAATTGCTGCTGCAAAATCCAACATATATAGTTAGTTAGTAAATTTACTAGAAAACGAGTGGTGTGTGGTAAAAGAATTGAATGCGCACCCAATACTAAAAGTGGATCGCTTTGTTGGGTTCGTCGAGTCGTGATTTGGAGGAAATATAAAATTAATTCCTTTAAAAATTGTCCTTTATTCATGATGAGTTAAAACTTGGTGAACCTTTTGAAATTGAAATACATTCTATTTGAATTTGGATGACAAGCTGTTCCAGAATTACTAAGATCTATTGTAACCCCTGAAAAAGATTTCTTCAAGATTACTACCTCTTAAAGCTGAGTACTGAAATATTCCCTAACCAAGTTCTACTGCAATGGCTTTTTATTTATTCTACCGGCGAAAAAGTCGGCCAGTTGCGTTGCTCTAAAAAAAAAAAACATATTCCAGAATTACTAAGTTCTAATGTAACCCCTGAAAAACATATCTTCAAGAGGTAGCAAAATAAAGCAGAGTTCTGGAGTAATTCCTAGCAAAGTTCTACTGTATGTAAATGGGTTCTTATTTATTCTACCGGCGAAAAAGCCGACCAGTTGCGTTGTTCTAAAAAACCGGTTTTTGCCGTCAATAACATGAGATAAACAAAACAGAAATCGCCGCACACACTGCCATCTTACTTCACACTTGCATACCTGGGCCATTTGTTTATATAAAAATAAACGAACTAAACATTTTCTCTTTTCTTTTTGCGCAACCAGCGTTATTTTTTTGTATTTTCATTTATGTTTATGTGTGTCGGTTTCTGTTTATGCCAGCGGTGTGTCTATTTTTTGCGTTGTGGCCGCGGCACACAAAATTTGTTGAAAACAAAGTGACTCAGCTCAAAGTGCAGGAGCGCAAAGAGACCCACACTTGTCGCATATACAACTTGGCCCCTCTATACAACATACATTTGTACATACTCGCATATGCATATACGAATCGATTTGAACTCTCGACGATTGGCGGTGTATCAGTGCTTTTTCGTATCAAGTCACTTATTAAACATTTTTTGGCGTGTAGAAACGTTATCAAACAAACGGGCAGACGTGTGAAATAATACAATTTGTTTATGCAAAGACGCAATAAGCTGGCGGTGGCTTCGGCGCTAATAACACGCCCGAAACTGTGTGGGCGTTGCACGGTGCGTATACGCGATGTCTGGCAGGTACTCTCCGCCATTTACGCCTTATTATTCCGTCCTAATCTATCACAAGTTTGTTTGTTCCCCCTCAATTAATAGACTTTTAGTGGGTGCTTGTCTTTATTGACCTCTCGGCTTTGTTTACCCTTTACAATGTCTGATTTGAATTGTTTACAAGCCTCTAAGGTTTATCTTTACCACTGGCGTTTGTTTTGGTTCTTGGGGCAACTTGTTGCTGCTAATCGCCCCCTAAACTCTATCTCGCTCATTATCAAGTAGTGGAAATTTTTATTTATGCTGCTTTGTTTACCTATTTATTTATAGGCATCAGCTGGCTTTTATCAGGGCAAGTGCTGCCATTTTTTAAATGAAATTGCGAAAATTAAAACGTATTTGCTCGGCGAATTTCGTGCATGCATTAAGCGGAATAATATGCATAAAGCACAAAGGAGGCAAACACTCGGTACTCGCAGGCACTAATGTATGTGCATATACATCACGTATGTATATAGTATGGGTACTATAAATATGTATAGCCCAACACACGCACGTAGGCAAATTGAATGAACCTCCCTCAACCCAGAAACACAACAATAACATTGATAATAACACAAAACGCGTCGCGACCTCAAGGTAACAAGTGTTTTAAACACTCGACGGGGCACGAATACGACGAGTATTTAGCGTCCTCGGTGGACAGAAAACCTCTGCTGGCGGTCGGTCAATGATCTAGAATCTGAATACAATATAGTAACTTACAAATGATATTGAAATTTGATAGGCATTGGGCCACAATTGCAACTGACGAATTTCTCATGATTTTGAAATAAATATAAATTTGCAAGGAACGAGCCAAAAAATATGAATAGACGTAATTTACAAATAAACTTGAAACAGATAATTTTATGGAAATATTACAATCGGATAAAAAATAGTGTGGGATATATACATGTGCCGGAATTTCAAAGTGTGTGTTGTTCTAATTTTCGGATCTGTTTGACACTAAAGTCAATTCTACTTGGCAAACACATGGAATACGATCGACATTTGAAAAGTTTACCACAGCTCACTTTTTCCCTACACATTATTTGCGTGTAATACTCTTTATTATTTCAGTGTTTCCCTTTTTTTTTAAGGTTCAAGTATAAATAAATCAGTTTTAGAGCCATAAGAATTGGTTCTCTTTAAAGTTACTTTTTATAAAGTTGCAATAGCGATGTAATTTTCGATATATTATTTAGCATCCCTGTTGCTGTTTCCTCGATTGCAAATTTACCGTTAATTCTGTTCAAGAACTAAGAAAATTAAAGTAAAACCCTTATTTTGGGATGAAAAATGTTCAAAAATCAGTTCTAGAGCCCAAAGTTGAATAGCTTGTCATTGAATTTACTTCGATCCAAGTGGAAATGACAAATTTTTTTCTTTTCGATATATTCTGGAGATCTTTTCGATACCCGTACAGCATCCCTGTGGCTATTGGCGTGCCCGCTGCTGTCTGCGGGACAGCACTTTGTTTGGTTGTTTGGCGTTTATTGATTTGTCAAGAAGCGGTTTCGGTTCGTTTTCACGTCGGTTGCGAGTGAGTTAAGAGCCAAGAGCAAGTGCGGGCCAAGTGCTTGGGGCGGAAGTCAAAAGGCGAGTGAGTGCGAAGCAGGAAGCTTGGCGCGGCTTCTGACTTCCGCCTTTCGCGCTCTTATTCCGCCTCATCTCCTCTTCTAGGCGCCCCCTCCCCCCCCATCGGAAAATTATCGGCAATTTTGTGCGATTCTTTCGATCGCTTTACTCACTTCTAAATCCGTCAAGAAGCTTCTCCGACTCTCCCGTAAACGTCTATTCCTTTTTTTGTTTGCTATATGTAATCGTCGTTTATTTTGGAGCCCCTGCCTCTGAGGTGTTGTTGTTGCTGCAGCTGCTGTTAGTTTGTTGTTGAAAGGTGCTCTTTTTTTTTGGTTTTGTTTTCACTGAGAATTTAGCGTCGCAAAAGGAGGGGGAATTATTGAAGGAAAGCACAGGCAATTTGGAACGGCATTCAGATTAGCGTCGAATCCACACTGAGAATTTTGATACAAGTATTGCGAAAAATATTCGAGTAAGTGCTGTGTGCGGATACACGTCCGTGAACGTCAAGCAAACGAATTGAATTGAAATTTTAATGATTTATAAAGCAAATAGAGATGCCAAAAAAATACTTCAACCCAGGCAGATATCGATAGTGCAGGCGACTATTGTCCATCGATAAGTGCCCCGTATTCAAGTATGTTTTTGCCAATTTAAAACAGCTTTCCCTTTCTTTTGTGTTTAAGTTGGATTTTAAGTCGAAATTGTCAGATTGGGGGAAAATATTGCCTGCTGTTTACGTTTTTCATGAGTTGGTATTTTCTAGTAGAAAATATCGATAGCTTCGGGTTTTCCTGGATATGCGCGCGTGATTCGGCACGCAAGATAATATAAACAAATTTAAATGACTTAGAATTAGTTACTCTTTAACAATATCTCTGCACAATCAAACTCACATTTGAATTTTATTTAAGAATATGTTTATTCGACTTGACCCATCACTAACTCTTGAGCGTTGCTCTTGGGCGGGCTTTTTAAAAACATAATACAGTAAAAAATTAGAACAAGACTAACAATTATTCTTGGTTTCCTTTGAGCTAGGGGGTTCTGTGCTGCTTCTTGGATCCCAAGGCTGCAGATGGGTACTGCTGCCCAAGCCAAACACCAACATGGCCAGAACATTAAACGCAATCAGAGTCATCAGCACCTGATCCCATTCGGATTTACTGCCCTGTGGAAAGGTATTTAAGAATAAATAAGCTTGAAAACCTTTTTGGAGCAGTCTTACCGTATCCACCAGGGAGGCAACAAGATGCGGAGCCAGGAAACCAGACAGATGAGCCATTCCATTGGACACCCCGGAAATTAACCCCGCAAAAGAGGGCGCAAAATAAAGCAATGTCGGCCAATAAACACTGAATCCCATGTCCGAAGCAGCCATTAATAAGGCCAGCATCAGCAGGACCAGAATCCTGTACCGGCAATCAACCAGGACGATGACAACGATGGACGAGATGGCCACAAAGCTACCTGTTACAAAAAAGGATTTTGGCTTAGGGTGCTCTCAATATGATTCCTAGATCTTACAGGAGACGTAGAGTACTTTTCGTATCCAGTTTTGCTGCAAGCCCATGCGTCTCTCCAGGTAGCTGCTCCCCAGAATGCAAATCACCTTGGAGCAGCAGGCCCCCAGAAACGGCACCGACGAAAAGAAGCCAATTACGTGCAAATCAAACTCCAAGGACTCACGTATGATACGCGGCATCAGCAAGGCCAACACCAAATAGGTGTAAGTGTGGCACATGTGGGTCAGCATGAAGGCATAGGCCGGCACAGAGGTCAACAATCTGCTCCAGGGAACGCTCAGCGCCTGCAGGGGAAGCAAACATATAACTTTTGAATTTAACAATCCAAGCCAGGAACCTGCTGCGATTTTCCCAAGCATCCTTGCTGCAGGTAGGCCAGTTCCGTTTCCGAGATTCGCGGGTGCTGCTCCAAGGAATCGTAGATGAGCCACCAGCAGGCGATGCCAAAGGTCAGGGTGGCAGCTCCCACCACATAAAAGGGCAGCTCCCAGGTGAACTCGCTGAGGAAACCGGACAGGGGATAAATCACCATCGAGCCCAAAAGGAGGCCACTGTAGGCAAAGGATATCAAGGCTGTTCTCTCCGTGGGATGCGCCCAGGTGACGAAAAGCTTGTACATGACCGGATTGCCGCCACCCTTAAAAGACAGAAACATGTTAAACCAGGATGGCAAAGGGATGCATCGAGTTTTTAAGCCCACCGCCAGGATGCCGCAGGCCACCAGATTCACGGCTGCAGCCTCGAAACTGTAGTGGGCCATGGTCGGCAGGAGGATGTAGACCAGGGCCACGCAAATGTGCGAAAGGATAAACAGGCGCTTGCTGCTGCACCGATCCGCCAGGTGTCCCGAGAGGAAGATGGAAACCACGTAGCCGTAGTAGTAGATGCCCGGGAAGGTCAGCTGCTGGCTGCGGGTCCACGGCAGGTCGCCGGTCTAAATGATTTTCATTTTAAATAATCTTTTAAATCAGCAAATTTGTCTTTCCTAAAAGGACATTGCTATTTCCCTATCAACAACCGCTTACATTGTGTCCAACAAAAAGATACAACAAAATGTTATAATATATTTAATTAAAAAGGCACAAACTTTTGTTAATGAAAAGCGTAGATAAATTGTCAAAGTTATAGCAATAGCTATGACCTTTTAGATTTGAAAGCTTAAAAGTTGCAACTCCTTTGCATATTGACTACTTAGTCATTTTAGGTGCTAAATAATTCGACACGTAATACGCCTTTTTTACTTATTGTGGTAATATTTTTCAACAATGTTTATTTTTGTTTGTTAATATTTTGTTTTGTTATTCGCTTTGGAAACTTTTCAATAATCCAATTTCACAGATTCACCTTCCCCTTGCAATCTGGAAGTTTTACTCAATTTCATTCCGAGAATTTGTAAATATTGTTTCAGACAGTTTGTGGATATAAATTTGTAAGTAAAGGCACTAAACGCTTAATACTTTATAATCAAACCGGCTGTGTAAATTCCATAATCGATCATTTTCGTCCCTGATTCACCCTCCACATGCAATTAAAGGTATCTCAAAGTACTACACAATATCTAGTAATTTGTAAGTAAAAGCACACTCATGTCGTTTCCATTAAAAAGTTGAATTAAAGTTATCAAGAAGTATAACCCAAATTTTTGCCATGACATATTGTATACATTTTTTCCCAAACAGTTTATTGTTATTAATTTATCGCTTTCCTGTCAAACTGACAATGTTCACTCCAATTTTGATGGTTTGTTTTTATCCCCGACCCACTGAATCCACTTGCCTGGGTCGCTGGGATGGCTGAGCCGAAAGCCGTGACCCGGAGGCCACCGCATCGTCCGGGTTCCGTGACATTTCCCTGCCCCACCTGCTGGGCCAATTTGAAAGCGGGGTCCAGTTGGTCCTCCGGCCGGGTCATGACCATCTTGAGGATGACCATGCCGAGCATGTTGCGCATGGCGGCGTGCAGGCAGCAGCTGGCGAAGGCGCAGAGGGCATAGGTCAAGCGCACCGAGCTCAGCAAACTGTGGCCCGAGGGGCCCGACTGCGAGAGGCGTGGCAGGGTCCACGACTTGCTGGCCATGGTTTCTCACATTTAGTTTGGATTAATTTCGCACAAAACACCGGACAACAGAAACATGAAACTAATAATCCGCAGGTGACCCGGGCTAATGAGCGACTGACTTGGAACGCGACTAGAAACTTTGGTCGGTCGGTCGGCTGGGGATGCAACAAAGCGGAATTATTTGCAATTTGTCACGATCTGTCGGTCGTTCGGTTTATCGCCAAAGCCCTCGCCCCAAAAATGTGGAGATTTTATCAGGCAACTGTAAAACTAGACAGCCAACACATGTTCGTTTCAAAACTCACGATAAGAAATCAAGAGGTCTAAACATGTTAAAGTTTTCTGCTATTTTAGTCTTACAGCAAAGCTCAGATGAGATCAACAGATGTGATGGATGGACCATTAGTTAAAATAACTCCCAGTTAAATCATATAAATGAGCGCAAGGCGTGTTAATATTCCAAGCGATTTTCGCACGTGATTTATTCAACTTAAATGGAATGGAGGAGATATTCGAGGCACTTTTTGCGAAACGTTCTAATCTATAGGAATGCGAAATGGCATTTTATGCAATTTTGCAATGCAGCTTTTATTTCACAGCTAAGCTGGAACAAAGAATATGTAACCGTTAAATTTGTATTACGTTTTGAAGAATTCTTTTGGAATCTTTTTACAATAAAATTGAATTAAAAAATAAGTATTTAGAGGTCCCGATTATCAGAAATGTTGTGATTTCAGATATGTCGGTTTGAAAAAACAAATTATGTTGACGCAAAGAAGTTATTTTTAAATTTATTAGTTTGAAATATTAGTTTGAGTTTTATTGATATTGATATATAGTTTTAGTATTATGATGGGTAGTAACATAAACTTTGAAATAGTGCCTTTCCAGGTGTCCAAAGGGATGTCAAAAATTCTAGTAAAACATGAGATGTTACAATAGTACGGAATTATTTAGAAATACCTAGATATTTGAGATAGTGTAATCGCCTTTTTGTCTAATTAATATTAAGTTTGTTAGTAATAGCTACATATTTCATGATATAACTATTGTAAAATCCTTTTTTGTAGTCCGATATAGTTGAATAATACAAACTTTTTACCTGTAATAATTTCGTACCTCATACCAGTAATACCTGTAAAACTAAGAGGATTTATTTATTTAGAGATCTAAAGATAAATACTTTTATTTGCATTGGACATTGGGATGTAAACTGAAAGAGTTGCCAAACAAAGACTGAATTTTAAGACCCAATACAACCTGAAAATGAGGCATTAAATTCACTATATGCACGGGCTGTAATGAATAATTCCCTGTGGCATCATTTAATTAAGTAGACCTGCGGTCATCAAGGGCCAAGAACGGGGGGCAGGGATGTTAACCTTTTGACATTTACTAATCCCGGCAATTATTTCGCCGACTCATTTGAGGCCGGAACGGATTCCCCCGCTGACGGCACACTTCGGGCGGTTTGGCAAGTTAGCACACACGTGTAATGAGTGAAAATGGAAAATGGTATCGGGGGGCGCGAAGAACAAACAGAGTGAAAGCAATGCCGGGGTGTGCAAAAAAAGAGCAAGAAAAACCGAGGAAATAAATAAATGTAAACAGAGTGGGCGGGTGTGTGCGGCACGTCGGAAAAGGTTTTTCACGTTCCGATTTGTGCCATCAACTTGGATGGTGCGCCGAGAGGGGGAGGCGTGCGGCCGGGGGCAACCTCCCAAGGACCCGCAGAGTGCAGTCCAGTCAAAGTGCACGCTTTGACCGCCCTGACAGGCAATTGGCTTTCGCATGTCCGGTGTCAGTCCGGCTTTGCACAGAGCACGTATACTCGAAGAAACATTAATGGGTGGTAAACAAGTATATTCGGGGGTGTTTCAATACATTTTCTATACGATAGGTTTTTGATTTTATCACAATTAAATATATACCTTATATTATTATACATGTTTTTGTAGAAGCAATTGGTTTAACCGCTGCCGTGTAAAGTACAACTGGAATTACAAGGTTAGGTGGGAGGAAATTTAAATATTATAATGGAATGCAAATTTTCTAATTTGCCTGCGTAGCATACCTGCACGAACTAGGTATTTGTACTATATAACTACAACTAAAACCAGAATTTAAAGAGGTGACAGAAAAGAATATTCTTGAAAACCTCTGTTGAAAATATCTTACTTTGACTTTGTAAAATTTTCACTTGAAAACCTTCATATCACAGCGATAAAACATAGAAATTGTTAGGTGCTTGTTAAGTTATAGTTCACAGCGACATTAAATTATTACGTATATCCTAACTTGATAATCGAATTCAAAGTTATTTCGGTTTCTCAGGTAAACTTTATATAGCATCTTAAGATCTCAATCCTTAGCGGTTGCTTTCAAAATATTAGCTCTACCCTTTGACATTTTAATCGTGTGCCTGTCACTGGGTTTTCGTAACCCAAAGCGATATATATTTTGGGATTGACTGTGTTAATTTTACCCCCGCACCTGTATGCACCCGCTGGACAAATGCACTTTTGCTTATCTAAATGGAGGCATCGCCTCGCTTAGTCTCATGGCGGCGCGTTCTATTTTTCGCCTCGCCGGCACTATGTTTCGATTAAAATTTTGAATTTTTTATGAGTAACACATGTAAGTTGCTGTTGGCGTTGCCGGCTCCTCTGTTTTTCAAATGTTCTCTGTTGGCTCATATGGCATGCATATGGCCGGGAGTCGGAGGATGGGGCGCCCCAGGACGTTTTATATATTTACAGACTTTTTGATTGATTTTTTATTTATACCCCGCATATGTCAAGCCACAACTTCTTTTGGCCCTCTGGCTTGGCTTTTTTGTAGGTTTCACCTACAAAACAGTACACTATTTACCCGTGTTATTTGCTGTGAGCGCATATGTCGACATCGACTCTCGAGGGCAATGCATTGTTTGCATTTGCATAGCCAAACATGTTGCCACACAACACCGAATGCCACATGCCACATGCCACCATACCACATACCACATACCAAATACCGCATGCCACAGACTACGTGCTACTTGTGCTATTAGCCATATAGCGTTACCTTGTCCTGGTCGCGTGTCCTGGACAGCAAAACACTTTGTTATGGTGTCTAAAAATAGCCACCACAGCCGCCTGGGAGCGCACTTTTTTTCGCCGGGCCAACAGCATTTCGCACTCACTCCATTTGTCGTAAAAACAAATGTTGTTTGGCATGTGTACTACATGCAGGCATTTTCTAAAACTAAAAATGACAAAATTTAACGCCAAGCAGGGAACAAGAGTATTTTGGGAAGCCTACAGGCAAACCTCGCTAAGTGGGATAGAAAAGCATAGGAATTCAGATATATAGATGTATTTAATTCCCATTTATTTAGAGGATACATTCTAAAAATGGTATACCATATATGCATGTATTTTCAATTTATTAAGTGCACAATTTACCTTGAAATACATTCTTCCTTTTAAAAGTTTTTGGCTTAGTTAGAACTCTTAAAACATGGTTTTCAGAGACATATTCCAAATATATATTTTTAATTTATTTGGAGAACAATTTAAGTTGAAATACATTCCATATGTTGGTTTAGTTTTGGCTTAGTTAGAGCTCTAAAAGAGAGATATTTAGAGAGTTCTTGAAGTTAATATTTTTAAGATTTGAATGCAAGGTTTTTTAAAAATGTATTGTGGCAACTACTGGGTATGTAGACTTATAGCTTTGAGACCATCTTAAAGCTTCGCGAGTTCACTGGCAGAACCATATACATTCAATTAGAGCTCCTAAATAATTGATGGGTGGCACAATAGACTCTCCGAGTGGCAATTTGAGGCGGAGGCCTCGCCACTCAAGACTGTGACTTTGCACTGTTCCAGGTCATTACGGGCTCCTCCGATGGCCCCATTCGCCATCTGTTGTGCTGACGACCACTGACCACGACGTCAGCACGTAGGACATAAGAGTTGGTCCTTTTAGTCCCTTTGCTGCTTAAGTCATTATTCATAGTTTTATGCCAGCTGCGTGGGGAGCAATCGCAACAATTTCTATAACTGCACTATTAAGTTGAGTCCATGTGCAAGACCCGGGAAAACTTTACTCTTTATTTATTATTATCCTAGTTTTCGAGCTCAGTTTACTTGCTGTTTATGGGCCAAAGCTGGTTTGATCCTCGGCAACATTTGCTCCAATCAATACTCAAGAGTTTTGAAAGTATTAAGATTTAATTAATGTAAACTCGGATAGAGAACTACTTTGTTTATTTAGGAACCCTTTACCAATACCTAAATACAACCCATTAATTCCCACAATTGATTTAACTAATTAAATTTACCCTTTTTGTTTGAAAATCAAGATCCAAGCAATTAAAACTACATACGAGGCGCTGACATATGGTGCCCGAAAATAGCCCAGAGGGTCCTTGATGTTGTGCTTGGTTTCCGGCAGAATTTGATACTGCCATAAATTCATATACACCTCGCTGGATAATGCTAATGCTGTCCTGGCGAGTGGATTGCATTGCTGTGGTGTTTGTTTCGCCCAAGTTCTCTTTTTATTTTTTTGGTGGTCAAGCTTTTCCGTCAAATCCTTTCGCGTCCTGGCCAAGAGCGTGAGCGTGAGAGGGATGGCGAGCAAACAAAGCGAGGTCCGAAAACACGGAGGTTTCCTTTCAATTCCAATGCGGTCTCTTGACCCAATTTGCTCCGTGCTTCCTTAAATTTCGGACAGAGATTTATCGGGGTCGATGGTACAGTTTTGCATTCCATTTTGCGCAGAAAGCTCGCCAAAGGGCTTAAAAGTAATTTTCTATAATTCAGTTTTTGCTGGGTTTCCCCCCTCATTTGTATGCGTTGTTTTTTTAGCTGGCCCGGCTGAACTTTATGAGCCATCTAACAGTCCATGTCCATGTCCATGGCTTTCCTATGACATACTTACCCACCTGCACACACAAAACCCACCGAGTTTTATGTATAGTTCGTATAATATACTATATATTCACACTATCAGAGAACTAACGATGGTTGAAGGGCGGAAAATTGTTGCTCCGCCAGGCAGGTTAAAACACGGTTACAATTACATTTACCTTTAGAGTCCCGAAGACGTGAGTCGAATTTTCCCGCTGTCTCTCGCTTCGTGCAGGTACTCTCACGGTTTAACTACACTCGTCAAATTTATTGGGCCATTAACAAAAGCTGTCTTAAATTGGTGCTGAAATAGACTACATTTAAAGTCTATTCGATTTTGACTTACCCTAACTTCTAGAACTTCTAGAAATTTGAAGGAATATAATGAAAACATGGAGTCATAGATTTTATATGGTTTTATATGGTATATTTCCAAATAGAACAAAGCAACAATTGCATGGGAGAGTAAGTGGAAGGGCGCAAAAATTTAACCATATTACAAGAGCTTTCAAATTTATATGGTCACACAGGTGCCTGATGCGCTTTAGGGACCGTCAAGCTCGTAATATATTCCTTAAGTTTATAATGATTTATTTTTGATTTAGGGCTAAAAGAGTTATGGTAAGTTTATGGTCGCTTTTGCATGGTTTCAAAGGCTTCTTTGACGCTCTCCCTCAAAGTTGGGCTATCCTATTCGCTAAGAGTCCTGGTCGCTGTGCTTTTTTCGAGTGCACTCTCTCCTGTCCACCGTCTTGGTCCTGGTTGGGCCAGGACTCTCTGGCGCTTTCACTTTCGCTCCGCGGCGTGCACTCTTCGCCGGCTCTCCGCTCGCCTGGCAGTCGTAAACATGCTAGTCCTGCGGCCAAAGGACGCAGTAGCGGCCAGAAGCTCGCTACGCAAGGATCGAGCCGAGGAATCGTGAGTGTCCGGCGGACTCTTCGTGCGCGAACAAAACGCGGTGCGCGCAAAAATATGCAGTGATATTCGAAACGATTCCCCAACAATTAACTTGGCCAACAAGCCAAACAAAATAGGGCATTGTGAAACCCCCAATCCACCATCCACACATTTGAAGTGAGAAGTAAAGCCGGCTGAGAAAGCCATAATTCACAAGAAATTGACCATTAACCTCATTACATAATTTGTCATATTATTTTGTTGTTGAATGAGTATCGATTAAGAGTGAAGACTATATATATTATAGTAATAACGTGTTTTCCCCGACGGGTCATGGAGGTCATCACATGCGGCACGCCGACACTAAACGAATTTCAATCCATTATATGCATAACCACACCAAAATCACCAGCATACTAACATATATGGGATAGTAGTGGCAACAACACAGGCACTAATAGGGCGTCATTTATTACATCGAATCGAATGTGGAATCCATTCCGGGACCCATTCCCATTCCCATTCCCGTTCCCGTTCCCGGTCCCATTCCGCCCCCGATTATGGGTCCCGAATCCTGTCGCAGCCAACTAACGAGCCCCAATCGCATGTGTTCTTGAAATCCACTAATTTGGTTTGTTATTAGGTAGTATTATTTGTTGACTTCATTGTTGCATGCATTAGTTGATTAAAGATGTTAACTTGAGCCGACATTCCGCGGTGTGTGTGCGTGTTTTAAAGCCAGCAAACTAAAAATATATAATAAATGTGCAGAAAAGTGTTGTGTGAAGAAAAGCGTGAAAGCCTACACCTCTAATGAAGCAGGCCAGCAGCGGAGCAACCAATTGAGGGCCAAAATCAAAATAACCAAGGAAATGTGAGTAACCAAAAATCCCGGGCCGAGTCGATACGCGTCCTTGCACTTGTACTAAATAGCTTTGGGCATACGCGTACCTGTGCCTGTATCGGATGGGGGGGAATACTACTATAGAAATATATAAACGTAAAAACTTTGGGGTACGAGTACATAAGGGGTATGTTAGCGGACGGGCGGGCTATGAAGGCTGGAGGAAGGCTATGAAGGGCTATAATTTCTCTTGCACCTGTCGCTGCTCTTTTCACTTCATCGCGTGCGTGGCAAAGCATTTTTATAGCCACAAAATGTCCTTTTACGTTATGTCTCTGAATTAAAAGGGGGGCACAAAAAAACCAAAATCAAGCAAAACAACCAGCAGGGAAAGCTTACGCAGGATTCATTAATCTCGAGTTGAAATAATATCCCCCACTAATTGCTAAGTCCTTCCGAAAGGCTGCACAGATTAAGAGATTAGATAGGATTATCCGGCGGGCCGTGTTTAATTCCCCGGGGGGCCAAACCACTCACCTTGGCCATCAATTAACCCCTTTTACCTCGATTGCTTTTCACGTCTTCGATAAACAATTTCAAGGTCGTCCGCGGCGACACTTGGTGACGACGTTGTTACGCTATTTTTAACACATAATTCATATTGAATTATAAATACAATACGATTAGTAATTTACAAGCCGCGCACACGTATGCCCCCAGGAGGACATTGATGGGAATATCTGGATGGCTGAGGCGCAGGCCCAGTCCCCCCTGAAAAAAGGAAAAAATCAAACAAAATATATACCTTTACCTGTACCAGTGCCTGTACCTTTATCGTGTATTAGGAATTGGGAAGCACGCAGAGTGGTCTGACAGGAGGAACGCCCTCCAAAACTTTGTGTCTTTGGGTCACTGCAGTTGTCTGGTGGAAAGTGGAAAAATCGAAGGTCCAACTAAAAGTTCGATGGTCTAATGACATCAGGAATCACCCAAAGTTTCCCCCCTATCGATATAAGGAGTATTGTATTCCGGAGATCGTGCTTGGCTTTATTTTAAGCAAATGTGTTGCTTGTACCTTCATTTTGGCTGTTTTATGATTATCAGGAGTATTCTATGAAAAATATTCAATAAAATTGCTATCCCGATTTGTCATTTTATCGATTTAATTACCCGTAACTCGTATGCAACAGAAGCCTTTTAATATATTCGCCTTAACATGGCAGCTGTCAGTTGTCAAACCGTTGAAACAATTACCATGTTTAACTTCACTTTGGCTTGACACAGCATGATTCATAGATTATTGAATTTTGTGTATTTTTAATGGTCTATCTTTATCAAAAGGCAGCTAGCTACCTCAGCTTTATCAGCTCTCAAATTTAACTCTTTCGGCGGGGTTAACATTTTACTACAGCCATTAGATCGGCGGACAGGTGTGCAGACCCAGGTGTTAACGCTGATAACTTGCAGCACTTACTGATATCGAGGGCCCACAAAGTGGGTAATCACTGTGGCCCTGACAACCCAAACATTGCCAACTTCACCTCAACTCCCTTTCGAAATTCGAATGATTGGGATTATCTGGAAAAACCGCCTCCAATCGATTGCCACCGGAAAGTGCCACCGGTTAATCATCCTGTTCGTTGGTATGCGCATACTTTTATGGCCAAGCCGCAGATAAGATTAGGCGGAATCAGGCACTCTCGATATAGTTCAGATCCCCCGCCCAATGGCCAGTTGCCTTTTGGCCGCATTTGCCATCGGTTCGCGGGAATTTCTTCGGTCACCGGAAATGTCAAAGGCTCGCTTTTTTCAACTGACGCTCGGCGTCCTGTGTGTCGCGCTCCTCAATCCCCAAGGTAAAAGGTGAAAGGAGAAATCCAAAAGGTTCTCCGAATGCGGCGGCCCATTTCCGGTAATTGAATTAAAGTCGCGATTAATCGGGTGTGAGGCCATCGCCAAAGGGCAGCCCAAATTGGTGGACAAATATCAGCGGCCGGCAGTCATAACATTAAAGAAACCCGGGAGAGAGTAATTAATGCAAACGCAATCAAGGTCAAGTACTTTGCCCTATTGACCCCGGACGCCGCGTCTCTCGGCCCGCCAGTGGCCAGTAGCCAGTAGGCTGTCCAATGTCCTTGGACCGGCTTGAGAAATTGTTTTGTCGGCCACGGAAAATGGAAATTAAAGTGGCAAGCGTCGAGCGAATTTCACCTTTGCTATTGTTATTGTTATTGCTAATGCCTCCTGTTCCTGCCTGCCCGACTGCCTGCCTCAAAGCCCTCTGTTATCCTGCTCCGTTTTGCATGGAAATTTTTACGTTTTTCCCCGGCTTGTTTTTTTTTTTTTTTTAATTTTGCCGCAACCTCATCCGGAAGTCGTTGGCGTATACGTAATAAATTGCGGCCCCGGCACGTTGCGTGCCAGGATAAGTTTTGCAGCCGTCGCGACTGGCGAGGAATTCGCTGCCATTTACTGGCCACCAGGATGGTCCCTTCCTTCCTCTGTTCCTTCTTTATATAAGCTTAATAATAATCAGCCGGACAGGTAGATAAATGGGCGTGGCAGGGCCAAAGATGGACGAGGTTGCTCAATCAATTTCGAGTTTATTGGGAGCAAATTACAGCAGGAACCGAGGATTGTATCCAAATAAATTGATGCATTTTATACTTGCGTCTTGAAATACCTATGAATGCAATCCCTTTTGAAAATACCCATAAATGCAATCCCTTTTGAAAAAACTAAACAAATATTTAGTTGTAAAGATAGTTGTAAATTTGGGTTACCCCTTAGAAAAATTATTTCACTTTAAATAATGCATAAATATTGATGGGTTCTTTTCAGGGTAATATTCAAAACCATATTTATCAAGACAATCAATTCATTTGCAAACATTTAGTGGAACTATTTTATGTTTAAAGGGTTCAAAAGGTGTTACAGGGTATTTTGTATATTTATATATATCAGTTTACCATTCAAAACTAGAATGCCAACCCTGACCTTGAACTGTTTGCAAATACATCGCTTCGCCAGCCTAATTTGTTTAGTTGGCAAAGCATTTAAAGTAAAAATGTACGAGTCCCTTTGGGGGGATCTAAAAATTAATTGCGATTCCCTGGAAGCCACTAAAAATTATATTGTGGGAACTGGACCCGTACGGCCAATACCTCAATACAAGTGGCTCGGGCCCCGTAACTGGGTCGACACATTCGAGTGTGGACAGAGCCACCGGAACCCATTTCCCATTTACCGGACTTCGAACCCAATACCCCGGCACACCTCCATTTCCACACCTCCCAGGCGTAAATTTTTAACCAGCCAACTTGCGAGTGGGATTCTTACCACTCATGCGGGCTACCCCGATTGCTTTACCACCAAACGTCCCACATATTTAACCCCTGCAGGCTATACTACTTATAAGTTATAACATATATGATATTTGATTCATCAAGTTTGGAAATGTCGTTTGTTCCGGTTCTGATCACTATTTGGATCGACATTTGGTTTTTTAAATTTCGTATTCATGAAAGGTTTTTCAGTTCCTTGAAATCAGGGATAATGACATTCGGGTTCGATTCCCAAGAGATCTGATCTGTTAAATATTTTCTGGGAACCATTAGATTCCCGGCGATTTTGATTTCGATAACTGAGAGTGTTTTCGTTTCCCGATGTTCGACACCTGAGAGATCCGGTCTCTGGAAAATTGGTAACCGAACGTTTTGAGTTCTATACGCGATATATTTTCTGTTACAAAGTCTGTTATTATGTATTTTATTTTTGTATGTGTTCGGTTCGATGTCCAAGAGATCCACTTGCTTAAAATTTGTCTCGAAATCAGAGGTGTCCCAGAGGTTTTGGGTTTAATTACCGAGAGATCCATACTCTTGAGGAGGTTTTGGATTATTTTTTACTACAAATAAAGCCAGGGTATAGAAGCACCGACCTTCCCCGCTTGTTGTATGCCATTTGCTAGCCTTGTTGGGACACTTTTTGCAACATATTTTTTTTTTGCAGGCGACGGCGGCGCGTTGGCCGTATTTTGGCCATGTGAAAGCTCCGAGGACTGCACAGCTGACGGCTCGAGCTGCGACTTGGCGAGTGGTCAGTGCGAGTGCTCCACATTCGACGCGGTCTTCGCGGAGAACTTCACACAATGCCTGGCAACGTCGCTCATTGGTGAGAAGTGCGACGACAGCGTCCAGTGCAATCTTATGCCCACGGGAGCCAGTTGTAAAGCCGGGGTCTGCGATTGCGCCGATGGCCAAACCTATCTGCGCGGCAAGTGTCGTCCACTGAACGGACTCGGCGAGTCCTGCGATCAGGTAGGTCCTTCCAGTTCCCTCAGGTTGTAATTACTAACCATTTGCCTTGCCAGGACTTGGACTGCTACTTTGGCTACGACCGTGCATCTGTGAGCTGTCAGCAAAACGTTTGCGGCTGTGCCAATGGCTATTATAATAGATATGGAAACATCTGCCGTCGCAAATCAATGGGTGCGTCTGAAAAATGGGTTTTAAAAGGGTTAGGTTTGCGTTTGGGTTGATTAAAATTGAATTTTGGCAAAGCAGCCCAAGTTAAATTGAATAATACTTTTTACTTAGTACAAAAACCCAACCCTATTATCCGGTTTTTAGGATGTTTAGGACAGCTAAGATGTTTAAGTAATGCATAACGCATGTTTGCTACATTGTAATTGCCTTCTCAAGCTACAAAAACATTTAAAATTCTAAATAATTTGGAATATATTATATGGAAAAGCCACAGAACACGTGCCAACGTCTTCGAGATATACGTTAATTACTCATACGCAATGTTGGCTCAAAACCCTTGAACTGAGGATGCAAAACCTTTATGATAATAGTTTACCTTTCATTGAAAACAATATTCTTCCATAATTATACAAATGTCCAGGGGGATTATAAAATATTTTAGTTAAAAACGCTTACTTAGGTCTGCCAAGGAATTCCTCAAGAAAAGTTTAGTAATTTTTCGTAACCCCTTTTAGAAGAAAACGATGCCTGCGTCGTTAATGAGGACTGTGATGACCTGGGCGCCGGGGCCGAGTGCGTGGGCCTAGTATGCACCTATGTGGACGAGATTTCGACCACTCCCGGCTCCGGGGCCGAGGTCACCACCACCACCATCGAGGACGAGGACTGGACCACGACCACCGGGGAGGGGAACACCGAGACGACAGAGCAGCCGGCGGAGTCGGCGGAGAGTTTGTCCCTGCTATCTGCGGGTATCCTTGCTCGCCGCCAGCTAACCAAGGCCTTCGTGCACTCCCCCCCTCCGCCACCGCCCGCGCAAGCACCCACGCACAGCGATGCCTCCGCCCAGGTGTCCTTCGCCCCCCTGTCCCCGCTCTCCAACGGCGGCGACATGGAGCCCCTCATCTCGCCGCGCTCCCACGAGATCGCCGTGCAAACGAGCATCGAAAAGTACGAACTCAAGGACTTTACCCGCAGTCGCAGCGTGAAAAATGCCTCCACCACCACGACCGGGGGAGCGGGAGCCCACACAGCCACAGCATCCACGAGCACCAGCAGCCGGCGCACCTCGAGTCGGAACCGCAGCGTCTACAACAATCAGGGACAGGGACAGATACAGGGATACCGGCGCCGGCTGCCCGCCCTCTTCCGCTTCGATGACGAGGACATCAAGACCTACTCCACCCTGGGCTCCAGTCGGGAGGACGACGACGGCGATGACAAGAAGTGTGAGTACTTGAGTGATGTAGGTGGCTTGGGAGATAGACATTCTTTAGAAGGCCATATTCAGTGGCTATCTTCGTTAGATACAAAAATAACTAACTATAACATTTTATAGTTAGTTAAACAAGGTTAATTTTGGTTGTTTTATTATTTCGATAGTTAAAAAACAAATTAATTATTTCAGCTGCAAGTCAGTTAAGTTAATCAATATCACTTGAAATACAAGGAACTTTATAATAGATTCTTCAAAGTTCCTCTAAATTTTAGAGTCTAAAACCTCAAAGGATTGGCAAAAATAAGTAGATTCTTTCAAAGTTCTAAAACCTCTTTTAAAATCTGATCATTCAGTATTTTTTTTTTTGAAAATGTTGAAATATAAAAGGCCTTAGAGGGCGGAGCACAACTACAAGAAAGTATTCAAACGGAGTTAGACGTACAGCCAAATATGTAAAAAACAACAAATTTTACTTATAAAATATTATCATTTCCTTATAAGTAATTATAAAATCTTTTAGGCATCGTTAGGCATCGTATCCACAAACTAGTTTAGGATTTATTATGTGAATTACGAATTTTTAAGTAGCAAGTTTTTTTTACATTTCAACAAAAGTAGACGGTAAAGCTTTAACCGTAATTAATAAGAAATAAACGAGTTTATTTAATGGAATTTTAGTATTATAGAATTTAATAATTTTCTAAATTTTTAGATGGCAGCAGCTGCACGGACAATGGCAAGACCTGCACGGGACTACCCCATTCCATTTGCTCCAACAAGATCTGCCTGTGCCGTCAGGGCTACTACGCCCGGAATGGGAAGTGTTTTGCAGGTGAGCAAAACTATATAAATTATATGGAATCTTATAATTATAATCCTTAACTGCCCTTAGAACTGGGTGAGATTGCGGAGAGCACGGATGAGTGTGAATACGAGTTTGATGAGCTGACGAAGACCTGTAATTGCCAAAAGAATTATTTCTACGAGCGGGATCTGCGCAACTGCCGGAAACGTAGGTTTACCTAATAAGATTGCTTGGGATTTAGATATTGAAAATAGAATTTAAATTCCCTCTTCCCCCTAGCCATTCAGTACCACTTGTCCTGCACCTCGAACAGCCAGTGCAGTCCCTTTGGGGCTTCGTATTGCCATCCGGAGATCCCGAGGCGCTGCACCTGCGAGGAGTACGCCCTGTACGATGCCATCAAGCAGTTGTGCGAGTACAGGCAGGGCCTGGGGGCCGAGTGCGAGTCCAACGACGGCTGCCCCGTGGACCACTCCGTCTGCTCCAACCGCCAGTGCGTCTGCGCGGACAGCTTCTTCGAGAAGGACGAGACCTGTGTGCCGGGCATCGGGGCCGAGTGCTCCGAGGACGATGAGTGTGCGGCGGAGAACGCGAGCTGCCTGGCCAAGAGCACGGACGAGGAGCAGGGCAGGACCTGCCAGTGCCGCAAGGGCTATGTCCACTTCAAGGACGAGTGTCTCAAGGAAGGTGGGTTACTCTATCCGGGATTATTATCACATTGCCTCATAAATCTCTGGCCTTTGCAGCTGTGGAGATGGAGGACGAGTGCATCGAGGACGAGCAGTGCAAGCCCCTCCTGGCCAGCTGCAATTCGGAGGGCAAGTGCGCCTGTACCGATGAGCAGCACGAGAAGAACGGCCTCTGTGAGACGAAGCGAGGCGAGTACCCGGTTTCTACCCCTACTTTCCTTTAACTAATAATTACTAACTAATGAAATATTACAAAAACAGAGCTCGGGGAGTCCTGCTCGAAGGCCACGGAGTGTTTCATCGAAAAGGATCCCGAGAATGTCGAGTGCCGCAACTCCGTCTGTCAGTGCAAATTCGGCTACTCGGCCAACTCTGCGCAGAATCAGTGCATCCGCGTGATCTCCAACAAGAAAAGTAAGTTTCAAGATCAAATAATACAATATATGTATATAAAAAGGCATACAAAATAACTTGGTTAAAAAACGATTAAATATAGAGAAACTATATGCTACCTTCCGGCCGCTTAAGTTTGTTATGTTAGTAAACGGATAAGAATACATTCAATATTATAAACGAGACGTTTGCAAATGTATATATGTACGTATTTTGACTAAATCCGTTGTAAAAAGAGTTTCCTAGACCAATTTAAATCAAAGTGTATAGAAAAATATTCTTTAAAACAGATAAATTCTATGAAAAAGCAATAATTTGCTTAATACAAAAAACTCTTTTACTATTTGCAAACTTTTTATCCGCCCTATTAGGGAGGATTTTTTAGCGATAAGTGTGTTTAACGATATGTGTTTTTAACGATATTCGTGTCTAACGATAAGTTGTACTATACTTATCGCATATATTCAATATTTTTATCCTAAAATAATAATGTATGCGTATTTTGTAGAAATAGTTCTCATTTAATAGGGACAATTTTTTAATTTTATTATTTTCGATGAAAAACTAAATTTAGGATATAGGTCAATACCATTTTTCTAAGACAAAACTTCCTCCTTTATCTACAGATTCTTCCGGTAGACCCAGTGCCCTCAAAATCATCACCTTTGTGCTAATTGGCTCCGCTTTCCTGATCACCAGTGCGGCCATCAAGCAGGCCTATTACTAAGAGCTTAAACCTAAAGGATGCTAGGATGCTAGTCCCCCCGCTGCGAGGAGTTGGGGCGAGATGGGGAGTTGAAGGACCTGAGGATTCAACAAGATAGGGAGCAGAAATCCTTGGTTGACTGGAGCAGCCAGTATTAGCCAAGTTAAAGTGGCATGAACCCTTAGCCGGGTGCGTGTGCAGCGTGAATAGGAATCGAGTATCTAGTTTTTAAGCTAAACTATTTAAGATTCGAAGCAATAAATCGGAGTTCAGACTCCGCAGGAACTCTCGCTTATCTAATGTTAAACTAGCCCTAAGTTTCTAGTTTAACTGATTGTTGATCGCTGATCGGAAATTAACCAAATTGTAATATACATTCGATAATAAACTAAGGCCAACGAAGAGTTGTATAATATCGTGTAAATCAATCGTTATCGTCTTTCATCGACTCAGCCTGCGTTTATGTCAATCTTACTTAGACCTTCACTGACGTCAGTCGTTTTAATATCCCCTTATGTGTAAATTTATAGTGAAAAAATGAGTTATCCTTATGGAAGCAACCCCCAAAACGTGAATGAGTATTTCAGCTATGTGCAGGACCACCGGCTACTGTGCCCCGGAATACCTATTCAGGATTCCCTGCGCCAGGCAGCTAGAAACTGGAAATGTTTGACAGATAATCAGAAGCTTCCTTATCGGTTGAAGGTACGTAACTATAGCCAAGGTATTGCTTAAATTACATAGCTAAAATTATCCTGATTTAGATAAGAAAGAATGCCAAGGTCCCAAAAACTCGGAATGCGCGTCGAAGGAAGCGGAAGCAAAAGCAATATACAAGGAAAACTTTGTTTCGGCCAAGTGGACTCCCAAAAAAAATTAATTTCCAAAAGGGGAAAGCAACTTGTATCCTGAAAAAGCCTGCATCTTGCTACAAGCGAGCATTGATTCGCAAGAAAAAGAGAGGTGCTGCTAAGGTAGGTTATGAACCTAAAGCTTTAATAATGTATGCAAAAGTTAAGCAAAATATTTATTTGGTGTGTACCCGTACATGGGTATTTTTATACATTTGTACGAATACTAAGCACAATATATCAGTTCCCACAGACAACAATCAGTTGTTGAACCTAAAAATCACCTATCTTAAGAGTAGGGTATTGATTTTTCTGTCCCATAGAGCACTCTATCCTCCCATTGCTATTAGCTCTTGGTTTCACTTTTTTCCAAAGTTAAACCAAAAAGTATATAAAATTTTATAATATACCAATAAGAGCTTTTCTGTGAACCGTAGGGAAAGATTTCTACTGAGGCAGGGGAGTGATGGAGCAGCGAATCCCCTAGATCCTAGATTCTAAAGAATATTTACACATCTGAGAGAGATCATAGATACAAGAAAAACCTCTCTGAATGTACTTCTGAAAGCATTGATATCTTATGTACCTTAAGGTACAAATATTAATTAAGTTAGTACAATGTATGTAACAGGCAAAAGGAATCGTTTCCGACCCCATTACGTATATAAATGCTTGATCAGCTTCAACAGACAAGTCGATCTAGTCATGACCGACTGTCCGTCTGTCTGTCTGTCTGTATGTATCTCGGAGATGATCACGTTGATCTCGGGGATAATAAGAGCTAAAGGTGTAATTCGTTTTGCTTTTTGTGCGTTATTAATGTAGGCAGTCAAGTTTATTTCAAATTTTCGCCACGCACCTTTTCGCCTTCGCATTTGCTATATCCTTCGCAAAAGCTATGTCTTCGAAATTTTAAAAGCTAGACACATAATTTTAATTACGCGAAGTCTGCTGATTGTGCATGCAAAATTGCGTCCATATCGGATACTAAATATATAAGATATGGCCAATTAATGATTTATCCACCCCTTGCACAGCAAGGACATCCCGCGGCAAGATGGTTATCTCGTGGTCGAGAAATCTGGTCGAGAAATCTTTTTAAATAAGATTGGTCGGTATATATAAATATTCACGATTCTTGTAGAGAATATCATACTTTTAGATATCGTACTTTCTACCCAATCCCTACAAATTAGAAGAAAATGTTCCCTTCTCATAGTTACTTGTAGTATATAGATGAGACACTCATCTATATTCTCACTCGTATGTAAATGTCTATATACTGCTTGAGAGTTGGCAACCATCCATTTAAGAAGTTTCGTAGCCCTAACAACTCAGTTTTCATCGACTACATCAAAGTACCAGTTCAGCAGTGTCAGAAAATTTTTGGGGCATTTTCAATATAACTGTAGGTCGAGACAATCGTGTCATTTTTTCATTGCGAGTAAATTCGAAGTCTCAAAATGTCGCAAAAGGACGATGATATTATAAACATGTAAGTTTTGCTGAATACCAGTGAGGTCAAACGTTCAGTTTCACGGTGGAATCGTTGGAATATATTTTAATAAACATTCTGAAAAGTGAGATGTGGTTCGCTTCGGCTTAAATTAATGCATTGGATATATAACAAGAATCAGATTAGATATTGTTAAGCGAAGATTCTGTTTAAATGAAAATTTCAGTATAAATATATTCCAAGATCTGCAAAGAACCTGAACGCTTGAGTTGTCCTAGTTTCTGGTTATTCATTGACCCGTAAACAGCACCAAATCGGTGGAGACCGATGATAAAAAGATCGCCATGTGCGCCTCCTTGGAGCTGGCCAACTGCCGCATGGAGAATTGGCGTCTAAAGAAGAAGCTGCTGGAATACGAGTCGACGATCAGTAGCCTGGAGAAGCTGGTGACCACCATTGCGGCCCAACAGAACCACATCCTCAGAGAGGTGAAGATGCTGCAGAGGAAGACCCGGCAGATTGGCTATCCGAACGCTTCCGATTCCGAGGAATCGCAGTGCTCTTCCCTAGATTCTCGCGCTCTCGTCTCGTCGGCCTCGATGTCAACATTGAGCATTGCTTCCGTTGAACTTGACATCCCAAATTTTGACTCCAATCCAACCGGGGACGCGTCCGTTTCAAATGATTGGGGGGATCGTGAGACTGACCTCACGCAAGATACAGAAGCTGATACTGAGGAGAATACTGGCGCAACTCACGATGGGTATGCCGATGAAGATACAGACGAGAACCCTGAGGAGTTCCTCGTGCCGTCTATTGAGGGGAATCTCGAGGAGGATTCTCAGGATTATAACGGCGAATATCTAGAGCAAGATGCTGAACAGTATTCCAATGAGTATCTGGAGGAGTATCCTGAAGGGTATGTCGAGGGAGATCGTGATGAGTACACTGAACCTGAGGAGGACGATTCTGAGATGTATGCCGAGGTCCCCGAACAGGATTCAGAGAATGAAATGTCTGAGGACGACCCTCAACTGGCAATGCTGCCGGAATCCTCCGATGATTGCGATGACAATTAATGTTTATCAACAAAAATGTTACAGCACTATATATTTTGTTTAAAGCTGCAAGAAAAAAACCTAAAAAAAATCTAATGGTATCTAGCATACCTTATTGCCAATATATTACGTTATGAACTGCAACAATTGTTTAAAAAAATCTGGAAACCTTATGATAATATCTAGCACTGCTTCAGCAGAGCTTTTGATCTATTGGGGTATATATATATCTTACAAATTAATACTTTCTTAATGTCATTTTCGAACTATATCTTAGCTTACGGTTCTTAGTTACTAAGAAATCCGGGACCCCCTTCAGTGGCGATCCTGCAATTGCACCCAGAAATCGGGCGGCGATATAATCAGTCCGTTTAGGTTCTGGGAGAGATCTGGCAGGCTGTCGCCCGGGGCCAGGACAAAGTCAAAGTGCTGGCACATCGTGGCCGTCATAAGGAAGAGCATGTTCCGGGCAAATGTTTCTCCCGCACACAGTCTTTTTCCGGCCCCAAAGGGCAGGGAGACGTCCAGTTTCAGGCTGAGTTTTCCCTCGGAATCGAGGAAGCGCTCCGGTCGAAAGTTTTCCGGATCTGTCCAAACCCGAGCGTCCGAGTGAAAGGCATACAGGCTGGGAATCACAACCGTGTCCTGGGGGTTAACAAAAGTGGTTACTTTGGGTTTTTGTGTTGAAAAGAATCGCCAATCACCTTGGGTATCTGGTAGCCCAGCAGCTGCGTGTCCACCAAGGCCTTGTGCGGCACATCCGAAGGCACTAGCGTCTCGATCCGCAGGTTCTCTCGAATCGCGGCCTCTGTGTAAGGCATACTCTTGCGATCCTCCAGCGTGGGAAGTCTCCCACAGCCGACCACCTCATCCACTTCCCGCTGCATGCGCTTCAGGACCTCCGGGTAGAGCATCAGATACTGAACCAGCAGGGACATTTGCACGCCAATGGCAGTGAAGGCGGGAAAGGAGAAGTCCACCAGGCCCATGATGAACTGGTCGCGGTTGAAGCCGTAGATGGGATCGGGCGACTGCCGCATTTCCTTTATGTAAACATCCATGAAGTTCCGCTCGACGCCCTCCTCGTAGCTCTCCAGATGGCGGTCCACGAAGTCGGCAAAGAACTTGTGAACAAACCGGTTGGCCTCGTCCATCTGCCTGTAGCCACTGGCCTCGGGCCAGAGGTGGCGGATCCAGGGCAGGATGCTCAGCAATCGGCCGTAGTCGTCGGCGTTCCTCTGGAACTGCATGCCCAGCTGGCAGAGCTTGACCAGGCGGGACATCTCCTCCCGCGACTGGCACTCGTTGTAGACGATGTGGAAGTGGGAGTTGGCCGAGAAGGGGTTGAAGAGCAGGGGCAGTTGGACGCGGTAGCCACCCGGCTTGACCAGGGCCTCCTCGTGCGGGTACTTGGGCCCGTTGCGAATCAGGTCGAGCATGTCCCCGATCTGCTCCTGTATGACCAGCTCCAGTTGCTGGAACCTCCGCCCGAAGCCAAAGTCCCGCAGATAGCGCAGGATAAAGCGACGCTGCTCCTTCCACAGGGGTCCATCCTGGAAGAAGATGCCTGAAAAAGGTTCAAAGGTTCAAAAGTCAGGCTATGGGCGGCGATAAGAAAGCTTTCGTTTATCTCGCAGGCAAATAAATAACGAAAGGTGATGTCTAATCGAACAGCTCTCACTCTCTAGCTTGATAAGATTTCCCTTGTTTTCCGCGACTTGTCAATTAATTCACGATTGACCCTAATAGTTTGCACAATGCTAATAATAGTCGACTATCAGTCAAGATTTAGCTCAAGCACTGTGAAACCAATTAATGTTTGCAATAGACGCTTATTTGGGAGGCATACAAAAGTCACGCGACCAAGTTCGCTTCTTGTTTACCTCGAATCTCATCGCCTGGATCCCGCATGGCGGCCACATAGAGTCCAGGACGTCCATCGAAGTCCTTGCTGTTCAGGATCTCGCGCACGCCCTCGTGATTGTGGACCACGGCCACCGGAAAGGGACCCACAAACAGGCCAATAATGTCCGACTTGTACCATCTGCTCAGGGTTAGAGCTGCCTTGTGCAGGTACTTGTAGTTGATCAGCAACAGGAAGAGGTAGCTCCCAAAGAGGGGTATCCTCGGGGGTCCGGGTGGAAATCCTTTGGGCCGGAAGACCGCATAGCGGTAGGAGAGCCAGAGGAAGACCGCGCTGCAGATCGCTAGGAGCAGTCCGGTGATCATTGCGAAAGTCCGGCGATCGACTGAATCCCTCGCTGGCCTGCAGCTGCGTTTTTGTAGCGGCCTCAGCGTTCAAAGATAACTCGCACACGATCACAGTTGCACAATGCCAATCTATACGGATCGCCGCCAGGCCGATCGCTTTGTTTTTTCAAACAAAACAACAACAGCAACGGTCAAGAATTAATACAAAAATTGGTTCTTTATTAGGTTCAGAAATAGGTATAAAAACCAATGATATGGTTAACCAATTGTTCTCATTGATGGAAAATACTTTACCTATAGATTATAAACTCTATATATCATGGAAAGGGTAAAAAAAACCTAAACATACCAGTATATTGGACAAAAAGAGGGTTATAATAAGTGATCTTCGAGCAATTATATTTTCACTTTGAAATAACCAGAATGCACTACGAACAGTGGTTCTCATTGACAGAAAATACTCTATTTTAAAAGAGATTCTTATTGGTAGGAAATACTTTATTATAGGGTTTCAAAATCATGAAATAAATCGAAAATAGATCTGACAAGTGATAGCCGAGTAATTATATTATCATTTTGAAATGTTGCTGGATCGCATTGATAGTGAATACATTACTTGCAAAGAGTTGATAAATCATTTATTGGGGGTTCAGAAATATACGAGTATATAAGAAACAAACTATGACACGGTAGCGATCTCCGGGTAATTATATTTCTAATTTAAAATGTTGCTGCGGCCGACCGGAAGTCAGCCAAGTTCCGCAGTCGCTGGCGCCGGCGCTGCGGTTGGCGAGGTGAGATCGATCTCGATGATGTCACCCTCGTCGGGTGCGTCCTTGGGAGGTGAGCTCGGGAGCTTCGCCGGCATGGACATCTCCAGCGAGACGAGCTGGCGCCACTGATTCACGTCGACCTGCTTGCTCTCCAGCGTCTCGATCAGGGTGTCGAATCCCTCGCTGTCCGAGACCGATAAGTCGAAGGGTATCCACTGGTCGTCCTCCCCCGCCCGAGACCGCAGCACGGTGACACCTTTCACACGTGCCGGCAGCGCATCGTGATTTATGTACGTCCCGGTGGCCTGCTTCAGCGTGTGAATGCTATAAAGTGCGAACAAAGGAAAGCATGAGCGCCTTATTTGTTTGCCCCGAAATAATAATTAATTGGGGCTGGGGAGAAGTGAGCGTAAAATGCGTAAAATGCACTCTCTATTTTTATTTGGCGGTGATTAACCGGGCTAACATATTATATAAGCATGGGCAGTGTTTGCGGGCATGGAATTGCTTTTCAACTCGTTGATTTTGCCATCAAAATAATCTCTTTCTTAAACTTTCCCTTTTCAAATTGTCGTTTTACATTAGCTTTTGAGTGGGCATCGTGAGATCGCTGTGAATTTGCGATTCTGAAATCTACAGATTGAGTTTTGACTAAATAGGGTTGCAATAAAGTTTCATGCAGAAATATCATTCATTTTAAGGGTCCAAAAGGGGTCTATGCTTTCAAATTGGGGTGCAATAACTCTACTTTTAAATGCTTGTCAGGTTTGTCTCATCTCAACTTCTCAAAAGAATATCTTAGATATTTTTGAACGAAAATGTGCAGACATCCTACAATCCTAGTATTTCGTCAATATCAGGCGAATCTATCAGGATATCTGGGTATTCTCCCTATGAAAAGGTGCTCCTTAACTCATATTTTGAGAATTTTCTTAAAAAAGTGTTACTATATATTGTAGTATTACCCCTTAAGCAGTGGTATTGGTGCTCTAGGTGCTCTAAACGCAACATATTGCATGCTAAAATGAGGTATTTCTATGACAATAGCAAGCAAAACGATGCAGACATCATTGAAATATCCTACAATCCTAGTTGTTCCTCAATTTCTGATGATTCCACCATGATTTTTGCATATTTCCCTATGAAAAGGTGACTATGCTATTTCAAAAACTAAGGAATAACTTCCTAATACTTATAAATGCATCCTGAAGTGATGTTTTTTTTTGTGAGAATAGTGAACGAAAAGGTGCAGACATCCTACAATCCTAGTTTTTCATCAATATCTGGTGAATTTACCCATATAGTATGGATATTTCCCTATGAAAACGTGGTATGCTACTCCAAAGACTCATGTGTAACTACAGAACACCCATAAATGCAATCTTTTATACATAAAATACGTAATTTTCCCCTATTTTGTGCACCTATGGAGGTGCCGGACAGGTCTAAGACCCAACCTAGGATAGAGATTGAAGGATTTAAGGGGACTAGGGCTAACCATTCCATGAGCTCGTTGTTGTACGGGGAGGCGAGGATCTTGCGCTGCTTGTGGTTCTCCCTCAGCTCCGATTTGTACTGCCTCAGGGACTCCAGTTCCCTTTTCATTTCCTCCTCCAAGGCCAGGCATCCTACAATCCTAGTTTTTCATCAATATCTGGTGAATTTACCCATATAGTATGGATATTTCCATATGAAAATGTGGTATGCTACTCCGAAGACTCACGTGTAACTACAGAACACCCATAAATGCAGCCTTTCATACATAAAATACGTAATTTTCCCCTATTTTGTGCACCTATAGAGGTACCTGACAGGTCTAAGACCCAACCCGGGATAGAAATTGAAGGATTTAAGGGGACTAGGGCTAACCATTCCATGAGCTCGTTGTTGTACTGGGAGGCGAGGATCTTGCGCTGCTTGTGGTTCTCCCTCAGCTCCGATTTGTACTGCCTCAGGGACTCCAGTTCCCTTTTGAGCTCCTCCTCCAAGGCCAGGCATCCTACAATCCTAGTTTTTCATCAATATCTGGTGAATTTACCCATATAGTATGGATATTTCCCTATGAAAACGTGGTATGCTACTCCGAAGACTCATGTGTAACTACAGAACACCAATAAATGCAGCCTTCCATTCATAAAATATGTAATTTTTCCCTATTTTGTGCACCTATAGAGGTACCTGACAGGTCTGAGACCCAACCTGGGATAGAGATTGAAGGATTTAGGGGGAATCGGGCTAACCATTCCATGAGCTCGTTGTTGTACTGGGAGGCGAGGATCTTGCGCTGCTTGTGGTTCTCCCTCAGCTCCGATTTGTACTGCCTCAGGGACTCCAGTTCCCTTTTGAGCTCCTCCTCCAAGGCCAGGCATCCTACAATCCTAGTTTTTCATCAATATCTGGCGAATTTACCCATATAGTATGGATATTTCCCTATGAAAACGTGGTATGCTACTCCGAAGACTCATGTGTGACTACTGAATACTCATAAATGCAATCTTTCATACATAAAATACGTAATTTTCCCCTATTTTGTGCACTATGTACAGTGCCTCCTGACAGGTCTAAGACCCAACCTAGGATAGAGATTTAGGGGGAATCGGGCTAACCATTCCATGAGCTCGTTGTTGTACTGGGAGGCGAGGATCTTGCGCTGCTTGTGGTTCTCCCTCAGCTCCGATTTGTACTGCCTCAGGGACTCCAGTTCCCTTTTCAGTTCCTCCTCCAAGGCCAGGCGCTTTTCCAGCTGTTCCTGATGGGCGCGCAGCTGTTTCTGCAGTTTCGCATTTTCCCGCTGCTGCTCCTTGGCCTTGGTCAAGGCATCAACTAAGAAAAACATTAAATTCAATTGGTTTTCTATAAAAAAAAGAGGAAAAACTCACGCAAATTGTCGTGGAATTTGGCGCTAATTTTGCTGATTTTGGCCTCGCGGCATTGCAAGTGAATCTGCTTGTTGAACATCTCCTTCAGGCAGAGGCCGTATTTTCCGTAGTTTTCGTTTTGCCTGCCCGCAGGTCCCACGGCCATTGTTTTGCTTGTTTTTTTCTCAATTTTATTGCACAATTTCGTTTAAAATTCAGCGGCGTTTGTTGTGCTTGGCTTCCAGTTAGCGATGGTACTTCCAGTGGTGGCAGGGCTGCCACATCGTCGCATTTGCTAGCACGACACGAACTATCGATAGGCGGGCTGCCACTGTCGTCCATCTCTGTGTGCCGGCAACCGACAATAAAAGTTGCAAGTCAATTTAAGGTTGTCACATTTTCTGCAAAAAAGGCGGCACCCGGCAAAAGATTTATTAACTTTTTATTAACAACTCTTGATGCGGTTGCTGCTGTGCGCTCAACCCCTGCGCAACCTTCTCGCTCGCACCTTCAGCAGTCGCATTGGAAAGGTGAGAAAACAACAAAAAACTGTGACAACAACAAGAAGTAATGCAAAAAATTTGCAAAAAAAAAATGAGACGAAATAATCGCTTAACAAAGCCTTTTCTAAAAATAGATAGTATTTTGCATTGGAATTGAGTCGCTTAGATAAACAAATTCAATGGAAAAGTGTGCAATGTCAGCGAAAAAGTTGTCTTTATGGTTTTTTTTTTTGCTTGAGAGTACCCCGCACCCCCCGCAAGGAGTTCAATGACCCAATTGTTGCTTTTGGCTGCTCAGCTCAAGGTCGCGTACCGGTATCTTCAGGAGGCGATAGGTAATGGAAGGCCTGCCTTCCAGGTGGCTTTCCAGTGAGGGATTCATTAGGAGGGGATTTTTTTTAATTATTTATTTTTATTGAAGTCTTTTCCTAGGATTAGTTGAGTTTTATTGGTATTTTTCTGCCAAATTTACAATTAGTTTTTTATAATATTTTATTATTTATACGCTATAGATATATTCTTGGGTTTTGCCTTTAAATACACACTCCTTCCATGAAAAATGCCAAATAAAGCTAAAAAAAAACTTTAGTTTAGCTATAAATGCTTTCTGCTTCCCCCCCATAAACCAATCTGATTGACTTTCAATCTTTATGGGCTAATAAATCATAAAGATTAAGGCCTGGAAACCTGGGAAGCAGTATTTTATCGGAAGCCTCATTTAACCTTGATAACCTTGAACTTGAACTTGTCAAAAAATCT